>JAREIK010001928.1:691234-1095683 GCA_029783825.1 Sapria himalayana
AACCAAAAATTAGTAGATCATTATCAATCATCAATCGGCATATCATGAGCATCATCAGCCGCAACATCAAGACCAGTATCATATGGGTCATCATCATCAGCAATCAACTCATTCGTTTTCGCAGTGGATGCGGCTGTAATCCCTGTCCAAGTCCCAGCTCAAGCACGATCATGGATGTTAAACCTCGAATCCTCTCAATCATTCAAACAAGCCAAGGCCTTAACAATATCTGGACGTAATCTCAATCTCCTATTCGAAATCACGTTCACTATAACAGAAAAAGCAGACTCCGATGCTACGCTCGACACCGGAGGAGTCAGAAAATCTCATGTCATCCTAGATATCACGGGAAAGGTGGACTCATATGATTTTCACCACTATAATATATCAAGATTCTTAGTATCAGAATGTGATAGGATTGAGCAGTAATTGGTATCTAAGTACCGAGAAAGCTCGCTCCTATGTGATGGTCCACCCATACGTTTCCTCCTCGCTAGCTGGATGGAAAAATCGTCATCTCCGCACAATGTATTCATGTCTATAATCACAATATCACTACTACCACCACCATACCTAGTATCGTAGTATGTGAACAGGTCAGTCAACTTCCTGTGAATGAACCCTTCGGTGCCTCTTCCAGGTTCATGCACAAGGAAATGTAAGTCATAGTATTTTTTATCCCTTCTACCTTAACTCTAGGGTCCATGCATGCAGTGAGGCAGTGGACTAGTACTTCAAGTACTTGGTTTCCATCACTGCAACAATATGGCTAAGTGTCGGGTCAGCTCGATACTTCCTAAACATGCTACTAATGTTGCATATGCACCTGAGTGCAATGCAAGTCGTGTGCGTATAAACCGACGAACACATGTTCGTCGTGTCATAAAAAATCTTCAGGAATTTCATAAATGAAATTCCTGAAGCCTAGTCAGAGTCGTCAATAATAAGTTCGTCATTCTTACAATTGACGTAGTCGGATATCACGTGTCCGTATCCAGCACATGATTCCAACATCATGTACGTGTAATTCCAACGATGTCTCACATTCGATTGGAATTTCTTCTTCTTAAGATTCGCAGACAAATAGAGACTACCAAACTCTTGTTGTCTGCGAGGAGTGCGAATATATTTTAATGCATTACATATATTATCCAATGCGGGGGAACACACCTTCATACCCGCTTGAACAATCAGGTTAATCACGTGACACATGCATTTGACATGAAAAATCTTTCCTAATGTGCGTCTTTAATATTCCTAACAAACATGTTAATCGCTATTCCATTATTAAATGTGTTATCGAATGTGACACTAAAAATTTTATTTTGAATTTTATATTCCCTAAAGATTTTCATTATACACTCAAAAATGGCCGGGCCATCATGAGGATGAAGAATCTTAGAGAATCCTAAAATTTGTTTATTCATAGTCCAATTAGAATCTTCATAGTGGCCGGTGAGACATGCATAAGATGATTCATCGTGACTTGTCCAGATATCGGACGTTACTGACACCACTCCACTGTATGCCATAAATTCATTAATTATTTTTTATTTTTCTAACTTATACAATTTTAGTATGTCATTCCTAGATGTGGACCTAGGAATCCTACGAGAAGCAGGCTGAAAATATATCTGTATTATGCACACTACCATTGGATCTTACGAAAATCTGATCGGAAGACTATCAATGTGATAAGTCTAGCCATGTCGACCCTACCCAACTCGCTTGAGTATATGAAGGGAGTAAACTTTGAAACTGAACTCGATCCAGTCTCAAAAAATGCAGTGTCAAGTTGGGTTTGCCTAGGATCTAATGGACCATGTTTTTTAGTGCATAATTAAGTATGCCTCTTAATGTGCCCAGTCCCAAATGAACTCTTACATGTTAAAAGTCTCATATAATATTTACACTGTGTCATTTCTTCTTCCTCACCCCTATATTTTTTTGTTTTATTATTTTAAAATGAGTCGAAACTACAGAATTCCTAGTTTTTTGTTTTTTAGAAGTTTGGGTTGAGATGACTGGATAAACCAAAGTTTTAGCAACCTCAGACCTCTGTGTAATATTTTTATTTTCTAAATTTAAATATGTTTCATTATTATTTGTCATTTTTAGGATTTTTGTTAAACAGGACACTTATTTAGAGATTAGATGATAGATTTTAAATTTATCTATTTTAGGTCTAGAGATAGAGATTAGAGAGAGAGAGAGAGAGTAAAAAAAAAAACTTAAAAATAAATTATCCGGTAAAGCAGTCAGGTCGATCATGTGCACAGTGCACCACACACTTGGCTTGGAGTTGGCCCGAGTGTCCAAAGTCACTGTGAACCCACCGTGACTCATGACTCGTGAGGGTGCGGGACTATGGGTGAGGGACATCGGGCTAGGTTCGAACGGTGACCCCGACCATGCTTACGGGTCATGCCACGGGCCACTGAACTATGCCAGGTCAGGCACGGCATGAGGCTCGGTTGGCCTCGGCATGGTACGGCACAGGTTGTCCCTTACCCGGGCACGGCACAGTTTTATTTTTTTTTAAAAAAAATAAAACTTTATTTAGCCTATAAAATCTACCCCCCTCCCTATAACATTTTATGTTTTTCAAAAACATAAAATTTCTCAATATTTTCTCTCTCACATAAACCGTGCATCTCTCTCTCGGCCCTCGTGAATTTGATTTCGGCTTGGATTTTCGTGAAACTCAACTTGAGTTTTGAACATCAAAGCTTCCTGCGGTGCACCTTGCACGTGAGTGACCTCATTACTTTTACCGGGTAATATAATTTACTTTTTTTGTACTTTCTCTCTCTAAAGCTTCTCTCTCTAGAAAAACTTACGAAAAATAAAAAATGACAAATACACCTAACACGTATTTAAATTTGGAAAATGAAAATGTTAGTGTTGCACATACGTCTGTGGCTCCTGAAACGTTGGTTTCTCCTGTCGTCTCAGCCCAAAGTACTAAAAAACAAAAAACTAGGAGGACTTCTGTAGTTTGGACACATTTTAAAATCATAACACAAGTAGATGTTAGGGGTGAGGAACATGAAATGGTACAGTGCAAATATTGTATGAGACTTTTAACATGCAAGAGTACATGTGGGACTGGGCACCTCAAGAGGCATGCTGAAATATGCTCCAAAAAACATGGACCGTTAGATCCTAGGCAAACCCAACTTGGCACTACATTTTTTGAGACTGGATTGAGTTCAGTCTCAAAGTTTACTCCCTTCGTATACTCCAGCGAGTTGGGTAGGGACGGCATGGCCAGGCTCATCACATTGATGGGTCTTCCGATCAGATTTTCGGAAGATCCGAGGGTAGTGCGCATCATGCAGACTTATTTTTAGACATCCTATCGTAGGATTCCTAGGTCCACATCTAGGAGTGACATACTAAAGATATATAAGTTAGAAAAACAAAAAATAATTAAGGAATTTTTGGCATTTAGTGGAGTGGTGTCCGTGACGTCCGATATATGGACATGTCACGATGATTCTTCTTATGCATGTCTCACGAGTCATTATGTAGATTCAAATTGGATTATCAATAAAAAAATATTAGGATTCACTGAGATTCTTCATCCTCATGATGGCCCGGCCATTTTTGAGTGTATGATGAAAATATTTAGGAAAAATAAAATTCAAAATAAAATTTTTAGTGTCACTTTCGATAATGCTGCGAATAATGGAGTAGCGATCAACATGTTTGTTAGGAATATTAGAGACGCACCATTAGGAGAGATCTTTCATGTCAGATGCATGTGTCATGTTATTAACCTGATAGTTCAAGTGGGTATGAAGGTATGTTCCCCCGCGTTGGAAAATATACACAATGCACTCAAGTATATTCGCACTCCTCGCAGACTACAAGAGTTTGGTAATCTTTGTTTGTCTACGAATCTTAAGAAGAAGAAATTCCAATCGGATGTGAGACATCGTTGGAATTACGCGTACCTGATGTTGGAATCATGTGTTGGATACGAACACGTGATATCCGACTACGTCAATAGTAAGAGTGGCGAACTTATTATTGACGACACTGACTGGGATTCAGGAATTTCATTTATGAAATTCCTGAAGATATTTTATGACACGACGAACATGTGTTCGTCGGTTTATACGCCCACCACTTGCATTGCACTCCGTTGCATATGCAACATTAGTAGCATGTTTAGGAAGTATCGAGCGGACCCGACGCTTAGTCATATGGTTGCAGAGATGGAGACCAAGTACCTGAAGTACTGGTCCACCATTCCATCTCTTTATTGCCTCGCAGCATGCATGGACCCTAGGGCTAACGTGGAAGGGGTTGAAAACACCCTGACTTTCATTTCCTCGTGCATGAATCTGGAAGAGCCACCTGAAGGGTTCATTTACGAGAAGTTGACAGACCTGTTCACATACTACGATACTAGGTATGGTGGTGGTGGTGAGACTGTGAGTACGGACACTGATACCTTGTTCGGAGATGACGATTATTCCATTAACCTAGCGAGGGGGAAACGTAGGGGTGGACCTTCACATAGGAGCGAGCTGTCTCGGTACTTAGATACTGATTACTGCTCAATCCTATCACCTTCTGACAATAAGAATCTTGATTTATTACAGTGGTGGAAATCATATGAGTCCGCCTATCCCATGCTATCTAGGATGGCACAGGATCTACTGACTCCTCCGGTGTCGAGCGTAGCATCGGAGTCTGCTTTTTCTGTTGCAGTGAACGTGATTTCGGATAGGAGATCGAGATTACGTCCAGATATGGTTGAGGCCTTGGCATGTTTGAAGGATTGGGAGGAATCGAGATTTAGCATCAGTGATCGTGCTGAAGCTGGGACTGTGACAGACACTGCAGTCGCATCCACATCCACTACGATGGTGGAGGAGCTGATTGCCGATGATGATGACCCATATGATACTGATCTTGATGTTGCGGCTGATGATTCTCATGATATGCCGCTTGACGATTGATGCTCATCTGCTCTCTTTTTTCGATATTTTTTATTTATTTTATTTATACGCTTTGTTTGTACTTTGTATTATACGTTGTGTTGAAACTTATACATGTTTTGTTCGGACTATTGGTTTCAAAAGCATGAATGGTAATTTTTCATTTGTGTAGTTTAAATTTTTTTTTAATTTTAATTTTTACTAACTTAATGTATTTATTTATTATTTTACGATTTAAATTTTATTTTAAAAATTAATAACTTTAATTTTTAATATATAATTAATAAAATATAATGATAAAAAAAAGCTAAACTTAATTGAATAAAAAAAAATTTTTTTCTAATATTTGTTTGTTTTATTTAATTTTAAATTTAATAATTTTTACAAAAAATTATATTTTTTAATTATTACATATACTCTAAAGTATATACAGAATAACAGAAACTTAATAAAAAAAATAAAAAAAAAAAATTTTATAATCTGCCAAGTGCCAAGCACGGGCCGTGCCCGTGCTTGGCTCCCGGGACCCGGACCCCGGTTGAGCCGGTCCATGCGTCCAGGCTGGACGCCTGCCGTGCCCACGGGCCGTGCCGTGCCCGGCACGGCACGGTAGCACGACGGGGCACGTGAAAAACGGGCCGTGCCGTGCTGGGCCGGCCCGTTTGACACCTCTAAGTTGATTACTAATGATGATTCATATGATAGTGATATTGATATTAAGGATGAGGATGATATTGATACAACGATGGATGATTGATGAGGTTGTTACTTGATGCTTGATGGTTGATAATTACGGAATTGTGAGATGCAGACAGTGACACTTATATTACAATTATACTTTTGCTTATGAGTTGTGCTTGATTCTCATTTTTTATTTTGATTTTTAGTACTCATTTTTTTACATTGTATTTTCTTTGGTTTGACCATTTGGCAATTGTCTTTGTGAGTATAACTTTGTTATTTTTGTTAAATAAATTGTGTTTATTTTATTTTTTTTTGTTTAAGAATTTCATTAAAAATTCTAAAATATAATTCTAATAAATTATAATATGATTAATACATAATTAAAACAAATAATATAAAAATAAAACTTTATAACTATTCGAATATTTACAATTTACAATTTAAATATTATCTAATTTATATTCTATAATTACATAAATATTATAACCATTAAACAAATAATGAAAAAAAAATTAATTTTTTTAGAAATGGCCCGTACGGGCTTGACCCGGCACATCCAAAACCCGACTGGGCTGTGCCATGCCAATTCTTAAAAACCCATGTCGGGCCAGGCATGGCACGACACAGTAGCACGATTGTGCTGGAAAAAACCATGCCGGCCCGGCCCGGCACAACCCGTTTGACACCTCTACATGCATATCAAAGGATTCATAAATCATAATTCAACATATAGGAATGACATACTAAAATATTATAAGTTAAAAAAATAAATAATAACTAATAAATATAGAGAATATAGTAACGTGGTATCTATAACGTCCAATATCTGGACTAGTCATGCTAATGCATCTTTTGTATGTCTCACCGCCCACTATGTAGATTTTAAATTTACACTAATGGCCTATTTGATAAAATTAAAAAAAAATTAAGTGAAGAAAAATTAAGGCTGGATTTTATAAGTATTGAATCTATATTGAAAAATTATTTGATAAATTACTGCTAATTGAATACTGAATATAAATATATTATTTGATAACTATATATACTAAATGTTAAAAATGATATATTTTACATATTTGTCCTTATTATCATTGTATTACATATTATCCAACATAAATAAAATTTCTAATGAAATTTTTTTTACTACAATTATTAATTATTAAAAAAAATAAAATTTCTAAAAATATATCAATAAATAAATCATAAATTCAAAAAAGAAATAAAAATATTTAAAAAATAATTAATAAAATCTAAACTATTTAAAACTATCCAAAATTTTAATATAAAAATAAAAATTAATGAACTATTAGTTGACTTATTATTTCCTCTCTTAAATTAATCATGAAATAGAGTTAGCAGTAGGGTTTGTGGTGACGGAGAAATGAGGAGAAGAAAACAAATTCACAAACTAAACTGTAGCGTGAATGAAAAAACGAAAAGAAAATAAAAAAAAATAAAATAATAATTTTTTATAAAAAATTTGTTGAAAATTTTCAGCCTTCAACATTATGAGTCTCTACCTACTTAAAATTTTCAAAGAATTTTCACTTAAAATTTTAAATTTTCAACTCTCAATATTTTTTTATCAAACACACTTAAAATTTCAAACATTGAAAATTTTAATTTTAGGATTTTTAGAGATTCTCCAACCTCATGATGGTTCGGCCACATATAAGTATATGACAAGATTCTATAGAGAATATAATATTCAAAATAAAAAATTTAATATCATATTTGATAATGCATCTTGAAATGAAGTAGTCATTAATATTTTTGTTATGACCATTAGAGAAAGACCATCAAGAAAATATTTTTTACTTTAGATGTAAATTTACATCATTAACCTAATGTTGAAGTCATGTATTTGAAACAAATATGTGATATCCAATTACATCAATAGTAAGAATGACAAACTTATTATTACTGATTAAGATTGAGATATTATAATCTCATTTATGAAATTCTTGAAAATTTGTTATGATATGATAAACACATGTTCATCAGTTTATACTCTCACCACTTATATTGCACTCAGGTGCATATACAACATTAGAAAAATATTTAGAAAGTTTAGAGATGACCCAATATTTAGTGACATATTTAGGCAGTTTAGAAATAACCCAACATTTAGTGACATGACTATTGAGATGAAAACTTAATACTTAAAATACTAGTCAACTATTCCATATTTTTATTATCTGAATGCATGCAGAGAGGGATCCAATTGGTGGCAGCAGACACATGCAATTGGCGGTGGCAGAGACTCATGCAATTGGTGGTAGCAGACACATGCAATTGTTGGCAGCAAAGACGCATGCAATTGATAGCAGCAGAGACGAATGTAATTGGTGGCAGCAGAGATGAATGTAATTGATGGCAGCAGAAACACATGCAATTGGTGGCAGCAGAGATGCATGCAATGTGGCAGCAGAGACATGTAATTAATGGCAGATAAGGAGCATGCAATTAGAAGCAGAGACACATGCAATCAGTGACAGCAAAGATGCATGCAATTAGTCGTAGCAAGACATGCAATTGCAATTAGTGGCAGAAGAGACGCATGCAACCAGTGGCAGAAGAGACGCATGCAACCAGTGGCAGAAGAGACGCATGCAACCAGTGGCAGAAGAGACGCATGCAACCAGTGGCAGAAGAGACGCATGCAACCAGTGGCAGAAGAGACGCATGCAACCAGTGGCAGAAGAGACGCATGCAACCAGTGGCAGAAGAGACGCATGCAACCAGTGGCAGAAGAGACGCATGCAACCAGTGGCAGAAGAGACGCATGCAACCAGTGGCAGAAGAGACGCATGCAACCAGTGGCAGAAGAGACGCATGCAACCAGTGGCAGAAGAGACGCATGCAACCAGTGAGCAGAAGAGACGCATGCAACCAGTGGCAGAAGAGACGCATGCAACCAGTGGCAGAAGAGACGCATGCAACCAGTGGCAGAAGAGACGCATGCAACCAGTGGCAGAAGAGACGCATGCAACCAGTGGCAGAAGAGACGCATGCAACCAGTGGCAGAAGAGACGCATGCAACCAGTGGCAGAAGAGACGCATGCAACCAGTGGCAGAAGAGACGCATGCAACCAGTGGCAGAAGAGACGCATGCAACCAGTTGCAGAAAAGACGCATGCACCAGTGGCAGAAGAGACGCATGCAACCAGTGGCAGAAGAGACGCATGCAACCAGTGGCAGAAGAGACGCATGCAACCAGTGGCAGCAGGGACGCATGCAACCAGTGGCAGCAGGGACGCATGCAACCAGTGGCAGCAGGGACGCATGCAACCAGTGGCAGCAGGGACGCATGCAACCAGTGGCAGCAGAGACGCATGCAACCAGTGGCAGCAGAGACGCATGCAACCAGTGGCAGCAGAGACGCATGCAACCAGTGGCAGCAGAGACGCATGCAACCAGTGGCAGCAGGAGACGCATGCAACCAGTGGCAGCAGGGACGCATGCAACCAGTGGCAGCAGGGACGCATGCAACCAGTGGCAGCAGGGACGCATGCAACCAGTGGCAGCAGGGACGCATGCAACCAGTGGCAGCAGGGACGCATGCAACCAGTGGCAGCAGGGACGCATGCAACCAGTGGCAGCAGGGACGCATGCAACCAGTGGCAGCAGGGACGCATGCAACCAGTGGCAGCAGGGACGCATGCAACCAGTGGCAGCAGGGAAGCATGCAACCAGTGGCAGCAGGGAAGCATGCAACCAGTGGCAGCAGGGACGCATGCAACCAGTGGCAGCAGGGACGCATGCAACCAGTGGCAGCAGGGACGCATGCAACCAGTGGCAGCAGAGACGCATGCAACCAGTGGCAGCAGAGACGCATGCAACCAGTGACAGCAGAGATGCATACAATTATTGACAGCAAAGAGGCATGCAATTATTGACAGCAAAGAGGCATGAAATTAGTGGCAGCAAAGAGGCATGAAATTAGTGGCAGCAGAGACGCATGCAATTATTAGCAGCAGAGACACATGCAATTATTGGCAGCAAAGAGGCATGCAATTATTGGCAGCAAAGAGGCATGCAATTATTGGCAGCAAAGAGGCATGAAATTAGTGACAGCAAAGGCACACACTTGATGGGAGAAGGTATGAGTGGCTTAGGGGCAACAGACATGAGCAATGATGACATGAGGTGACAGTGTGCAATGGGACATAGTAGTGATGTGCATGTTGCTCTTTGGGTAGAAACCATATTTGCACAAAGTGGAATGTGGTCGTGGTTCATAATTGTACATGATTGTGGTACACTGCCGTACAGGGGCATTTTGGGTAAATGAAAAAGTTCTTGTTTTACAACATATATTAGCAATGACAGTTAATAAATTCCAAATAACATTACATTGATAAACATTTTTGTTTTACAACATATATTGGTCTTGACAAGTAGTGGGTCCATTGTGTTGACTCAAGCAGCTGCCACCAAATAACACTGATATCGTGCGTGCATTTGTGTGTGCAAGTCTGTGTCTGTCTGTGTCTGTGTTAGTCTGTCTGTGTGTGTGCGTGTGCGTGCACATGTGCGTGTGTGTGTGAGTGCATGTGCGTTTGTGCATGTGTGTGTGTAAACAAAAACAGACTGTCCAATGCTTTGCCAAGTAAGGATGTCACGCAATAGTTAACAACCTGGTCTGGTTTGTGCATGGACAAGAACATTTTGGTTCAACATCCAACTCCTTTACCAGTCGGTTGTCACGATTGATCATCATTTTTATAAGCGGTAGTTTCTGGGCTACCTCTCGCCATATTTGATTTACTGTTCCATCAGTATTACCATATTCAAAGTATTGTTGAACCTGAAAACATTTGAATCACGGTATTAACAAATTATAATTTAATCTTGTGAAAGTAATCAATTGCACCATTATCAAGAAAAGTAGAGATGGAGAAAACATAAGACTTGCATGATTTGGACAAAGTAGCTAACATCCTCACAAGATGGAGAATAATTTTCATACACAAAAGCTCAATCAAGTACCAAGCCTAATCAGAAAATCATATTTACTCTCAAACATTTTAGTTGTTTAGAATTTTTTAAATTTTTTTATATAATTCCTTTTAGGCCTACCTCTAAGTCTTTTTCTTTATTCACCTAAATAGTTTCATATTTCCTAACCGATACACAGAATTTATGTTGATCAAACCACTTTAAATAATTCTCACTTATTTTATAATATATAAGAATTATTTTAATACTTCTTGATTGTTCAATATTTATTTTCATAAAACATAGTTAATCTTATAGTTATTATATAAAATATTTTCTTTAATCCACCTGATACTTGTTTATTATAATTAACTATTGATATAGTGCTGTATTTTATATATTCATACTTAATCCTATGAAATACATCATCATCAACTCCACATATTTATTTAATATAGAGGCTAAATATCTGATATGATTAATATATGATATATCTTGATTTTTCATTTTGATTATCAAATTAACATTACTTTTAACATGATTAAACTCTACTAAATAATAGTTCTTATTGAAATTTGCACATCTATTAGAAATTTGTGAATAATGACTTGAGGTAATCAAACACTCGACAATACTCTCTTATACATATTCTTGATTAATTTAATATAAACAAATTATTCTTCTTTGTTACCTAATACCCACTGTTATAGTTTTTCTTATTTTTATCATGTTTTATACTTTTGATGGGAGTATCTAACTAATGTATTACCCTAATCACTTTTGCTCATTATATAATAGTATTTGATATATAATTTTTATTAAATGATTATTCACATTCAGTTTTAGAAGTACAATCACTTAGGACCTATATACTAACTATTCCATTAGATATAGGGGAGCCCTTGGTTTGGTTACCGTTTTTCAGGAACTAATGACTACTCTTGACTCTTCTTTTAATCATATTAGATAGGAACCACGAAGAATCAAATGAATAACAATTCATGGGAACCATTGAACCATTGGTGAGTACAAATTGAAGAAAAACTGCCAAGAACTTTTTTTGCATCAGTTGTTAAGTAGCATTCAGGTAATGAGTGTGACTGGCTGGCTTGAAATAATGTCTTAGCTCAGAGAGTTACCCTGCCCCACCAGGTCCAGGCGTACACTAAACAGGTAAAGAGAAAATGGGCACAAGGGCAGTAGCACTCTCGCTCCCTTAGGTGGATATAACTCAATCATATTTATAAATGAACTACCAAAAGAGAATGCGAGCAGCTGCGCTTTCCTATAAAGAAAGTAGTCGATACCAATTCGAGGAAGACTATATATAATTTACTTGACGTTTTGCTTAGGTCAGCTGTCAAAGACAATGGAACCTTGGTTCAAGAATAAGATTTTCCCAAAGTCATCTCCCCTGAGAAATGTTATCGATCAATTCAAGAATGATGCGAGCAGCACCTCTTTCTTTCCTCTCTTAAATTGGAGATTTCAGAATCAGACTGAACAAGTATAAATCAAGAAAATTAAAAAAAAAACTTTTGCACCCAGATAACTAATAGATTGACCCATGCATGTCACCCCTAACTTATGAGATAGCCCTTCAACTAATGCATAGACCTCCGGTTTACAAATATTTCTCCGGGTACCCATAATGAGGAGGGAGTCGATGTTCGACTAAAACATCGTTGACGTCAAAGACATAGGGACCAAGCCAATTATCCTAGTGAGCAAGCCTTTGGAATGGAATTTTCTACTTCTACCCCTTAATGCCCAACCACCCTGACAATAATTACATACAAATCTTGTCACCCTTGGTTTTGTTGTAATCAAGTCATCTTAAGATTCAACATCTTCGACTGTAGATTCAGATGCATTTCTTTCAAAGTCTATTTTTGACTTTTTGCTTTGTCAAGTAGTTGCAATACCTCCTCTCATCTCTCTTTATCTTGCTCGGTAACCTCGTCCATGCTCAGACTCAGACATACAAGACCTTATTTTCGACTGGCTGCAAGCACTTTAACTAAGCAATCCAGCCTATAGGGGGCAGGCAAGCGACAGAGAAATGGTTTGGGTTGGCCAATGCTTACCAAGCACTTTTACTAGTATTAATAGGGTGGTCGTAGATCAGGTTGAGTTCTGGTTGGCTTACTATGGGTGTCCAAAGGCAGGCTAATTACAAATATAGTAGGATAGACAAGGTGTGGTCTCATTATGAAGGGAAAACCTTTCTTTATAATAAAAAATCAGTGAAAAATAAGACAAGCAAGGAATACCAAGACACGGAAGGGCATAAATGAGAGAGGATACTAACATTGAGGCAACATCATTACATTAGCTCAACAAGAGATGAGCTAGTAGATCAAAGATTAAATATGTAGACATATAGTTGATCAATGATCTACTATCAATGAGAAACTCCCACAAGTGAGAGATTGGTCGATGATGAGTTCCAATGGATAGATCACTCAATTTGATGTTTCAATATATGTTGCTTCCATATAAAAGGTGGAAGCAGTATGTATATGTTAGTTCTGCAGCCAGAGAATATAACCAGGCTTGCTTCGCCGATCAATTTATAACATAGCCCTCCCTATGCTACTTAGACAATTTTGAATGAAAAGTGAGGCTTGGAACAAGTTAGATTGACAGACGATGTATGAGATCACCTATACAAAGGAGAGACAAGCTAAGAGTCCCTACGAAGAGCATAGAGAACATAGTGAATATCTGCATCTCTTGCTTTCTAGGCTATCGACTATCGAAGAAAACTATGTCAATCCAATGACAGCAAGAAAAAAAAAAAAGAATAGTGAGATTACTTTACTCTTACATAAGCTTAGTTGGGTTGGTTAATCTTTCTACACGTTATTCATTTCGTGGGTGAATTGGTAATCATACATATTTGTTCATGGTGGTGGGTATTTTTATGGATGATAAACATATGTATAGTCACCTAGAATTTATGTAAAAAGACTAAGAATCCTTGATGCTTTAATTAATTACGATTCCTCCAACTTGCATGCAAAAATAAAGACTTGTTGATGGTATATCAAATTGTCATTCCCTTGCTTTCTAGGTTGTATGTGTTTTCCACTCCGTCTAGTACTCCTTTTGCCCTTGTAGCTGTTGGAACAGCTAAAGAAGATTGAGTCCTACTACATCCTTCATTCAAAAAAGGGAAATTTTCTCCCTGCTACTAAAGAAAAGAACCCTGGGCAGTGAGGATGTATTCTATTCTATCGATGATAAGACCAATAAAAATAAGGAGTTGTAATAAAAAGGGACATGGGTTCATTCAATAAAAAAATGACTTCCTGCATATCAACTGCATTTAAGCTCCTCTGGTTAGCTTCTTTGTTTTTTGGCATCTTAACTTTATAATATTGATAGCCTCTTATTAAAATAACAAGGATTTCCCAAGAAATCAGATCACTTTTATCTTCCTCCAAGGGCAGGATTACTACTTCCTACTAGACACAGAGGAAGAAAGTTAAGCAGCAACGAAAG
This sequence comes from Sapria himalayana, assembly GCA_029783825.1. NCBI lineage: Eukaryota > Viridiplantae > Streptophyta > Magnoliopsida > Malpighiales > Rafflesiaceae > Sapria > Sapria himalayana. The sequence goes on from JAREIK010001928.1 coordinate 705,319, forward strand.
AAGACTTTGCTGGCAGTCATTCTGAAATCAATGAACTTCTTGTTGGGCAAGTCCAATAGAAATGATATTTTGCATGTCTATCCATCAGAGATCATAATTCGAACTCTAATGGGAATAAGTGAAGACAGTCACATCACTTGCTTGACGCGGAGCTGAAAATAAAATGGGAATTAGCTCAAGGAAATGGAAGTGGTTAGGACAATGCCTTGGAACTACGACTACCGTGTCCTTACCCAAGCTCTCACAGCTGGTTAATCAACCAGCCCAGACAGTGCAATCACCGATCCAAACTTAAATCCCTACATGTGCTCAAATTCATCATGCCCAAACACTGACTTGATCTGTTTCCAATACTCGAACCTATAAAGCCTGATGAAATTATTTGTCATATACATCCATCTTGTAAGGAAGCTATCTCGGGATAGGGTTTATCTGGATCTTTCCTAATTCCACATAGCTGGACTACATTTTGTAAGGTACTGCCCGGCTAGATGTATAGGTAAGTTGGAAAAGAGGTGATGAGAAATTTGCAAAGTATGCTTCATGTCAAGCAAGGACAAGTGACTGGAGCGCTTTCTTGCCTATCTTTAAAATGCGCAAGTACTAAACTAGCCTGTAGGGCATACGAAAAGTAGAATCTTTGACCTATGTAAGCTATTTCAACATAGCTCACTACCAAACTCATCCATTAGCATCATAATTTTCACTGATTAGTATCACATCTGTATAAGACCAAGGAATTCCTTTTCTAACTCATCCAAAAATGAGCATTATGACAAAGAACAAAAAGAAAACAAAAATAGAAATTTTTCCAATTGTGACAAATGGTGCCTCCGTGGATTGATATTCAATCCAACCTAATAGCAATCAAACCACCAAAATTAACCAAAACATTCTCTGGTGAATCAGACAAAAACTTGAACTACGCACATACACACTTTTAAAAAAGATAAAGCAATTAGACATAAAAATTGGTGCTATTGCGGTTACAACTCCCTATTTGTCAGGTATACTATGTAAAATGGCATAGATCTGCAGGAAATACTATTCCGGCACAATATGAGGTAGGGTGGATATTAGATTAGCAAGTATATAATTATCTAGATATCCCAAAATATTAGGAGCATAAAAATCCAAATGAAAAAAAAGATAGCAAAAACTATCCAACCTATTAAATCATTTACATAAAAATAAGGGTAAAAATCTATTTGATCCATCTCTAAATATACACCCAATGAATTATTGAATCCATATTGATGCAATATGGCCATATGAAAAAGACTGGCATCTGCTAAAAGAAATGAGAATAAATGATGAAGATTAAAAAAATAATTTAAGGTGGCATTATGAAATCTCCTACCACAAGTATAGTACTAGCTTGTTTAATAAATATTAAATGTTCATTTTTAATACAAAAAATGAAATCTCAAGAGTCATCAGTTACTCTTACTAGTGATAATGATTTTTAATTTTCATTTTTAGAAGGACAAACTACAGCCTATAAATAAATCATTGTATTGCTTATAAATAAAATAGAATCAAAATAAAAGCCTCTCTTCTGAAATAATTCTCTTTAATTATAGTTTGCAACCAACAATTTATTCTCACTAATTAGTATCAGAGGGGATGGGAAGCATAATCAATAATATGTCGCTGCTCCGATTAACGAAGATGAACTACGAGAATTAAAGTATCCAAATGAAAGTTTTTTTTGGTTCTGTGGATTGTTGGGAGATGGTTCAAGAATGTTTCGAAGAACCAAAATCTACCACAGTATATACGGCAGCTCAAAATAAGACGTTAAAAGAAACGCAATCAAAAGATAAGATAACATGTACATGTTGTTCTGAGCTATTGATGAGTCGGGCTTTGAGAAGATTACGAATGCGAAAACTTCAAAAGAAGCGTGAGACGTCTTGGAGACTGCATATAAAGGAGCCGACCAAGTTAAACAAATTCGTCTTCAAACTCTTCGCAACGAGTTGGAAGACATGAAGATGAAAGAGTCAGAATGTGTGTCCGATTATATCACGCGTGTTCAAACCATGGTGAATCAATTCAAACGAGACGGAGAAAAGTTATCCGATGTGCGAGTCGTGGAGAAGATTCTGAGATCGTTAACCAACAATTTCAAGAAAATAATATGTGCCATAGAATGTGATATGGCACATGAATATCATAAGAAGAATGAGAAGACACTTGAGCATGCACTTCAAACCAAAGCATCGATCAATAACAAAAAAAAAAATTATTCTCAAAATTTTCGAGGTAAATGACGTGGCCATGGTGGTCAAGGAAATAGTTGCGGTGGGAAAAGGCGCGGTCAAGAAGGATATCATAAGGAGGATGAGCAATCAAATCAACAAAATTGGCGTAAAAGATGACGCGGTCGTGGAAGAGGCGGTCGGTCAAATTATTCCAACATCGAATGCAACAAGTGTGGCAAATATGATTACTATGCGAAGGATTGCAATTCCAATAAATATTACAATTATGAAAAGGTTGAACATTTTACAAAAGAATATCGAGTTAAGAAAAAGATGAAAGAGACAACAAACCTAACCACGAAAGATGATGTGAAAGAATGGTTTCTCTTAATGGCATATAACAAAGTCAACACCGACAATGACATGGTGCGGTACCACGACACGGCTGCAAGCAACCATATGTGCGGGCACGAGTATTATTTCAAAGAGATATGAAAGGTTGAAGCTATATCTGTATCATTTGGAGATAACTCGAATGTTGAGGTCAAAAGCCAAGATACGATTTATTATGTACAAAAAGATAGTTTCGTTGGATCAATCCAAGATGTGTATTAAAAACTAGACCTCAAGAACAATATTTTAAGTAGGGAGCAACTCATTGAGAAAGGTTATTCAGCTTTTATGAAAGATTTGATATTACTATTGAAAGACAAGCAAAGGTATTCAGTCGCTCAATTTGAAATGAGAAGAAATCAGATATATAAACTGAATTTGAAAAGTATATGAGAAAAATATTTACAAGTCAACATAGAAGATAATGTGTTATTGTGGCATCTCTGTTTTGGTCACCTACATTATGAATATCTAAACAAGCTGGCAAAGAAGAATATGGTACACGGACAATCGAACATAAAATACGAGAGAAAATTTTGTGAAGAATGTGTGCTCGAAAAGCATGCGAGAATGTTATTTCAAAAGAATACAGAATATCGGGCTAAGCAACCTCTCGTGTTGATTCATTCAGACATATCTAAACCAATCACCCATGAATCTTTCAGCGACAAAAGGTACTTCACTATTATTATTGATAATTTCTCACGAAAAATTTGAGTTTATTTTCAAAAAGAAAAATTCAAGACATTCGAGATATTCAAAAAATTCAAAGTACTGGTGGAAAAGGCAACAGGTAGATACATCAAATTTGTACGATCCGATAGAGGTGACGAGTAGACTTTAACAATTTTCATGGAGTATTGTGAGAAGCAAGGTATAAGGTGATTTCTAACCACACCGTACTCTCCACAGCAAAATAGTGTGGCCGAGAAAAAGAACCGAGACATTCTCAACATGGTTTGGTCAATGCTCAAAAACAAAAAAATACCGAAGGAATTTAGGGCGGAAGCCGTGCAATACACCATCTATGTTCAAAATCGGTGTCCACATGCGAAGTTGTATGATCAAACACCATAAGAGACATGGAGCGGACAAAAACCAACAGTCTCTCATCTCAAAGTATTCAATCGTTTGACCTACGCACACGTGTCGGATCAGCAAAGAACAAAGCTTGAAGACAAAAACAAAAAATATATTTTTATTGAGTATGATGAGAAAACAAAATGATACAAGCTATTCGACCTAATAAGCAAGAAAATTTTATTGAGCTGTGATGTACGAGTTCATAAAGCAAATGAATGAGATAAGAAATAAAGTAACATAAGGTATCATCAAAGTTGGAGAATCATCAACTGTTATACCAACAACCATATCAAAAAATTCTGAAACCATTGATGATGAAGATGAACCGCGACAACCCAAAATACGAAGTTATCAAGATTTGTATAATTCGACAATGAGTTACACCTTGTATGTCTTTTGGTGAATTCCAAGAATATAAGTTTTAAACAGGCGGTGCAAGACAAGAAGTGACAAACTGTCACAAACAAGGAGATTAAAGTAATAGATCACAACAACACATGGGAGTTAATAGAAATGCCGAAAAAAACTCATCCCATTGATGTCAAGTGAGTGTTTAAGAGAAAGCTGAATGTTTAAAGGAAGATAGAACGATATAAGGCGAGACTTGTAGCAAATGGGTACAAGCAAAAGGCAGAAATCAACTATGATGAGGTATTTGCTCTGGTTGCAAGAAAGGAGACAATCAGATTGCTCATTTCACAAGCAGTTCAATTCAAATGGCCGATATTACAAATAAATGTTAAAGTGACATTCCTGAATGATGAGCTTGAAGAAGAAGTTTATATTAAACAATCACCTGGATACATCAAAATCGGAGAAGAAAATGTGTTAAAATTGAAGAATACACTTTATGGGTTGAAACAAGCATCGCGGGCGTGAAATACTCATATTGATACATACTTCAAAGAGAACGGATTCGACAATGTCCCTATGGACATGCCCTTTGTGTAAAGAAGAGTAGAGATAATATGTTATTTATTACTCTATGTTGATCTCATTTTTATGGGGAATAATAATAAATGATACAAAAGTTCAAGAGCACAATGACACGAGAATTCGAGATGACAAATTTAGGCTTGATAAAATTTTTCCTTGGTCTGGAGATAAAACAAGAAAAGAAGGGTATTTTTGTATCCTAGGAGACACAAAAGAGATTTTGAAGAAGTATAAGATGAAGTTTTACCATCCGATTTCAACACCAATGGAACCAGGTGCAAAACTCTCTAAGTTTGATAGAGGATTCCTGAATGATAAGCTTGAAGAAGAAGTTTATATTAAACAATCACCTGGATACATCAAAATCGGAGAAGAAAATGTGTTAAAATTGAAGAATACACTTTATGGGTTGAAACAAGTATCGCGGGCGTGAAATACTCATATTGATACATACTTCAAAGAGAACGGGTTCGAGCAATGTCCCTATGGACATGCCCTTTGTGTAAAGAAGAGTAGAGATAATATGTTATTTATTATTCTATGTTTATCTCATTTTTATGGGGAATAATAATAAATGATATAAAAGTTTAAGAGCACAATGACATGAGAATTTGAGATGACAAATTTAGGCTTGATAAAATTTTTCCTTGGTCTGGAGATAAAACAAGAAAAGAAAGGTATTTTTGTATCCTAGGAGACACAAAAGAGATTTTGAAGAAGTATAAGATGAAGTTTTACAATCCGATTTCAACACCAATGGAACCAGGTGGAAAACTCTCTAAGTTTGATGGAGGAGAACGAATCAACGCAAGCAAATACCAGAGTTTAGCGGGAAGTCTTCAATATCTCATATGCACAAGGTCGAATCTTACATTAAGTGTCGGCATTATGAGTCAGTTCATGGGGAAGCCAATCTATTCACATTGGAATGCGTTAAAACGAATCCTACGATACATCAAAGGAACAATGTCACTCGGGTTATTCTATACAAATATGACAGATTACAAATTGGTCGGGTACTCCGAAAGTGATTGGTACGGAGACTTGGACGATCGGAAAATCACATCAGGTTATTTGTTTTTTATGGGTGACACAGCGTTTACCTAGCTTTCAAAGAAACAACCAATCATGATACTCTCAACATGTGAAGCTAAATATGTGGCAGCATCTTTGTGTGTAAGTCATGTGATATGGCTTAGAAATTTGTTGAGGAAGATGAAACAACAACTCGATGCGACTGAGATACGAGTTGATAATAAATCAACAATTGAGTTGAGCAAGAACTCGGAGAATCATGAGAGAAGCAAGCATAGTGACATTCGCTTTTACTTCATCCGAGATCAAGTGAAGAAAAAAAATATAAAATTAGTACATGTGGCAAGTCGAGACCAAGTCGCGGATATCTTCACGAAACTGCTACCTACAATACTACTCGACAACTATAAAAGATTACTCAGCATATATGATGACAGAAGCATTTAAGTTTATGGGGGGAGTCTTATTGAATAAACATTAAAAATTAATTTATATTGATGAAGATGAAATGTCAAGAGTCGACAGTTACTCTTTGGGTGATAATGATTTTTAATTTTCAGTTTTAGAAAGGCAAACTACAGCCTATAAATAAATCATTATATTATTTGTAAAAAAAATAAAATCAAAGTAAAAGCCTCTCTTCAGAAATAATTATCCTCTATTATAGTTTGCAGCCAACAATTTATTTTCACATAGCTAAGCTTGTAATTACTATAGCTCCCCAAAGTCTCATCTAGCCTTAAGGTAGTACGCATCCTATAAAAATTATCCCAATAATTAAGAGAAAGATTACAGCTCAAAGACACCGAACAAATTTCCGACTATCATAATTTGCATGATATAGACCACAAATTATGAAGGTGAACAAACACAATGAGAAACATACTTGTCCTATTAGCATGCATATAATGGAGCTATCAACCCCTGTTAACATCTCTCATAATGTATTTGACGCTATTAAAAGTTAGATCCACCCAAGGTTCATGATACAGCTAAAAAAATGTCAATCAATATTTGAATGGTTTAGCTAAGACCAGTTAACGAACCTAACTCACACCAATAACTCTGATTGCTCTGAGTTGGATAATCTATCAAATATTGATTAAGGGCGAAGAATAGAAGTTGTTTAAGAAGAGAGAATCGTTAGATCCTTATAGTCATTCATCTTTCATATCGTGATAACTCTTGTTTCTATCTCTCTCGAATCTTTAGAACCTTTTCTTCTTTTTATTATATACAGCGAAATAAGCATTAAAAGGGTTGCTCGGTGACCGAATCCTATATATTTTGATCATCTTGCTAGACAAAGAATAATGATAATGAAATTTATGTTTCTGCCTATAAAGTTTCTATGAAATGGAAAGATTTTCTTTCCTCTTTAGTAAAAAAGGTAGGAAATCATGCAGAGACATGTGGGAGAAAGATGAAAAAAAGATTTTGTCTACCAAGCAGGACAAAGTGCGACCTCTAAGCAATTGGAGGTTATCGCTTTGAGTGGGGTCCTTAGAAAATTTTTTCTATTCTAATAGCATAGCTCATATAGGATGACTCAGTATCATAAATTTTTAATAATTTAAAAGTTTTTATTTTTTATGTTATTTATTTTAATTTTATATTAATTAGATTATTAGAATTAGAATTTATATATGAAATAATAAAATATTAAATAATTAAAACTTAAATATGAATAAAAATTTAAATTGAATAAAAAATAAAAATAAAAATAAATAAATATTCAACTTCAAGTTTCAACTTTCAAGCATCATTCACATTTCACAATTCACGACCAAAAATTAAATATACACAAAAATTCTTAAACACAAATGACAGCCAAACCAAATACAATATAAATAAAAATGAGTATAATACATCAAAATTAAAATTTAAAATTAAGTATAACTCATAAGCATGACATAAGTGTAATAATCCCGCAATCATCAACCATCAGGCGTCAAGTGGCAACGTCATCAATCGTTCATCATCGTATCATTATCATCATTAACCTCAAAATCAAAATCATTATCATGTGAATCATCATCAGCAATCAACTTTTCCGTTTTCATTGCAGTCCCAATCTCAGCATGATCATGGATGCCAAAACTCAAATCCTCTCAATCCTTCATACATGTTAAAGTTTCAATAATATCTGGACATAATCTCGATCTCCTATCTGAAATCACATTCACTACAATAGAAAAAATAGACTTCAATATTACGTTCAACACCGAAGGAGTCAGTAGATCATATGTCATCTTAGATAGCACGAGAAAAATAGACTCGTATGATTTTAAATACTGTAATATATCAAAATTCTTAGTATCAGAATGTGATAGGATTGAGCAGTAATCGAAATCTACATACCGAGACAGCTCGCTCCTATTCGACGATCCACTCCATCATTTCCCCCTAGCTAACTAAATAGAAAAGTCATCATCTTCAAATATGATATTCATGTCCGTACTCAGAGTCTTACTACTACTACTACCATATCTAATATCGTATTATGTGAAAAGCTCCGTCAACTTCTAGTGAATGAATGCTTTAGATGAGTCTTTCAGGTTCATGCACGAGAAAATGTGAGTCAAAATATTATCTACCCTTTCCACTTTAACCCTTTGGCTCATGCAGGCAGTCATACAATAAAGAGATGGAATAGTAGAACTGTACTTTAAATACTTAATTTTTATCTATGCAACCATATTGCTAAGTATCGGGTCAGCTCGATACTTCCTAAACATGATATTAATATTGCATATATACCCGAGTGCAATGCAAATCGTGGCAGTATAAACCGAAAAATATATATTCGTCGTATCATAAAAAATCTTTAGAAATTTCATAAATAAAAATCATGAAACCCAGTCAGTGTCGTCAATAATAAGTTTGTCACTCCCACTATTGACGTAGTCAGATATTACGTATTCGTATCCAACACATGACTCCAACATCGGGTAAGTATATTTCCAACGTTGTCTCGCATCATATTAAAATTTTTTTTTCTTAAAATTCGCAGACAAATAGAGACTACCGAACTCATGTTATTTGCGAAGCGTGCGAATGTATTTTAGTGAGTTACATATATTTTTCAAAACAGGAAAAAACAGCTTTATTCCCACTTGTACAATCAAGTTAATCACGTGACACATACATCTTACATAAAAAATCACTCCTAATCCTGATGGTTCATCTTTAATATTCCTAATAAACATATTAATTGCTACATTATTAACTGCATTATCAAATGTAATACTAAATTTTATTTTAAATTTTATATTCTCTAAAGATTTTCATCATGCATTAAAAAATGATCAGACCATCATAAAGATGAATCTCAAAGAATCCTAAAATTTTTTTATTTAGAGTCTATTTTGAATCTACATAGTGGGTAGCAAGAAATACATAAGATACATCGTCATAACTTATCCAGATATCAGACATCACATACACCACTCCACTATATGCCCTAATTTCATTAATTATTATTTTTTTAACTTATAATATTTTAGTATGTCATTCCTAGATGTAGACTTAGAAATCTTACAATAAAAAAGCTAAAAATAAGTTTGTATGATACTCAATACTCTTGGATCTTTCAAAAATCTAATCGAAAGACCCATCGTGGTGATAAATTTGATCATTCCTACCCAACTCGCTGCGGTATATGAAGAAGGTAAACTTTGAAACTGAACTAGATCCAGCATCAAAAAATCTATCACTGAGTTGGGTTTGCCTAGGATATAATACATCATATTTTTGGTACATATTTCGACATGTTTCTTAATGTGCTCAATCTCACACGCACTTATACAAATTAAAACATTCATAAAATATTTGCACTGTCATTTTTTTTTCCTCATCCCTAATATTTTTTTATTGTATTATATTAAAGTGAGTCTAAACTACAAAAATCCTAATTTTTTATTTTTTAGATGTTTAGACCGATGTGACAGGAGAAATCAAAATTTCAACAGCTTTAGGCATTTACGTAAGATTTTTATTTTCTAAATTAAAATAATTTCATTAATATTTATCATTTTTTTAATTTTTTTAGGCAAGAGGATAAACTAGAGAGCAAAAAAAGAAAAAGTAAAATACTAATTATTTTTAAAAATAAAGCTAGGACTTAAGAGTTAACTAATTAAAAAAAATAAAAATACCCATAAAGTAGTATAAAACACGTGGACCACAAATCCAAAGTTTAATCCAAATACCAATCAAAGCCAAGTCCGAGTTGCGAGTCCCAAAAAGATGAACCAAAATCCCGAGAGAAAATTTTAGAAGAAAAATTTAAGAGAGAATGAGATTTTATGTTTTTAAAAAACATAAATATTAGAGTGGGGATATTTTATAGAATAATAATATATAATTTTTTCAAAGAATTATTTTTTTACTTTTTTATTATTTTAATGAATTTTTTGGGGCAGAATCATGTGGGCTATCGGATTCAGCCCCATAGCCGTTGGAGGTGAAATCCAACGGCTTAAATTCAAAATTTTTATTTTATTTTATTTTATTTTTTTACCGTTGTAGATTGGGGTGGGTGGACTCCAACCCGCGGGTCCTGATTGAGGCCCATAGCCCCGACGGATTTTTTAGATCCATCAGGCTTGAGCAGTTTCTCAGCTCGTGCCGAGACACCGTGCCTAGAGGTGTCAAACGGGTCGGGCCGGCCCGGCCCGGCACGAGGCACGGCACGGTTCGGCCGTGCCTGGGCCGGCCCGGCACGATAAAAAAACGTGCTCGGGCCCGTGCCCGGGCCCGGCCGAACAAACCACGTGCCGGGCCGTGCCCGGCACGAGCCTAGCCGTGCCTGGCCCGGCACGCCGGCCCGCGTGCCTGAGTCGTGACTCGTGACCCAACCGGGCCCCGCCCCCGGTAAAAAGACCGCGGGTCGGGTCCAAACAGACCCGCCCCGCCCCGCCTGCCCTGCCTTGCCGTGCGCCCGTGCCCGAGCGGGCCGGCACGGCACGGCACGGCCTTGCCGTGCCCGCTGGCCGTGCCGTGCCCGAGCGGGCCGGCACGGCACGGCACGGCCTTGCCGTGCCGGCTGGCCGTGCCGTGCCCGAATTTAAAAAACCGTGCCGTGCCGGGCCCGCTCGGGCACGGGCGCACGGCAAGGCAGGGCAGGCGGGGCGGGGCGGGTCTGTTTGGACCCGACCCGCGGTCTTTTTACCGGGGGCGGGGCCCGGTTGGGTCACGAGTCACGACTCAGGCACGCGGGCCGGCGTGCCGGGCCAGGCACGACTAGGCTCGTGCCGGGCACGGCCCGGCACGTGGTTTGTTCGGCCGGGCCCGGGCACGGGCCCGAGCACGTTTTTTTGCTCGTGCCGGGCCGGCCCAGGCACGGCCGAACCGTGCCGTGCCCCGTGCCGCCTGGCCAAGCCAAGTCGTGCCCGAGCGGGCCGGGCGCGGCACGGCCTTGCCGTGCCCACGGGCCGTGCCGTGACCGACTTTAAAACACCGTGCCGTGCCGGGCACGTGAAAAACGGGCCGTGCCGTGCTGGGCCGGCCCGTTTGACACCTCTAATTACACAAGCCGTGCCAAGAGCTAGCTCAGCCCGACCTGAGGCATGACATGGTTTCGCTGTGCCTGGCCTGGTAAGGCACGGGAATGACCCATGCCCGTGCCCGTGTTGGTCCTGCTCATGGCACGAGCCGTGCCATGCCGTGTTGAGGCCAACCATGCCTATTGTCGGACCTGGCTCGGCTAGGTACCGAGGCTCATGGGCACGGTTAGAGATGTCAAACGGGCCGGCCCAGCACGGCACGGCCCGTTTTTCACGTGCCCAGCACGGCACGGTGTTTTAAAGTCGGTCACGGCACGGCCCGTGGGCACGGCAAGGCCGTGCCGCGCCCGGCCCGCTCGGGCACGACTTGGCTTGGCCAGGCGGCACGGGCGCACGGCAGGGGCAGGGCAGGCGGGGCGGGGCGGGAGCCGCAACGCTGGACCGGCTCAACCGGGGTCCGGGTCCCGGGAGCCAAGCACGGGCACGGCCCGTGCTTGGCAGATTAGAAAAATTTTTTTTTTTTTAAAATTTTTTATTAAGTTTCTGTATATACTTTAAAGTATTAGTAATAATTAAAAAATATAATTTTTTGTAAAAAATATTACATTTAAAATTAAATAAAACAAACAAATTTTAGAAAAAAAAAAATTTTTTTTCAATTAAGTTTAGCATATTTTATTATTATAATTTATTAATTATATATTAAAATTTAAAGTTAATAAATTTTAAAATAAATTTTAAATCAATAAATAATAAAAAAAAACATTAAGTTAGTAAAAATTTTAATTAAAAAAAAATTAAACTACACAAATGAAAAATTATCATTCATGCATTTGAAACTAATAGTCGGAACAAAACAAGTATATGTTTCAACACAACGTATGGTACAAAGTACAAACAAAGTGTATAAATAAAATAAATAAATAAACATCGAAAAAAAACAGCAGATGAGCATCATTCGTCAAGCGGCATATCATGAGAATCATCAGCCGCAACATCAAGATCAATATCATATGGATCATCATCATCGGCAATCAGCTCCTCCGCCATCGTAGTGGATGTGGATGCGACTGCAGTGTCTGTCACAGTCCCAGCTTCAGCACGATCACTGATGCTAAATCTCGATTCCTCCCAATCCTTCAAACATGCCAAGGCCTCAACCATATCTGGACGTAATCTCGATCTCCTATCCGAAATCACGTTCACTGCAACAGAAAAAGCAGACTCCGATGCTACGCTCGACACCGGAGGAGTCAGTAGATCCCGTATCATCCTAGATAGCACGGGATAGGCGGACTCATATGATTTCCACCACTGTAATAAATCAAGATTCTTATTGTCAGAAGGTGATAGGATTGAGCAGTAATCGGTATCTAAGTAGCGAGACAGCTCGCTCCTATGTGAAGGTCCACCCCTACGTTTCCCCCTCGCTAGGTTAATGGAATAATCGTCATCTCCGAACAAGGTATCAGTGTCCGTACTCACAGTCTCACAACCACCACCACAATACCTAGTATCGTAGTATGTGAACAGGTCTGTCAACTTCTCGTAAATGAACCCTTCAGGTGGCTCTTCCAGGTTCATGCACGAGGAAATGAAAGTCAGGGTGTTTTCAACCCCTTCCACCTTAGCCCTAGGGTCCATGCATGCTGCGAGGCAATAAAGAGATGGAATGGTGGACCAATACTTCAGGTACTTGGTCTTCATCTCTGCAACCATATGGCTAAGCGTCGGGTCCGCTCGATACTTCCTAAACATGCTACTAATGTTGCATATGCAACGGAGTGCAATGCAAGTGGTGGGCGTATAAACCGACGAACACATGTTCGTCGTGTCATAAAATATCTTCAGGAATTTCATAAATGAAATTCCTGAAGCCCAGTCAGTGTCGTCAATAATAAGTTCGCCACTCTTACTATTGACGTAGTCGGATATCACGTGTTCGTATCCAACACATGATTCCAACATCAGATACGTGTAATTCCAACGATATCTCACATCCGATTGGAATTTCTTCTTCTTAAGATTCGCAGACAAACAGAGATTACCAAACTCTTGTAGTCTGCGAGGAGTGCGAATATACTTGAGTGCATTGCGTATATTTTCCAACGCGGGGGAACAGACCTTCATACCCGCTTGAACTATCAGGTTAATAACATGACACATGCATCTGACATGAAAGATCTCTTCTAATGGTGCGTCTCTAATATTCCTAACAAACATATTGATCGCTACTCCATTATTCGCAGCATTATCGAAAGTGACACTAAAAATTTTATTTTGAATTTTATATTCCCTAAATATTTTCATCATACACTCAAAAATGGCCAGGCCATCATGAGGATGAAGAATCTCAGTGAATCCTAATATTTTTTTATTGATTGTCCAGTTTGAATCTACATAATGACTCGTGAGACATGCATAAGAAGAATCATCGTGACATGTCCATATATCGGACGTTACGGACACCACTCCACTAAATGCCAAAAATTCCTTAATTATTTTTTGTTTTTCTAACTTATATATCTTTAGTATGTCACTCCTAGATGTGGACTTAGGAATCCTACGATAGGATGGCTGAAAATAAATCTGCATGATGCGCACTACCCTCGGATCTTCTGAAAATCTGATCGGAAGACCCATCAATGTAATGAGTCTGGCCATGTCGTCCCTACCCAACTCGCTGGAGTATACGAAGGGAGTAAACTTTGAGACTGAACTCGATCCAGTCTCAAAAAATGTAGTGCCAAGTTGGGTTTGCCTAGGATCTAACGGTCCATGTTTTTTGGAGCATATTTCAGCATACCTCTTGAGGTGCCTAGTCCAACATGTACTCTTGCATGTTAAAAGTCTCATACAATATTTGCACTGTGTCATTTCATGTTCCTCACCCCTAACATCTACTTGTGTTATGATTTTAAAATGTGTCCAAACTACAGAAGTCCTCCTAGTTTTTTGTTTTTTAGAACTTTGGGCTGAGATGACAGGAGAAACCAAAGTTTCATGAGCCACAGACGTATGTGTAACACTAACATTTCCATTTTCCAAATTTAAATACGGGTTAGGTGTATTTGTCATTTTTTATTTTTCGTAAGTTTTTCTAGAGAGAGAAGCTTTAGAGAGAGAGTACAAAAAAAAGTAAATTATATCACCCGGTAAAAGCAATGAGGTCACTCACATGCAAGGTGCACCGCAGGAAGCTCTGATGTTCAAAACTCAAGTTGAGTTTCACGAAAATCCAAGCCGAAATCAAAATCACGAGGGCCGAGAGAGTGATGCACGTTTTATGTGAGAGAGAAAAAATATTGAGAGGTTTAATGTTTTTGAAAAACATAAATGTTATAGGGAGGGGGGTAGATTTTATAGGCTAAATAAAGTTTTATTTTTTTTAAAAAAATATTTTTTTATTAATTTTTTTAATATATTTAAGGGGCAGAATCACGAGGACCGTTGGATTCTGCTCCCTAGCCGTTGGAGGTGAATCCAAGGGCTGAAAATCGCTCAAGTTTGAAATTTTTTTTTTTTGCCGTTGGAAATCCTCGGATCAGACTTGTGGAGTCGGGTTTCGGCAGAAAAGACCGCGGGTAGGGTCCAAACAGACCCGACCCGCGGTCTTTTTACCGGGGGGGGGGGGGGGGGGGGGGGGGGGGGATGGGTCACGACTCAGTGAGTCGTGACTCACGCCGCCAGTGCCACGCGTGAACTGGCACGGGATGGACCCGTGCCGGCGTGCCGGGCCAGGCACGGCACTTACTTCACCCGGGCACGGCACGGGCCCGGGCATGATTTTTGAACGTGCCGGGCCGGCCCAGGCACGGCCGAACCGTGCCGTGCCTAGTGCTGGGCCGGGCAAGCACGTTTGACACCTCTATGTGTAATGGTAGCCCGGGCCTCGTGTTAGGCCAGGTACCCTAGCCCAAAGACACAGTATTTCAACACAACCCAAACTTCCCCCCAACTTTCAAGGGTTGAGTTCCCATCTCCCAAGGGTCGAGCCCATCAGTCCCAGAGCCAGACCCATCGATCCCAACCAGTAATAGGACTCATCAATCTCGAACCCAACTACAAGTTCCAAAAGTCAAAGCTTATGAAACCTGTGACAGTTGGGTCGATTTAATGGTTGAACCGACCCAATGATCTAAAAAAAATTAAAAAAAAATGTGTTTAAGCCATTGGATTTCGACCCCAACGACTAGGAGGCAGAATCCAACGGATCTAGAGATTCTGCCCCTAAAAATACTTTAATAAATTCAAAAAATAATAAAAAATTTTGATTTATTTAAAAAATAACTTTTTAAAAAACTATATATTACCCCTCCCCCTCCCTCGTTCATAATTTATAATTTATCTATCTCTCTCTCGTATTATCTCTTTATCTCCTCTCGGCTCTTGTCTCACTCTCTCCCTCCCTTAGTCTCTCATTTTGGATTTGACTTTTGAAACTTGGGTGCAAACTATGACCTGTCGATTGTGGTGCAGACATCATATAGCAAACAAAATTTTATGAATTACCGGTTTTAATTTTAAAATTTTATTTATTTTAAGTTTTTTTTATTTTACTTTTAGTTAAAACTTAAGACTTTTAGCCTTTAGTATTTGTTTAATTATTATTTATTAAAATATAATTTTAATTTTTAAAAACATTAATTATAATTAATAAACTAATAAAAAATTAAAATGACAAATAATAATTTTAATTATGATAACAAACTAAATTTAAACATAAATATAAAAAATTTTAATATGGAACCCCATGGAAAGGTCCAAGACCACCAAAACTTTATTTTCTTCAGTCACCTCGACTCAAACCCAAACATCGAAAAAATAAAAAATTAGAAGAAAATTAATAATTTTAACTCATTTTAATATAATACAATATAAAAATATTATGAGTATTGATGAAAAATCAATACAATATAAATATTATAAAAAAATACTAACATGTATTAGATCCTACGCAAATCAAACTCAATGATGAATTCTTTAAGGTTTGATCCAATTCAGTCTCAAAGTTAATCTCCTTCATATACCGCGACGAGTTACCGAATAAAGATATGGCCAAATTAATCACCATGATAGGTCTTCCGATTAGATTTTTGAACAATCCACGGATAGTCAATATCATGCAGACTTATTTTCAGCCTGCATATCATAGAATACCTAGGTTTACATCTTAGAATGACATACTAAAATATTATAACTTAGAAAAAAAATAATACTTAATAAATTTATGACATATAGTGAATTAGTGTCTGTGATGTCCGATATTTAGACTAATCACAATGATACATTTAATGCATACCTCACCATCCATTATGTAGATTCAAATGAACAATAAATAAAAAGATATTAGAATTCTCAGAGATTCTTTATCCTCATGATGATCCAGCCATTTATGAGTACATGATAAAAATATTTAGAAAATATAATATTCAAAATAAAATATTTAGTATCACTTTCGATAATACATCTAATAATAGAGTAGCCATTAACATGTTTGTTAGGATTATTAGTGATTGATCATTAAAAGAAATTTTCCATATGAGATGCATATGTCATGCCATTAACCTCAATGTACAAGCAGGAATAAAAGTTATTTCCCCCTATTTTAGAACACGTATGTAACTCTCTAAATTTTGTTTGTATGTTTCGAAAACAATAGGAGTTTGGTAGTATTTATTTATCAGTGGGTCTGAAGAAGAAAAAATTTCAATCGAATGTGAAATACCATTTGAATTACATATACCTAATATTAGAGTTGTGTGTTGGATACAAACACATGATATCCGACTATGTCAATAGTAAGAGTAAAAAATTTATTATTAATGATACTAACTAAGCTACAGAAATTTCATTTATGAAATTCCTAATAATTTTTTATGGCATGACAAATATGTATTCGTCAGTTTATACTTCCACTATTTACATTGCACTCAAGTGCATATACAATATTAGCAGCATATTTATGAAGTTTAGAAATGATTTGATATTTAGCAATATAATTTTAGAGATGTAAACCAAGTATTTAAAGTATTGGTCCATCATTTCATCTATTTATTGTCTGGCTGCATACATGAATCCTAGAATTAAAGTAGAAGGTATAGATAATATTTTGACATACATATCCTCGTGTATGAACCAGAAAGATCAACCTAAAAGATTTATTCACGAGAAGTTGACTGAACTATTTATATACAATGATATTAGGTATGATATAGTAGTAGTGAGACTCCGAGTATAAACATGGATACCATATTTAAAGATGATGACTTCTCCTTTCAATTAGCGAGGAAAAAAATAATGAGGTGATCCGTCGAATAGAAACAAGCTATATCGATACTTAGATACCTATTACTACTAAATCTTATTACATACCAATAATAAGAATATTAATATTTTAAAGTGATGAAAATCATGAGTCCACATATATTGTGCTGTCTAAGATGACACAGGATCTGCTGATTCCTCTAGTGTCGAGGATAGCATCGAAATCTAATTTTTCTATTACAGTGAATATGATTTCAGATAAGATATCAAAATTACGACCAGATATTATTGAGATATTAGCATACATAAAAAATTGAGAGAATTGAAACTTTGAAATCCAAGATCGTGCTACAACTACAGCAAGAGAGGAGTTGATTGCTGATGATGATTCATAAAATTTTAATGGCAATTATCAAGTGATGATTGAGATGAGATTGTGACATTGAGCTAAACATACTTTACTGCCTACGACCTATTGCAAGTGATACTAATATCATCATTGATCATATGCTGACGAGATTTATCATTTAATATTTTTGAATTATCTTTATTTATTTATTTGTATTAATTTACTTTGGGCTTGAGCTTACTATTTTTTTTTATTATGTTCTTTGTTAATTCAAACATTTTATTATGTGATTGGATTCATATTTTATATTTATGAGTATATCTTTAATATATTTTATATTATCTTTTAATAATTTAATCTTAGTCATACTTTGTTATTTTGTAATAGTTATATGTTATTAGTTTTGAGTTGTTAGTTTTTAGTTGTTAGTTATTTTATTAATATAATTTATTTATTTATTTATTTAGTTTTAAATTTATATTTTATAAAAATTTGAAGTTTTGGGATGACCCAATTCCTAACGACCCGACCCGGCCCTACCCTGCCCAACCCAACAATGCCAGGCACAACCCAACCCGAACTAGGTACAAGTCAGGCCGGCGACCCATGTCAGGCCAACTCTTTTCAAGTCATGTCATGTCAAACATGGCACGGTAGCCCAATTAGGCCACCAAAATATGGGTTGGGCCGGCCAAAGACAACCCGTTTGACACCTTTAAAACAAACTCACCTAGCACTCCAATTAACAATTCTCCGCCTTACTCTAGTTCGAATAGTGGTCAATTTATCAAGAATGACATTATGAACTGAATATTCTGTTTATCTGGTAATTTTCTATTTTTTCGAGATTACAACCCTCAAACCACTTTTGAAAGCAGTGCAGCTAAAAAAAAGAAGTGAGTATTGAGCCCATTGATTCAAATATGCTACATGTGCTCTCGTTAATGATGTGCAACAACTCTAGGTGTCTGATCAATATAAATGGAGGGTCAGTAGTTAGCTACGCAGCCACTAATGCATCTAATAAAAATAAATCAATCTCATAGGAAAGTCCACGAGACCTCGTGATTAAACAAAGAGAGGACTTCATGCAAGGGTTTAGGCTCCATCTTCGAGATACTCAATCTCTGAGATAAAAGGAAGATCCATGCCACACTAAGAATTAACCATCACTAACCGGAGAAAGGAGAGTATGATTGCTAGCCGCTCTATAACTTATCTCCAAGAAATGGATAGAATGAGCAAGTGATTCCCTGACCAAGACCAAGGCAGTAGAAACTCAGCCTAAAATACACAAAATAAATGAGAGAATAAGAACGTAATTCCCTAACCACACTATAACCTATCTTTGGTATGAGTTATTTTAAAAAAAAAGCCACCAAGTATAATGCACATAGACCACCCTAGGTCTGATTGAAACAGAAGTTGCTAGTGCAATTCCCGCTTGTGGAAGTATGAAGCATTGTCCTTCGTTTTGCCTTCAAATTCGATGCTAATCCATGAGTGCTCATTCCCTGGTTCTAGCAAACTAGTCAATTGTCTTCCCAACAATGCATTCTCTTTCTCCCTGACTTCATATTCGCTCTAACCCAACAAAAAGGACAGCTTTACAGATGGCTGGCAGAGAGAAAGCACTGAGTTTCAGGCTAAAAATGCATAAATGGGCACTAGGCGAGATGAAATGGAACTACCACAGGCTGGGAGTATGACTAAAATAGAGTTCAGCTTACAAAAAATTAGCTAATGTGGAACAAAATAAGGCTAAGCAAGGAGATGAAGGAGCAATGAATATCAATGAGATTGAGACTAATCAATATTTCTGACTAGGGATAAGCACCAATTAGGGTTAGCTTGCCTTTTGAACAGTTTCAAAATGAGAGGAATTTCCTGAAGCTCTAATTGTCATGTGGGCGCACTGACCACCAAGACTTCAAACCAACCCTAGCAAGTTGAATAAAACAAGAGGTGAAAAATCAATAAAATAATCTTCTTCTTTTGTAGATTGTGACTGGACACCACATTGATGAGGATTGCGTTATGCCACCTGTCCTTACCTAGAAGTACTGCTTTAGCAAAGCTAACAGCAGGTCTAGGATCATCCTTCCTTTCATAGGCTAGAACAAACCTTACCCCTCTTTGCTATTGCTTGACTATAAGCAAAGAAAAAATTAAATGAATCAAAATAAAACAAAAAAAGACATGGCATAATACTCATCTTCTTTTGTGCTGAACTTGAATACAATTTCTTCTCTCTTACCATTAGATCAATGATAAGCCAAGGAAAAATACAAAAGAAAATAGTCACTATTTTTCTTGCAGAGAAGACTGAGCTCAACCTAGACTGAATTCATCACTCTTGGCAAGGATGCGAGTGCTTATGCTCAGGCCTCATAGGCAAGGTGGGAAAAAAACATCTCAAAAGTGTAATCTCCTCGATCTTTCATGACCTTTCCTTGTGGATTAGATATTCTTATCTTGTCTTTTAGTTGACCATGCCTACTGAAGGTATGATTTCTAGTAGTTCAATTTTTACAGAGGCTTGTCACAAGTCCTTTCCATCAAAAATAGCTACCTTCCGTTGGAAGAGATGTTAAACTGATATGAGATTCAAGTTATGTCATGTGGAAAACCATTAGCAAGGCGAGACACCACCTTCCTAAGAGACCAAGGCAAGATCAAGACAAATCAAGGTACTTAGCCAATCTGATACCCTAAATTTATGATAATAGGTTGTTACAAAATCTTCTTCAACTATCTCATTTATCAAATAAGATAATAGAGGACACTCGCTGATTATGTTGTATTGTGATGGCAACCAATTCTTCCTTGGTAATGCATGCAGTTGGGGAATAAAACTCATCTCAGTCTTTTAGATCATTTGATTTGTCCAGAAATATCTTTCTATTTTCTATTTGTAGCAGGTTTACAAAGAAGAAGATTCAGGAGTCCCGCATGTAAGGGCTTCACTCTCACTCAAGGAACTCAGACTAATGTACTGGAATGATAATGCCCCTAATAGTTGACTAAAATGAGCCCCTACTTTCTGTCCTGTTGGTATAATCCAATGAATGTGTGCTACCGTTCATAAAAGACTATTTGATAGCTACTGATTCGAGATCAAGGATTCATTGTGCAGCTGAATCAATAGGAGTCGTGCTGGTTGATAGAAGAAAGGATTGTCATTGTTTTTTTACTTTTTCTATGCAAATACATGTATCAACTTGTTCAAAAGGGCTCTGAAATGAAGATGATGATGCATGAACTAGCACTCGAATTAGAAAAACTAGAAACCTCAACCTTCGATCATAACCCGTGATGGGTTAGAGCTCCCTGGGGCACCACCTGCAGGGGCACTAGTCAACAACTAACTGACTAAACATACCCAATTGTTACCTCAGAGTTAGCATTCACAGCAGATCCAACCCCTCCCCTCACAATAGAGGAAACTCCTCAAGACAATCTTACATCTTTATTCTCTATTTCTTTTTGTTCAGATATGTTTATCTTTTAATATATAATAAATAATAAATCTCGGGTACTCTTCAACTTCCAAATCTAGAAAATACAGGTTCGAGCCTAGCTCATGCCCTAAGCAAGACATTCTGGCCATAGAGTGCTATAACCTTGTATATAGGCTTAACACTGGCAATTCATATGTACCTCCTATTGATAATAGTAGAGCACTCTACTTAAACATGCAAGGCTATTCCACATCATTCGATGAGAGAAAGTAAAATCTATCTATTCTATTGTAATAAAGGAATAACTACTAGCTATCAACGAAGAAGAAGTGAGAGATACCAAAACAACTGTCATGCAAAAGACTAAACAACATAAGAAAGAGGATATTTTACTAGAAATTTATCTCTCTTCCACTCCTTATGGGCCCCTGTATAAAATAGACATGCCAAAGAATGATCTTCAACTCAAAATCAAAAATGAAAAGGACATACTTACTGTAGAATCAGGGACTAAAGAACATTTCTAGTCACATCTTCTTCCTCATTAAGTGGATTCATGGTACCCCATTTACCCAAAGTAATGATAATATGTATAGCGGTAACTTGATCGCTTATGAATGATAGCTTCCAATCGAATCCAAGACTAGCCCGTCTCCCCTACCCCTTTGAGATTCATCTTGATTTGAGTTGTATTTCTCAAAACCTTTTCATTTCTTTTATTAAACTCTTTCAAAGAAAGCTTTCTTTCTTGAAGTTGTAATGACACAAGAGGATGTTCAAAGAAGCAAGCTTGTGATCCATTTTTCTAATTGTAGCATCTCAAGTTCGTAAGCAAGAGCGGGTTCAATGGAAAATCCAAAGTTTGATCAAATAAAAAAAAAAGAATCTGAAGGACAAATCTTGCTATTACACTTAAAACCTTGACTTCATGCATAAAGTAAAGTAAAATTCTTCTTCAGAACATTAAATCTACTATAACCTTCTTTTTCCACTTAAAACCCCTTTATAAAAGAAAAATGTATATGTGTCAAATGGGATGGGTGGCCCTGACCCTACCCGAAGTCCGGCACGACATGCTACGGTGTAGTGCCCAGGCCTATGCAGGACGGACCCTCAACGCGAATCGTGTCATGCCATGCCAAGAATTTTCATCCTGCATGTCGTGCTAGGCACGACATGAGTGCCTGGCACGTGGGGATGGCATGGGAGATCTTGCACCGAGCGACACCCGACGAGGGGATGACACAGCAACGCCTAACAGGAAACGGCTCGGAATGCCTGACGGTCGACAGTGGCGCGAGGGCACGCCGCCCAAAACCCTAATTTTCTTAAAAAAGACTCGACCTGAACCGCTTCGACCAACAAGGCCCAAACCAGCCCAAACCTAAGCAAATTTTCAGGCCACGGAGTAGCACCATGCCTGCCCTCCAAGAAACCGTGTCTTGTCTGGTATAGCACGTCAACCCATTGGGCCCAAAAAATGGGCCGAACGAGCGGCACGGCCCAACTCGGTCATGCCTGGCACTACCCATCACCATCCAAAGCCATGCCCGTGCAGAGCCGGCTAAAGGCACAGCTTGTGCTGTGCCATGCCTAGGTCTACCGAGCCACATGTCGAGCTAGGCACAGCCCGGTATGAGGGCCCATGGGCACACAAAATCAGCACGACCCAAACCGTGCCCTGACCCGGATAGCCGAGCCCAACCCGAGCTCGACATATCCGAATTTTAGTCGGTCTCATAACTAGACCCACGGTCTTTTTTCTCCATCCTAAGCCTGATGGTTCTAGAAGCCAAAGCTTCTGGAATCAATGAACATTTGGGTCGATTCGACGGTCAAACTAATCCAATGATCCAAAAAAAAATTCAAATCTCAGCCGTTGGATTTCGCCCCCAACAGCTAGAAAGCAAAATCCAACGGCCATGCCCCATTTTCAGAGTGCAAAGATGAGCTTCCCTCACTGGTGCGGAGGGGTGCACTATCTATGATGGTGGTTTTAGCAACTGATCAAGCCCTTTTGGATGAAGGTTCCAGGTACAATACTTTCTGTAATAGGGTGGCAAGGAAGCAAACATTTTCTTCTCCTTCCCTTTCTATTTTTGACCCGGCCCCAGTTGGTGGAGGGCAGGGGGGTCTTCTGCCAAAGGGGGCTGGACTTAATGAAAGTTATGCAATAAAGACTCCACTAAGGACAGTATATGTCAACCGAATGATAGAATGCTCTGGTTTTGGTAGGAAACAGTCATCGAGGGATGACAGATATATTAAGGAATGGAGTAACTAAATTACAGTATGAGATGTCAATACCTGTGAGAAGAGCTTTTTGGTCGGGTTTAGCAGGTGCTTGGATTTTGAGACAGAAGAATTTGAATAAGAAATACTGAATCTTAGTTTGAGAATGAAAAAGATGAAAATGGCTTTAGAGATCCCCTAAAAGGGTTGGAGGGGTTTTTTCATGGGCTCCTTCTAGCTACATTTTAGCTGCTAAGCTGAAAGCTTTAAAACAGAATTTAAAAGCTTGGAATAAAAGTGTGGCTTTAACATAAGTGTCATTCTGGGATGAACAAGAGAAATTGAGGCCTAAAGTGGCATTGGAGAAGTTCAAGAAGTGGGTGCTTGCAGAGAAAACTTATTGGTGTCAAAAATCTAGAGAGATTTGGCTGAAGCTGGGTGATATAAACACTGCATTTTTCCATAGAATGGACAGCTCCCTTAAAAATGTTGCAACAAAAAATTTTTATACTTATGAAACTCACTCGTCAATATAAATGAAATATACAAGAGTCTATAAATAGCTACTAATTTTAGCTTTGGGAAGCCTGTCAAAGGATAGCAAATGAACAGCTTTGCTATCCATCTCCGTGGAATAATGGACAGCTGTGCTGTCCATCTCCTTGGAATAATGGACAGCTTTGCTGTCCTTATTCCTTGGAATATTGGGCAGCTTTTCTGTCCAATATTCCTTGGTATAACAGACATCTGTCCTGTCCATATTCTTTTTTATAATGGACAGCTTTGCTGTCCATATTCTTTTGTCCAAATTTTTATGTATATATTCATTTGTGTAGTCTATATAAAGAAGAAAATGAGAATGCCAAATGGGAGCTATTCATACAACATTTCTTAACTTATTTATAATATTGTATCAGAGCCTTTCTGAGCAGTTTCTAAGCATTAGTTTTTTGGTTCTGTGTATTTTTTTTTCTATTAGAATAGTGTCCTTCGGCAATCTCTGAATGAGGTTCTTTCGATTCCTTATTTCAGTTAATTTTTTGCTTTGTCTTGAGTTCCATTTATTTGTAATGAATGTTGCCCCAGTGTGTGTCAAGTTTACAGGCAACAATTATTCTTTATAAGCTTTTCAGTTTGAACTTTTCCTCGAAAAAAAAAACTTTGGGATCATATTGATGGTACAGATATTGTACAAACATCCAACACTAACAAGTCCAAGGTTGTCATGTCTTGTCCTCCTTGGACCATACTTGATGCAGGAATCATGTCTTGGCTTCTTGGTTCAGTGGAGCCACAAATCATCACCAAGTTGCAGGGCAATCGCTCCACTCAATCCATGTAAAATTATTAAAAGAAGATTTATCATCAAAATAATGATGATCATCGCTTTCAGTTGGAACATAAGATTGTCATGTTTCAACATGATAGTCTTTCTATTCAAGACTACTACTCAGCTGTTTTTACCCTTTGGCATGAATATACTAATTTGGTTACAGCAAATATTCTAGATGCTGCTCTTTCAACTATCTAGACTCTTCACAAGATCGATCAACATGATCAGTTTCTTATGAAACTATGCCCAAAGTACGAATCAGTTCGCTCCTCACTACTAAATAGATCTCTTGTTCACACTCTTGATATTTGTTTTGGCGAGTTACTCCACAAAGAACGTCTTAGCACTCAAGTTATTATGGAGCACTCTCATGACAGTTTAGAGATGACAAATATGACGAGTTACTCCACAAGGGACATGGATCACTTACAACTTCTAAAAATCTACATACTTTTGCTGCAAAGATTTGGACATATTGTTGTCAATTGTCCAAAAAAATATTATTCTTATTGTAAGAAATAAAATCATATTATCAAAGAATGTCATATCCGCCCCCAGAATCATCAAGAGCAAACATTTAATACTCCAGCAGTGACTTCTATAACATATGGCTCTTCAGCCAGTGCTACCTTTGATATTAAACCATGTGCAGCTATTTATTACACCCCTGAAATGATGCAAAAAATATTAATTTCAGCATTTTATGTGATAGAATTTTCAGGTAAAAATTTTCCTACTCTGTGGTATATAGACTCAAAGGCTTCTAATCACATAATAAATACTCCCGCGACTTTGTCCCATGTTCGGACTTATACTAGCCAATCTACCATTCAAACTACCCAATGACAATTATTCGTCAATCACTACTTTGAGAAATGTCTCTTCTACATTTATTGATATTACAGAAGTCATAGTCAAACTGATTTCATATACTGCCAATCTACTTATTTTATATACTACAATGATGTTAGAAGAAAAAATATGATAAAACTAATTATCATTATGAAACTCAATTAGATTTTCGAAAAATCATAAGATAGTCAGTATTATGCATACCTACTTCAAGTCTACTTATCATAGAATTCCTAAGTCTACAAATGAAAAATGACAAAAAAAATTATTAAATTAAAAAAATAATTAATATTTAATGAAATTAAGAAATTTAATAAAATGATGTTCATAACATCTAATATATAAACTAGTCATAATGATACATCATTTGTATACCTCATCACCCACTACATAAACTATAAATCAAGATTTAATAAATTTAGTATAGTTTTCTATAATACTTCTAATAATAAAGTAGATATTAATATGTTTGTTATGATTATTAAAAATAAGTCATTAAGTAAGATATTGTATGTTAGGTACATACATCATATGATTAACTTGATAGTACATGAGAGAATGAAAATTATTTCTCACGCACTAAAAGAAATAAAAAATTTATTAAAATATTTTATAATGTCTAACAGACAATAAAAGTTTAGTAGCCTATATTTGTCTATGAGGCTTATAAATAAAAAATTACAAATGAATGTAGAACACCATTAGAATTACATATACAGGAGGATGTTTGAGTCATGTGTTGCTACCAACATGTGATATCTAATTACATTGATAATAAGAATAACAAAATAAGTATTGATAATTCTAATTATAATATAAAAATTCATTTATAAAATTTCTAAAATTTTTTATAAAACAACAACATATATTCATCTGTGTGCAATCTTATCGCTTATATTATACTTAGAAACATATATAATACTAGTAGCATGTTTAGCAAGTACAAAGACTAATATGCATTTAGTATCATGACTATTATGATGGAGACCAAGAATTTAAAATATTAATCTTCTATTCCAACTGTGTACTATTTGACTACCTATATGAATCATAAGGTTAAGTGAAAAGGATAAAAAATATGTTGACATACATATATATATGGATGAACCAATTTCATAAACCTAAAAGATTCATTCATAAAAAAAATTAAGTGATTTGTTTTAGAGGTATCAAACGGGACGTGTCGGGCCAACCTGACCCATTTTTAGCCGGCATGACACGGTTACTGTACCGTACCGTGCCTGGTCCGGAATGGTTCTGTGGAGGTCATCCTACCACTGATCCGTGGCACAAATCCACCAGGTTCGGCCCGATCGGACTGAACCCCTAATTTAAAAAAAATTAGGGTTTCGATGCACTTCGTCACGTCGCCGCCTGCCAAACCCCTAAATTAAAAAAAAATAGGGTTTCAGCGTGCCCCGTCGTGCTGCTGCACCGCCAAACCCCTAATTTAGAAAAAATTAGGATTTTGATGGAGCACCACTGCGCCACCGCAATTTTTCTTCACTTCGAGACTCAAGGAGTTTTGCCCCTTCGGAATCTACTTTATCATATTACATGATAATAAAAACATAAATATTTTACTATGATGAAAATCAAACAAATTTACTTATTTCATACTATCTAAGATGACACGTTATCTACTGACTCCTTAAGTATCTAATATCGCATCAGAATCTATTTTTTCTTTGATAACCAATATTATTTCAGATAATAAATCAAGATTATGCCCAAATATCATAAAAATATTTACATGAATAAAAAATTGAGAGAATTCAAATTTTGATCATTTAGGAGAAAATGCAAGAGATGCTGGCTGATGATGATTCATGAGACATTTAGATCAAGAATATTAAGGATAATTACAACTTCTTCAAACACATTCATGATAATAACAATGACGATCTACATCTTTATTTGTAATATCATACTACAAACACTAATTTATCATTATTTATTGATGATTTTTGATTTTTCAATTATGTCATACATATAGTGTACTACATACGGGGTTATTACTTATTTATGTTTCTCATTTTATTTTCAATATTAATTAATACACTTTTATATATTGTATTTTTTCTGTTCATAACTAATGTATGACATATCATGTATGCAACATGTATTATATAGAATATTAGATTAGATTATACTTAAAATTTTTTTCAATTTAAATTTTGATTTTTTTTTTGATTTATGCATTTTTCTTTTTAATTAAATAAAATAAAATTTACAAAAATTATATTAGATCTTATTCTTAAATAGTCTTAGGTATTAGGATTTATATTTTAAGATAAGGAAAAAACAAGACTACTTTGTAGCTTGTGCCTTGGCCCTTGTACTGCTCGAACCGGACCGAACAAGCCTAAACTAGTACGACCGAACATGATCCAGCATACCCTAGTACTATGCAAATTATCATGCCGTAGCAGGCTAGCCGGCTGATTCCTAACTTCCTGTTTCATGTCAGGCACAATATGAGAATCATATCATGTCATGTCTAGCACGACACAGTGACATGGCTATGCCACATTCAAATGAATCATGCCGACACGACACAACTCACTCAACATCTCTATTTATGATAAAGACGAAAGATAAATCATTTAAATTATTTGTAGTTAGGTGAAAGAAATTAGTAAAAACAAATATTATCAGATTTATAATAAATAATATTTCAAATTATGTATTGAAAAATATTTATGATTTAATTTAAAATTTGTAATTATTTATGTAAGTGATTAATTCTATATTCTTTTATTTTATTTATATTATGTTTAACTTAAACTGATATAGAAAGAATATTGGAATTAAAATATATCACATTTATATTAAACATCATGTACTACACATCGACTTGCATTATTATTAGGAGATATTAAAAATTATCACATATCAAAAAGATAATAGAAAAGACAATATTTATAAATGACTATATTTATAATAGAACATGATTGCTCAACATAATAAAATGATTTACTGAGTAAAAGAATTATTGCGGCCAACAAAGACTCAATTTGCAATAGCTTTTATCACCTTATCTTTTATCAAATGAACAAAAAAATAACTTAAAACTACATTTACTATTTCAAATTAAAAGAAATAAATGGGCAAAAAAGCAAAATAAAAAAAATATCATTAATATAATTTTCATTCCTCATTTTTTAAAATATTATAGTATTATGTTTGAAGGTATCAAACCCGCTTGTTCGTGTTCTTCACTTAGTGGATAATGCGAAGAAATCTCTTCTAGGCTATATTTATACGATCATGAAAAAAGAAAATGACATGATTATCAATAATTTTAATAAGAATAAAAAAGTATAAAAAATCATAAAAATAAAAGATGAAATATTCAAATTTATCTATCTTTACATTCAATTAGATATTCTTTAAAAATATGAATTAAGAGTTGACCTAGATTCAAAGATTTTTAAAAATATGAATAAATACATGTCAATTTTGATAAAAGAAAAAAAAAATAAGATATAATTATATTATAATTAAACTTATACATATATACTATAGACATTTTAATAATGAATTTATCATTAAAACAAAAAAGACTAAATCTTCAAGTTAGTTATTCAATTTAATAGATTATTGTATTTAAAATATTATTTATTTTTAATTAAAATAAATAAAATATTGAATTAATATTTTATTTATATTAATTGCATCTAAATAATAAGAAATATTTAGATCTAATATTAAAAGTTTATAAAAATTTGTATTGTGAGTTTTCAATATAGCATATACTACATTCGATTGTAAAAAAAATTAAAATATCTTTGAAAATATAAGTTATTAGAATAATTAAATACAATTAAATTTATCTTAACAATATTATTTAATATGATATATAATCATGAATTTTTTTCCATATGCATAGCAAGAGGAAAAATAAGATGTAACATCAACACTTAAATAATTTGGTATATATTTAGTATAATCGAACATTAATAAAAAAATATAATGAGCATCAAATCATTAATTTTATTTCCTTGAAAAATATAAATAATAGTAATAAATGATTAATGAAAAAAATAAAAGATGACAATCTTGCAAAAATTCATTTGATATTTGAGGATTATAATTTAACATGGAGATATTGCAAGATAGTATAACTAAGGAGCTTAAAATTTATACAAGAATTAAAACAAGTTTTAACTAAATACCAACACCTAAGTCAAAACCATTAAACTCTAAATATACACATACTCTTACTTTGATTAATAAAGATTAAGAGATAGAGAAAGATAAAAATGAGTGAGAATTTAATAGTTATGATAAAAAAATGATAGTACTGAAAATTTTATAAATTTATATTTAAGGAAAACCTATGAGTATTTTTTATCTTTTAGAACTTTAAATATTCGTTATGATAAAAAATATTAATAATATTTTATTTTTATGTTTGATATTATAAATTTAAAATTTTGAATTTTGAACTCGCCCCATTTAAAAAAGAATAGTTTTTTTAACCCACCCCACCTGGTACACGGGGTGGGTTTTTTTAATGAGCTCATCACATGGTTGGTTGTGCGCATCCACATGGTGCGACCCAGGCGCAGAAAGTTGGGCCATATCGAGCTAATCCCAATCATGTCATGTCAGGCACGACACAATAGCCGAACTGGACCACCCAAATGGCACGGCCCATTTGACATCTCTAGGTCAAACTTTTTGGCACGAGGTGTGTCATGACATGACCAGGCACAACAACTAGTTAGAGCTGATTTTAAGCCGCCAGAGCCGTGGCACATTCCAAGCTAGCCTAGCCTGATCAAGGCTAGCCTGGAATGAACCAGGCTAGCCATGCTACGCCTGACCCAATTTGGAACTAGTCAAAATGCATGTCAATGGGTCATGCCAAGCTGCCCATTTTGAGAGTGATGCCAGCATGACATAGATCGTGCAAAAAACCATTTAGTGTCCGACACAATATAGTGGCCCAAATAGGCCTAGAAAATAAATCATGTCAGCACAGCACGGCTCATTTGACACCTCTACTCTTAAACTTTTCCTCCTAGTGATGTAATCCCTACAAGAGCTACCACGATCAATATAATCCTTTCCATTAATTCTTTAAAATTCTTGTATCCCCTATTACTCACTAAAATCCACAGAAATCATATCAGTGATATCAAGTTGAGGTTGTCCATCAAAAAGAAATGATTACCTCGGAAAGGAATATATTGATTGTGGCAGCCCTTTTAGGGAGGAAGTACATCAGTGGGAAGAAAAGTTCGAGAGTCCTCTTGCTCTTCCTAGGTCCCAAACCAAACAGAATGATTGTTCACACCTTTCCCTTGTGCTCCGCTCCAGCTTTCTCACACAATGCAAAGATAACCAACATTCCCCCAGCTGGAAGCCAGCTTAACAGAATCCTAACAAACCTACCCAGCACAATTACACTAATGCCCTTTCCCATTCAACAAGCCTGCTGCCCTCCTATCTCCCCCTTTGTTCTCTTTCTTCGTCTTGAATATTGAAGATTTGGACAGGAGGCTTATCAACATATTGAAGATATCAGCTATAAAATGATGTAGTTAATTTAGAATAATTATTTCTGAACAACATTATCTGAAAAAAGGAGGGATAATTCCTCAATAAATATCAATCATTTGTACCCATGCCATTTTCATATTCCTTGTTTATCATATTTTTTTCATGCAAACCTATTATCAGCAAATAAGCCATTGGATGAACTAAGGTCTCACGACAATAGATCATTGTTAGTACTTGATCATTAGTTATTAACACATTCATTTAAAAGTCCTAAAAATCTGAAAATTAGTGCATTGATAAACTGCGTTTCAAAATAAGCAAGTGGTCTGAGTAGAATTTTCCATATAAGATACCAGAATCTATATTAGAAACATTAACTATTATATTTGCAACCTTGCAATTTCATGGGATATCTGATAGAGAGGCTGAATGACACACAACTTTAGCTACAGATTTCATCAACACAAGAATTTCACCATGCATAAGCCTATACCAAATGAAAATAATGATGTAAGAAAAAAAAACAATGAAAACAGAAACAAAAAAAATGTATCAACATAGAACTGTTACCCTTCTCATCTCTTTCTGATATTCCAGAATTCTTTGTGCAGTAACCGACCTTAGCATTTTAACTAAATATCCTGGATTTAAAGAATCCACCATTCCTACAAAGATTGCAATTCGGGTATAGTCTATAATATCCTCAAAAGGCAACTCTATACTATCACTGATTATCACAGGAACACACAAACTAACAATGGAATCAAATAGCCGACATGCTGATGGAGTGTCACCAGCAGGATTCAAACAGAATTTTGAAGTATGCATTCCCTGAGAAGCTAACCGTCGACTTTCCCTTGATTGTGTTCCATGTTTTATTATAATATCATCTTCTTTTTCCAAGATT
Organism: Sapria himalayana; assembly: GCA_029783825.1. Classification (NCBI taxonomy): domain Eukaryota; kingdom Viridiplantae; phylum Streptophyta; class Magnoliopsida; order Malpighiales; family Rafflesiaceae; genus Sapria; species Sapria himalayana. Next base: position 737,392 of record JAREIK010001928.1, read on the forward strand.
TCAAAAAGTAAACCACGAATCTTTCCTCCCTAAAGAACAGACAATTAAAAGAATCAAATTGAGACAATAGAAAAAAATGAGAAATTGCAAAATAAACGTTCCCCCAACCTTTAAATCAACTTAACAAAGTTTCAGCAGAAATGTTTCATTAGATTTAATGCTATATTCATAAAAGCCATAAAGGATGAAAGCCATAATCGAGCTAGAGTAGTAGTTTAAACCCACAAAATAGAAAAGCAATTACATTATGTTGAAGTTATCATTAATTTGGAATTTTATGATTATTCTAGAAGTTGTATATTCACATATACCATTATCATTAGTTGTAGTCTTTTCTTTTTTACATAGTCAATAAATATTGGAATAATTAGCTGTGATATTCTTTATTTTCCATATATTCTGTTAAAGTGGCAATAAGGTTTGCTTGGGCAAGACTATAGGAAAGAAACAAGAGAAGAGAAAAGAAAAGAAAAAAAAAAAGAAAACTTAATTAATTGAAAAAAAAATAGAATACAACATAAACTCTCTCTCTCTCTCTCTCTCTCTCTCTCTCTCTCTATATATATATATATATAGTTTGGGCCGCACTACAAGTCGAATGCTCCCAAATATTAAAAAAAATATAATAAATAATAAATAAATAAATATAATCCTTTGAGAATTATAATGAAGAGAGAAGACACCTGCAATATATTTTTTGGTTAGTACGTAGGCTAGAACAATCAAACCATACTAGATTTTCTTTTAAATGATTTACAAACAATCTGAATATGTTTTATATGCTCGTATAACATTAGGATGACAACAATGTGTTGTATTACATGGCTATCACAGTAAAATATCATCAATCTCTAAATCAGTATATAAAACTTCTCAAAAAAATAATGAATCCATTTGAACTCATAAATAATTGACGTCATAGTTTTATACTTTATTTCTATACTAGATCTCAAAATATCTAAATACATCTTTTTTTTTTTTCAAGAAACAAGTTATCAACAAAAAAATACAAAAAACATGGTCTTCCTAGACTCAACATTTCATTGCTCACAATGAATGTGCAAGGGTAAATGGTGGTGAACAATGTTTCAATCATCATCTCTATAGTGCACTACATGCACTTGATACGTGCAGTACCACATGCATTGTGTTGGTACATTACATATATACTTCCCTCTATGATCTTAGGGTTTTCTCCCCCTTAAAATATTGGCTCTAGTACCATATTGAAAAACCAACCAAACAAAAATAACAAAATGAAAAACATTATATATAATATGTATCAAGTGTGTTGGGCAGACTGGGCACAAAATGAGACAAGGCCTGGCACGACACATTCTAGAACCATGTATGGACCTGGGTCATGCCAGACCAAGGCACGGATCATGTTCTCAGCCAGAGGCTGTTATGCCTCGTGTCGTGCAAAGCACGACCCACATGCCTGGCTCATTAGCACAGTCCACCAACACGAAAACCATGACCGTGGACAATGGACCAAAAAGAAAACACAATTCACTTGACCCAAGCCTGCCCCACCAAAGCATGTTTAAAAAAATTGATAATTAATTTTTTAAAAAAAATTCATCACATACATGTGACGGGGTTTTTTAATGAAACCAGCAATGTGTACATTGCGAATCATTCGAGCCATCATGTGTATGTGACGGATCATTCAAGCCACCACATGTATATGACGAATCAATCAGTATGCCACATTCATGTGGCGATAAGCGGTGCATGACTGGCCTTGCAGGTGCCAGGCACAGGCCGCAAGGCACGCAACATGCCTCACCCCCACAAGGCACACAGTGAAGTTTTTAAAAGATAGATCTAATTCAACTTTTTTGACATCATTCATATAATATAATGATTTAGGGAGAAAAAATATGACCGACTGATTATCATCATAAATCTTCCGATTAGATTTTCAGAGATGATAGGGTTGTCGGTATTATATATACTTATTTTCAATATATTTATCATAATATTCCTAGGTTCGTATGTAGGAACAACATAATTAAATACTATAAAAAAATAAATATTATTATTAAATGTAGATAATATAATGGAGTGATATCTATGACATCTGATATTTAAACTAGTCGTAATAATTTATCATTTACATGTATCATTGTCCTCTATATAAATTCTACAGAAAAACTTTAAAAAAATTAAAATTTTCTGAGATTTTCTATCCTAATCTGTCATATATGAGTACATGACCAAAATTTTTAAATTTTATTATATTCAAAATAAAATATTTTGTATAATATTTAATAATGCATTTAATAATAAAATAACTATTAATATATTTGTTATAGTCATTAAAGATGAATTATTAGATAATATTTTTTATGTTAGATATATCTATCACATTATTAACCTAATTGCACAAATAGGGATGAAGGTTATTTTTTCTATATAAAAAAAAATTATTAAAATATCTTAGGATATCTAGCAGACAACTAGAATTTGATAGTCTCTGTTATTTATAAGTCTAAAAAAAATATAAGACTTCTTTAAAATTACACTTGCCTAATGTTAGAATTATGTGTTGAATACGAGTATGCGATATGAGACTACATCAATAGTAAGAGTGACAAATTTATTATTGATGATACTGACTGAGATACAAAAATTTTTTTTATAAAATTACTGAATATTTTGTATGATACGAGGAATATATGTGTATCTTTGTACACTCTCACTACTTATATTATACTAAGATATATATGCAGCATGAATAGAATGTTTAGCAAATTTAGAAATGACCCTACATTTAGTATCATGTTTATTGAGATAAAAATCAATTACTTAAAGTATTAATCTACCATTCCATTTCTGTATTATCAAACCACCTACATGAATCATATGGTTAAGATAAAAAGGATATAGAATATTTTGATATATATATATATATATATATATATATATATATTCACATACATAAATCAGAAACACCGATATGAATGGTTCATTCATGAAAAATTGATCAAGTTATTTACATACTATAATACTAAGTATGATAGTAGTTAGTTATGCTCCAAACACAGACATTGACACCATATTCAAAAATGATGACTTCTCAATTTAGTTAGCGAGAAAAAAATTATAGGATGGACCATCAAATAAGTGCGAGTTGTCTGGATACTTAAATATCAATTATTATTCAATCCTATCATATAATAATAATAATAATATTGATAATTTATTATGATAAAAATCATATAAATCCACATATCTCATACTGTTTAGAATGGCACGAAATCTACTAACTTCTCTAGTATCAAAAATAGCATCAGAGTTTGTATTTTTATTACAATCAATATTATTTCAGATAGGAGATCAAGACTATGATCAAATATCATTGAGATACTAGCATACATCGAATATTGAGAAAATTCAAGATAGGACATAAGGATAGATTTAAATTAAGAGCATAAAGATTACTGGAAGATGATTACTCATGAGATTTTTAATGATATTAAGAGTTAAGACCACTACTAATGATAACATTAGACACTTAAATGATAATAATAATAATTTGCATATAGACACAGATTGGTATTGAGATTGATGACTGTATTTTTCAATTGTATACTTATTTACAATTGTTATGTTATTATTTATTTTTATTTTATACGATATGATAACATTGTAATTTATGATATATATTTTTTCATATTATTATTATTTTTGTTTATCATTTTTTTATTTGGATAATGATATTTTTTAAATTTAGGAAAAATAATTATTTTAGTTTTTAATTTCACTACACTACACTTACAAATAAAAAACATAAATTATAATATTTATTTAATTCATTAATATGGTGTGGTGGATGTCCTATTTTTTGGCTGCTACCCAAAAAACCAACATGACCCAGCATGACCCGAAACAACCATGCATGAAAGGCATGATTCTGCATGGACTCATACCGATCATGTCATGTCAGACCGAGCAATCTACAAGTCATGTCGGCATGGCATGACTTGTTTGACACCTCTAAATAAACATTAAATAAAATAATAAATCATAAACCACAACATAAACAACTTAACTCTAAAATTATTTTTCATTCTACTAATATTTTACAAAATTAAAAAGCTATAATGAAGACTTCTTTTATAATAGAGTAGGATGGATGGTATATCCCTACTTTTATAATTTAACTATCTCAATAAGTAGTTGAGTATTGTTAATTTATTACTTAAACATTCTTTTTTCACTTGCTCACTTAACACTTACAACACTATGAATTTTGGATCTTAGTGTTTGAATCTCTATCATTGAGAATGAAACTTGCCAATTATAAAAGTACATCAAGGTTTTTTTATTTTAACCTTGAGACTTGTGTGAGTAAAAACTCATTTGAACTAATACACTCAAATATATAATAAACTAGTATAGATGAGAATCAAGATCAATTGAAATATTTTATTATATTTATTAATAATTATACATGTTTCACTTGGTTATTTGTTTTTCATTTCAAAAAATAAATTATTTTATTTTTCAATAATTTCATACAAAAATATAAAATTAATTAAATAAAAATATTAAATTTATTACAAATAATAATACATTAGGGTATATATCTAATAGTTCCCATACTTATTATAATGATTATAAAATTATAAATCAAATTTATTATGCTAGCATACTTCTATAGATAGGATGGTAGAAAAAATATGATATCCATTTAATTGAAAAAACTGAGATACTCCTTTTGGTGAGAAGCATTATGAAGCAGTTTTAAAGAAATGTGATTTGAATTATAAATTATATCATCAATTAGATATCTTCATATGTCATGTCTCATCGTGTACATTTTCCAATCATATACAATGTAGATACTATAATTTTTTAACAAATTTATAGTGGATAGTACTAATTATAAATTCATGTCATGCCTGTAGAGTCATCAAATATATACTCTTACGTATTCTTATAAAATCTCATGTGAGCCACCACCCACTACCTAAGAGATTATCACCCCTCAGCTATTTCTAAACTTGCTGATTCATACTATCATGGCTCTCCTATAAAGTCATCATATATACAAATAAATACAAATTAAAAAGAACATGAGAATTGAGATAGATGTCAATATACTAGTTAAATTGATATTATCTCTTTTAAGCATAGTATATTTTTTAATAGGCCTAAATTTGGTAAGTATTTAGAGTATAAATTCGAATATATTATTCTTCTATACTTTTATATAATTCCATGTGAACCCCTACTAGAAGAGCATAATCACTTGGCTATTTCAAAACATACTAATTCACATCATGATGACTCTCCTATAGAGTCATCTTTTGTACTAATAAAACAAAATAGATTGATTATAGAGAAAATAATTTTTTGGTAAAAGGAATCTTGATCGAGTCTGATCAATCTAATAGCATCTCAGCCAATTACAACCCCAACTCAAAATGAGTTGAGAGAAAAAAAGATTTGACCAAAGATTTCAAATTTATTCTAGGATGAAATATGTAACAAATTCAAGATAGAGGAGAATCTCTTGAGAAACCAAATGATCTTCCAATCAACTCTTCTAATTTTGAACTTTTAATTATCTTCTAAAGAAAATAGAAAAGTTAAACTCATCAACATATTTCACAAGTATTATCATACTAATATTTTATTTATTCTCTTTTTTTTATGATTTTTCTTAATGATACTAACATATCAAGTCTCCTTATGATTTATCAAAATGATGTCTAGTCATGTTGAAAGAGATTTTTTTCACTCAAACGAGATTTTGTAACTAGTATATTAATCTTCAAAAAAGTTTATTATTAGTAACAAGTGAATATTTACTGTGAATAATCAAGATTGAAAGATAGATTGTCTGTATATGATACTTGTTGTGAGAGAATTTTCTCAAATATTTAGAGTTACTACTGGCTTATTAGGATATTTACTATCAACTAATGAAGATGGTCATAGTATAGCAAATACTTTTATCACTACATCATCTTACAAATAAAAGCTATATCAATAGGATATGAAAAAAAAAATATTTCTTCATCGTGACTATGAGAAAGATTTGTATATAGAGGAGTCACCTAATTTTCAAATAGTAACAGAGCAATTAAATTTTATTTATAGATTATGAAAAATATTATATGACTTGAAATTATTCCCGAGAAATTAATTTGTGAGCTTTTACTAGCAATCATTATTTTTAGTTTGCTCATGTGTGTAACAAATTACTCTTTATTATTTCAAACGTGTTCATACTACAAGATTATCATTTTGATTTTATACATAATAATATCCTTATTATATATGATTATGAGTTGAGAATCATTCAACTCAATGAATATGTTTAATCATAATTTTCATATGAAAAATCTTGAGAGACAAATATTTTTTTGATATAAAAATATTATATTATCACTAAAGAGATATATAGCTAATACCCTCGCTAACCTGGTACATGCAATTCCACAACACCTAGTTTAGATAAAAGAAAAATAAGCTCAAGCCTCTGAAAGGCCTTCATAAAAATGTTTGTTGGTTGTCATATTGTCTAAATGTATGTTTTAGAAATTATCTTATTATCATAGTGTCAATATTGCCTCCACAAAAAGTAGAAAATCATTTTACATTTTTTCTCTATACATTTTGATATTCAACTCGAATTTTATTATCTAACTAATTTTAAGTATCCATAATCCATGAAACAAATTCAAAGTCGTCAATACTTATTTTCATCCCTCAGTATAAGAAGAACAGCATCAATGTAAATTTGCTAAGCAAAATCTAAGAAAATATTAATTCTAATAATTATGTATGTTATATTTGATCTAGTCATAATTATATATATAATTTTTCTTATGATTCTCTTATCTAACTAATTTTAAGTATCCATAATCCATGAAACAAATTCAAAGTCGTCAATACTTATTTTCATCCCTCAGTATAAGAAGAACAGCATCAAGGTAAATTTGCTAAGCAAAATCTAAGAAAATATTAATTCTAATAATTATGCATGTTATATTTGATCTGGTCATAATTATATATATAATTTTTCTTATGATTCTCTTATAAGTATAAAGAGTCAACTAAAAAATTCAAATCAAAAATAAAATCAATACCAAAATCAATAAAAATATTTGCTTGAGCACAACACATAAAATTAATTTTCACAAAAATATCAAATGCATTTTTCCTCTTTAACAAGATGATACCTCTCATAATAAATCATCTCTTTACTAAGAAAACATATGAGCCTTCCAAGATTATGTCTAAAAAAATATTTGAATGTACTGATTGAGTAGAATAATTTTTAACTTGTCATCTTGTAATCAAAAACTCATTTACATACACAATCAGTAAAATTATTATGTAATCCTCATACAATGTTTTACATAATCTATAAATTATACATGATTGTACTGCTTAAAACTCAAGCAAATGATTTATATACAAATTCTCCTCAAGGTCAACACATATAATTTTCTTCATGTCTAGCTAATTATCCTCCAACTATGAGATAAGAAAAAAATAAAAATACATTGAGATCGTCTTGTTCATGAGAGAGTAAATGTTCTGGTGGCCCATCTCAAATATTTGGATGAATTTCTTTGCTACAAGTCTCACTTTAAGATGATTTACCATCTTATTTAGACCTCCACAACTCACATTCAACCAATAACAAATAGTCACGAAAATCATGATACAAGTTCACGAATTCCATTAAAATAGAGGGTATGCATCATTTTCATCATAGTCCGATGATATCATTAATTAGATAATACCTTAAATAAAATACATTAAATAAGTCAATACAATAAAGAAACATAAAATAAATAAAACAAAAATAAGATGAAAGTACAACAAAACTTATGAAATTGAGTATTAAATATAACATATATATCTCTTCTATAGAGCGATCAAGATATCAAAATTAAAGAGACTGACTACATGATTGTTTGGCTCCTTGATGAACTAGTCTCTAGTCTAAGAAGGATGGATATGTCTCTCTCTCCTAATGTAGATAACCTTTAAATCATGGATTGTAAAGTCTCCTAATTTCTAACTCAATATGAGTCCGTACTAGTGCAGACTCGTGAACTACCATATCATCTAAGTCAGAATGAAATTCCCTACTCAAGACACCTCACTCTATCCAGAAACATCAAGATCTATATTTGTTGATATATAACGACTCAAAAAAAATAATATTATATTGAATACTAATATCTCATTAAAAAAATAAGTAATAGATTCACACAAGTCTATAGTTAAGAGAAAAATAATAATAGATTTGGGTAGAATATCTGAATTCAAATTCTTCTTGGACATATTAAAAAATAAATCATGATCAAAAAATAATATTCACATTCATTAAAATTCTACAAGTCTCTCTTTATATATATTTATGTTTTCTTTGAATATTAAAGTATCCAAGAAACAAATATCTAAAAACCCTATATATCAACATGTCTCATGCTAGAGAGTGACGAAAAATAAATTAAGTTTATCCAAAATTTTGAGAGACAAGCTAAATAATCTCTACAAGATATAAGTTTTGAAAAAAAAATTACACTAAAAAATAATAGAATAGTACAACTGATTAATAAAAATTTTTTTTGATTAAAACTCTCTCTAAACATATTTCAAAACATGCTTTTTAAATAGGAATATTTGAATTATCTCAATTAGATTTTTATTCTTCCTTTTAGTATCCTCATTCTATTAAATTGTGTTAGCATTAAAAATTTGGTATATAATTACATGATCTATATGATAAATACTAAATTAGTTTGTTATATATAATAATAAATTATTACTTCTTAAATTTTAAATATTTTTATCAAATTAAATATTATTATTTTATGAAAAAACTAAAAAAAAGTATGAGATATCAAAGAAGAAATATATTCATATATATCTTGAGCAATCATCAACAAAAATAATCAAAGACTTAAATCCATATCTGATCACATCTCTAATAGGTCCTCATACACTAGAAGATATGCGATCAAATAGATATCTACTCTAAAATGTCGTGTAATATAGGAAGCTATAAATAGCTTTCTTGGCTAATATATCTCAAATTCTAAGATCAAAATACCCTAAAGATTAAAATAAAATGATTCTCATCCTGACCAATGAAAAATGAAATAATTATAACTAAACTATATATAACTTATGTAATTAATATAATTAATTGTCTTATATTCTCAACACGTTCACTTAAATGTTCTTCACCTATTCAATGTTGAAAAATATGGAGAAAAAAAATATTCAATCATAATCTCAAGACAAAAAAGAAGATAATCATGTGCATGAATAAGGTTGGAACAACTAATACATTGAGTACTCCTTTCAAAAGAAAAATATAATAAAAAATCTCAAAACCTTCTTAGCTCTTCAAGTCAATAGATACATAACACAAACATTCAGCTAGGAGAAATAGAAAGATGTTTGTGGTCCTCTAAGCATCTTCAAGAAAATAAATGTAATATGATCACTCATAAGCATATAGGTTACAGTTATAAAATCATTTTGAATCTTTTCATGTATGAAAAGATAATCAATTTCAATGTATTTAATCTGCTCATCAAATATTAGATTGACAATACTATGTCGAACTATATAGTTATCATTGTATAAATATAATCACTATGATCTAATAATTTAGTTCCTCCAAAAATGACTAATTTACTGAAACTTATAAGTAACTAATATCAAAACTTTGTAATCTACCTCTACATTAGATCTAAAAACAACAATCTATCATTTAGATTTCCGAAATACAAAATTATCTCCAAATAAAATATAAAACCTGATGACAAATCTTCTCTTTGTGAATGCAAGAGCCCAACTAGAATATAAGTGACATCTACTCAATTATGTCAAGGATTTCTTAGAAAAGCACGAGTTCAATTTATCCTCACTTATCTGAGAATTCAAATAATTAAATCCAAATGAATTTATCCGAGAGAATCTCTGAAAAAACTAATTATAATAACAATATAAGTGATATATAATCTAGTAAAGTTAAATTTTTATATAATTCTCTTATATCTAAAAGAATCAATTAAATTATTAACATATATGAATAAGTATATAATCAAATCAAATGATGGGAAGAAATGATTAAACCATATCATAAAAGATTACTTCAAGTCATTAAAAATTACTTAAAGTCAAAGAGTCTTCCACAATCAACAAGTCAAATTGACACTCCCTAAAATAGTAAAAATTAGTGGTTATTGCATAAATATATTCTCTTTAATATCAACATGAAAAAAAATATATTTCTCATGACTAATTAATATATAATCCAATTGTAAGAAATAGTAACATAAGATAATAATCTAATAATAATAATCTTAACCACAAGAGAAAATAATATCTAATAATCCACGCCATATGTCTGATATAAATCCCCTAGCTACCAACTTGCCCATAAATTGATTAACATTTCATTCAAGTTCAATCATCATAACATACACTCAGTTACATCACACTAAAGGATTACCTAGAAGTTTTTGAACAAAATTCTTAGTATTATTAAAGTGATTATACTTAGTTCATCTAATATAACTTATTATAATCATAGATGACTAAGTATCACAAAAAGAGTATAGATAAACCTATAAATATAAAGAGAATACAAAAAACTAAAATATAAAATATTAGAATGAGATTTAGAAAATATCTATGCCAATGAATATTGGTCAGAACATATCTCTAATTCCTTTCATAGAAAAATCAAAATGTCTAAATTAATACTCTGAAATGAATTATTTAACACAGTGAATGTGTTAGATCCTGCAATCCCGAATACTTGACTCTGATATTAAATATTAGAACTCTAGGTGCTAAAGACAATCGATGTGATACCAAAAATTTTATTCGAGATAACCAACATAAACCTAATACCAAATATTAGGAATCATGATGATAATTAGGATTTGAGATTTCCAAGTAGTGATAATGCAATGCAAACATGACTCTCAAATAAAAAATACATAGCACACAATGAAAGAACTCATATAAGAAGCACACATAAACCATAAAAGATGAACAAGAAAAAGAAATGAGAATTTTTTTTTCATTATTCATTCTCTGTAGTTCAGTAACATTCTTTTCACTTAACTCTTATCACTCTTCACTTGAACTTGGTCATTATTTTTTTATTTACATGTTTTTAAATAGTAAAATAAAAAATTCTAACCAACTTTATTCATGTCATAACACCAAAAAATATGTCATAATATCATAAAACAGATTATGACTTAAATCCTTGAGTCACTAGTTTCAACAATACAAATCATGTTGTGATTTTATTCCAAGTCAAAACACATCACGATACCAATAAACAATGTCATAATTTTATTCATGTCATAACATTAAAAAACATGATCATTGGTAGAATCCTTTTGAGTTTCATTCGCAATAACAAAAAATCATATTACGGCTCCATTCATATTACAACATCACATAATATGGTCATAACTTGAATTCTTAATATATACTATCATAATAACATAAATAATATTACAACTTCATTCATGTTATGACTCCACATAACAAAATTGCAACTTAAATATATGAGACTTCTAATTATACCAACAAAAAATATGTTGCAGCTTCACATTATAAAATCAAGATAGTGAACCCTTGTTCAATATAAAAATGAGTCAAATCATAATATTCTTCTACTTAATAAATACATATTCACTCTAGTTTCAACTCTGCACCACTAGAATTTCTTTGCTCTCATAACCTTAATCAATATCAATTAATTAGCAACATTATTTTTCATGTTAATTTTCTCAAACTAAACCAACCTCTAGTCAATTTACTCTCAAATGAAATGATATTAGATGTCATAATATTTATGATTATATGGAAGACAAGGTTTCGTGCAAGATGGATGAAACTCTAATAGCAATTCCAATGGGAATTGCTAAAAAATGAGTGTCAAATATCATTTTACAACCTTAAATAATATTTTTGCTCTAATTATAGGTGGCAAAATAGGGTGTTATTTTAATAATAATATATTTTTTTATCTAAAGTTATCTTTTAAACCCTGTTGAGATGCATAGTAGCCATAAACTACTATTTTATATCCTCTCATTTCTCTCACCAAAGTTGCCAAATATGGCACCACAAGACCTTGGATGACATTTTGTCACATTCGATGTCATCCCCATTGGAGCAATATTTTTTGTGATTTGAGAGTCATTTTAGCAGTTACGGGGATGACACACCTAATAGCAACTTTCATTGGAGTTGCTCTAGGTATCACAACTAAGCTCCAAATATTTCTGCTTAAAATCAAGATCAACACACAATCTTTGTATCCAAATAATTTCCTTACTCGTACGAGTATGAACCATATATTCTTCCTCCATAGATGAAAGTGTAACTACAGCTTATCTTTTGCTCATATAGCTCACAGAAATATCATACAAATTAAATACATATATGCTTGTAGACCTTTGGATATCAATATTTCCACATCAATCAATATCAACACATCCATTGATCTCAAACATCTTCTCATTGTTATACTCATCGACTAAGAAGCACAGACACGAACACGGACACGGGGATACGACACGGCAGGATACGGGAACACGGCAAATTCTAAAAAACTAGGATACGGATACGACATAATAAAAAAATAAAAATAAAAATAAAAATTATTAATTATAAATATTAGATATTTTATAAAATTTATTAAATTAAATTAAATTAAAATATTTTATTATATATAACAAATATATATTATTTATTTTATAAACTAAAAAATATTTTATTTTATTTTATAAGATAATATTTATATTTATTTTATTTATTTTATTTATTTTATTTTATTTTATAATTATATTATATAAAAATATATTTTTTTTATTTTATTTTATAAAAATATTTTATTTTATGCCCCTGCCTCTCCCCTCAAGCACGCCCGCCCGCCCGCCCCTGCCTCTCCCCTCAATCACGCCAGCCCGCCCCTCTCCCCTCAATCACATCCGCCCGCCCCTGCCTCTCCCCTCAAATCACGCTGCCCCTTCCTCTCCCCTCAAATCGCGCTGCCCCTTCCTCTCCCCTCAAATCAGGCCTGCTCCTGCCTCTCCCTCAAATCGTGCCCGCCCCCTGCTAGTGGCCAACGCTGGCCGCCGACATCGTCGGACGTCGGGCACTATAGACGTGGATACGACTGCCGACACAACCATCTGATACGCCACGTGACGTATCGGATACGGATTGTGCAAAAATACGCCAAGTGGCGTATCGGACACGTATCCGTGCCGTATCCGTGTCGTGTCCACGTGTCGGACACGTGGACACGGCTGTAGGGAGCCGTGTCCGTGCTTCCTTGCTCATCGAACTACAATACATAGTCAAAAGTACCATGAAGATACTTGAGTACTATTTTCATATTATACTAATGCTCTTTTCCTAGATTAGATATAAATATGCTCAGCAATCAGCACTCTTATAGTATGTGAAATATCAAATCTAATACATATTATGACATACATCAAATTCTCAATTGCACTAGCATACAAAACGAGAGTCATCTTTTTCATCTCCAGCTAAGTAGAATGACACTACTCAACTGTTAACTTCATACTTGTTATCATAAGACATAAGTTTCCACTAATTTACAATCAGACATATTACACCCCCAACATATATTTTTCACATAGATTTATTGCTAAAGACATAATATATTATTCGTCCGATCTCTCCAAATCTTTATGCCAAGTATAAGATATTTTGTTTTGAAATTAGTCATATCAAACTTCTCGACAAGCAACCTTTTCACTAAATTGATTATATCATATTATTTTCCATCAATAGCATATCATCTACATGGGAAGTTTGAATGATAAAATTATTGTCTAACCTCTTATTGTAGACAAATTGTAACCTCACATCTATTGAATTCCAATTATCTTCCATCCAATATCAAGTCTACACCACTGGAAGCTTTTAACATTCATTATCTTTCAATTATCTTCCAATTATCTTCAGATTCAAAGTTAACTTCACAAGAATCTCATATGTTAGACTGATCATCTTCCTTATTATGCTCCAACTGCATTGGATTCCTATAGAATATTATCTCTATCGCAATGTTTGATTCCTCTCATGTAACAACCTAGAGAGCAAGGTATGCATTATCCACATACCTTTCAGGTGAATTTTGACTCGTGTAAACCTCCTCAATGCAAGAATTATCTATATTACATCAACCTCATTAAAATCATCAAGTCTCATATGCTTTACCTCTCATCAAAAGATTTTGTGTCAATAGTGATATTTTATCTCAACTTTAAATTTCTGTCATAACTCCAAATCCCCCATAGCTAATTTGGAATTCTGTCATGACCTTGAATTTACCTATCACAACCCTAAACTATTATTTGTTCAAACCTTAGTATCTTCTAGTCGCGGCTCTATATCCAATCACGACACCAAGTTTCTCTTGGTTAGCCTGATCTCCTATTGTGACTTTGAGTATGCCTGTCACAATACTAAATTATTGTTCTTCTCCCATGTATGCTTGTTCTTCTATTGTGACTCTGAATCTCTCTTACGCAACATTAAAATGTTCTTCCCCCATGCATGTTTGTTCTTTTTTCGTGACTCTAAATCTCCATTATGCAAAGCTAAAATATTATTTTTCTCTCATGTATGCTTGTTCTTCTATCATAATTTTGAGTCTCTTTGTCGCAACTCCAAGTTTCTCCTATTATACATGATTTCCTATAGTGATTCAGGGTCATCATGTTGCAATACAGCTAGAGCTTCTCCAACTTTGCACTTCCTCATCTGATTCCTTCACCAAGTTCCATGTCATGATGTTGTATTTCAATGTCATAACTCCATGTTTCCTAGTCTTCACTCCATACTCTGTAGCAGCACCATATCTCTATGATGTGACTCCATACTTTCAACAAACTTCTTCTCGAAACTCAAAAACTGTCTATCCAAAGTCATAATGATAGTTATATGATAGTTTGTACATGATTTCATACCTTGTTCCTTAAGCAATTACCATTTCCCATCGTGTCATCTTGTAATCTTATCTTTACAAGAAAACTTCACACCAACATCTATCATTAAACTCAACAAGATCAAATTTCTATTCAAACTAGGATTATGCATTTGAAAGATATTTAATTATCTCAATTTACATCCTCATTTTCATCTTCCCATGGTCAATTATTGAACAAGCACTGATGAGAAATGATACAATATGATATGCCCCTATTAATGAGTATTTTTCATAGTCACATCTCATCCATCATAATGCTGATAATGATTGAACAAGCACAGATGAGAAGTGATGCAATATGATAAGCCTCTATTGATGAATCAAATATCCTCATCAATATAAGCAAAACAAGCCTCGACAACATATATATATTTTCATTAGTGGATGGCTCCTTGAATATCAAGTCAGTTCTCTCCTGGATTGTGACTTGTAAAGATGTCACAACAAGATTTGGCAAGCCTTCAAGTCTTTAGCAATCCCTCTTGAAATGATCATCTTTACTACACTCCAATATTTCAATTTCAACTTATCCACTCAATTCAATCTTCTTTTTGACTTGGACTTGGTTTCAAACTAATTCAACCTTTAATCTTTGATCTCCCACTGGGATAAAATACATCCTTAGAATATTGTATCATATTTTTCCTCATCATATCCTCTAATAATAAAGTTGTAGTATTATAATCATTACCTATCTCATAGTTGGCAGTCAACAAATAAAAGCCAGTTAATCAATATTTGAAATTCATGTAGATGTAAGGTAAAAGAGTCAATTTCTTTCATGCTCAACTTATAAAATTTTTTTCACATAAATAATTTGTTGATCATGCTTTCTCTGATAAAACATTTCAAATTTTCTCCATAAATTTTGTCATTCTTTATCTTTCACCAAAAACATTCATTAAGATCTCATCTACTAAACACAGTTAAATCAAATCTTAAGCTCTCTGATTTACTTTATTCCAATTGACAATATCGATAAATAATATCTATAATTTTTGATCACTCACTATTAGCCAAAGATATACAATTGCAAACAAATAATTCCTACCAAAAAATAAATCTTCTATCTTTAACTGCCATAACTCAAAATCATACCCAATAAATTTCTTGACATCAACTCTAGAAAAAGTCAAACACATCATGTTTTGATCCAAAAATATATATTGTCCAAGCTCTATACTAAATTGTGGCCCTAATACCAAATATTATATTCGGCAATCCCAAACATTTGGCTATATTACCAAATGTTAAAATTCTAGGTATCAAAGATAATCACTCTAATACCAAGTGATGAATTTGAGATAACTGGCACAAAATTCTTCTGATACCAAATATTAGAAATCACGATAACAATTAAGATTTAGAGTTTCTAAGAAGGGATATTCAACACAAATAGTACTCTCATAATAAAAACACATTTCACAATGAGAGGACTCGTTGAAAAAAATACGTAAGTACTAGAGAAAAGAGGAGCAAAAAAAAAGAGATAAATTTTATTTTTTTTATTATTCACACTTTGTGACTAAGTAGCATTCTTTTCACTTAACTCTTATCACTCTTCACTTGAATTTACTCTTTAGTTTTTTATTTACAAGCATTTAAATAGTAAAGTAAAAAATTTCTAACTTAAATTCGTTATAGCAAAAAATCATAACCAATCTTGACTTCATCCATGTCACAACACCAAAGAATAGGTTGAAATTTGAATCTTTAAATTACCACTCACAATATGTCATTACACCAAAAACTAATATCACAACTTCATTCATTTCACAATACCAAAAACATAAGTCAACTCGAATCATTTTGACTTATAGTCGTAATAAGATAAAATATTATTGCAACTTCAATCATATTATGATGCTACAGAATATGATCGAGACTTAAGTCTTTAATATTTCTCATCGCATTAACATAAATCATATTACAAGTTCATTCTTGTTGCAACAACATAAAATATGATCACAATAATATAAATTATGTTACAACTTTATTTATGTCGTGACTCCACAAAATAAATTCACACTTGTAACTCAAATATATGAGACTTCTAGTTGTATTAACACAAAATATATTGTGATTTGTTCATGTGGTAACTTCACATTCTAGAGTCGTGATAGTAGATCCTTATTTCAGCTCCAAAAAAATAAGTCAAATCTTAATAGGATGGCTCAATAGAGGAAATTGTGAATATATCCATCTAACATATACTTTCAAATTAAAATCACCAAGTATCTCAACTCTAATCTTTTCTTTAGGAAAGTCACACCTCATCTCCTATGGGACTCTCTCACTAGGAATCCTCCCAACTTGCACCAATAAGAGCATCATCATAACTATGACCTAATGTGGCACTAAAAGATATCTCACTACTCTCTTCAAGACCGATATGATAGTAGTATCAAATATTATATAAGTTTCAATTATCACTTTATAAGGGGACACAAATAAACAAGGAAATAATTTTATCACTATAATGTCCAAATAAATGTATTGTTGATTGAGTCCTTGAAAAGATAGATATCTCCGTTGAATATCATATTTCACACTCATAATAATTATTATATATATCTTTTCTGAGTAATAGAATATCCAAAAAATATATATAATTGGAGGCACGGGTAATTATGTTTTCTTTAATAAAGAAAAATCATGAATAAAACAAGCACATCATAATACCCCAAGTTAAAGATGAAAAATTTTCTCTTAGATAGATATGTTAATGTGTGATATGACTTGTAAAGAAAAAAAATAATATTCAATTAATCAAAAAAATAACAATTGATATCGCTTCTCCGCAAAAATATCTAGAATGTTTTTTTATTATATGTATATTCTAATTATTTAAATAAATATTTGTTCTTCATATAATTTACTATATTATGCACATAAGTGTCAGCACAATATATCATATGAATCATCTTATTTTTATTATTTCTTAATATTAAAATATTATTATTTGTTAATATTTTTAATTTTAATGTTAAATTCATATACTACAATAAGCAGCATCACAAGACATCACTTCTCCCCAAAAAAAGTTATGAAATATATTCTAAAATAGTATTATTTTTAAATATTTTATTATTAAATTCAATCTAAATTTTCATCATTTGATAAAATTTTACAAAAATTAACAAAAGTTAATATCTTTTTTAAAACCAGATAACATATATATCAAGTATAATCATTAACAAAATTAATAAAATATATTACATCCAATGATGAAAATATCAGTTTCTACGGATATATCGGTACTTGGATTTTATGGATATATCGAAGATATATCAGTGTGTATTTGTATATGAGCACCAATCAATGATAGATATATCAATCTTAATGAATATATCGATACTTAGAATTTATGGATATATCGAAGATATATCGGTGGATATATCAAAAATTTTTATCATTGATTACATCATCGTGTATGATAAACCTACAAAGACTTCAAACATCTGAATGAATGTGTCCTTATTGATACGCTCTTGATGTTTCATATAAGAAATTCTAGTATTCATTTATAACTAACACACCTCACTATCAATGAAAAATACTCTTTTTATCTGAATTCCATAATCTTCATGTTATTTAATATGTAATATCAAAGTTAAATATACATAATAAGTTGATCAATAATAACCAAACATCTAAAAAATTTTCTAAAAGTGGAGAAAAATAAGTATTATTGATTTTACTCAATCCCCAGGAAAATCAAATGCATGTTATGCCGATCATGCACAGAATCTATTACAAATTGACATGCACAAATAAAATAAATAATATAACTTAATTTCAATTTCTTACAACATAATATTAAACTCACATAAAACCCCTTATATATAAAAAAATTTGATTCAGCCAACTAGTACAATATTGGGTGTTCTCATCCATAATTATTTAAGCACAAGTCACAATTAAAGCATATGTTTGTTTTGAGGTACATTATACCTAATAAATAAATTTTATATATTTTCAGAAGTTGAGAGGAGAAAGGCTTTGAGAATAATATGATTTGCTGGGAGAAAAAATTTGACACAATTGACTTGTGAGAATGAGATTTTGGGTACAATATGTTTTGTCGAGGGAGTACCTAAGAAGAGGCAAGTGGAGGCAAAGCGAGGCACTTTTGGCTGGACCTAATGGTGTCGAGACTTTAGGTGTGCCATAGGCACACCTTTAATAACATGCACTCATCACAAACATAAAAAATATCAAACTTCAACAATCCATTCAAACTAGTGCATAGTCCATAATAGAGGAGAAATAAACTACTAGCTAGTTTAAATAAAAACCAAACAATTAACTTGGGATAAAACTTCCAATAAAGAGAGAAACAATAGGAGCAGCAATAGGCAGCATATGATATTCTTTTGAAACAACTATTTGGATTTAAAAAAAAATTATAGACTGCTCAAATGGGAATGACTTCCTAACAATGGCTTCCCCTTCAACTAAATTCATTGCATAGTTCCATCAGATACAAAAACTGTAAAACAAAATTCTTATGGTTCTCATGCCTCCATTGTTCAAAATTATACCAACCAAACAAGTGAAAAAAAAGATTGAAGAACAAAAACTAAAAACAATCTAAAGTAGAAGAAGGTTGTTTGGAAAGTCAAATACAATCAACTTTTCTTCTTCCATGATATTCCTGAAAGAATGATGAGCAGAGGATGCATGTTGAGATAACAAGCATGCATGGATACCCAAAATATGTTAAATAAACATTAAATGTCAATTTTTAATGGAGAATTTTTTTTTTTTAAAGAAACAAGATTTAAAGAAAGAAAGAGTATTTTCAGAAATATTTTCTCCTCAATTATAGTTTACGGCCAAATTTTTTTTTTACAATTTGGTATCAGAGAGATGGAGAGTATAATCAATAATGTCCCACTGCCCCGATTAACAAATGTGAATTACGAGAATTGAAGCATCCAAATGAAAGCTCTTCTCAGTTCAGTGGATTGTTGGGAGGTAGTTCAAGAAGGTTTTGAAGAACCTGAATCTACCGAAGGATATACGACGGCTCAAAATAAGGCATTGAAAGAGATGTGATCAAAAGATTGCGAGCTGTTGATGAATTATAGTTTACGAGAATTATAGTTTACGGCATTGTACATCATGTTCCGAGCTGTTGATGAATTGGGTTTTGAGAAGATTGCGAGTGCAAAAACTTCAAAAGAAGCATGGGATATCTTGGAGACTACGTACAAAGGAGCCGACCGAGTTAAACAAGTTCGTCTTCAAATCTTCGCAACGAGTTTGAAAACATGAAAATGAAGGAGTCAGAACGTGTATCCGATTATATCACACATGTTCAAACCGTGGTAAATCAATTCAACCGAAATGGAGAAAAATTATCTGATGCACGAGTCGTGGAAAAGATTCTAAGGTCGTTAACTGACAATTTCGAGAATGTGGTATGTGTCATAGAAGAGTCAAAGAATCTAGCAACGTTCACAGTCGACGAGCTTGCAGGTTCCCTAATGGCACATGAATATCGTAAGAAGAAGAAAAATGTGGAGATACTTGAGCAGGCACTTCAAACTAAAGCATCGTTCAATGACGAAAAGGTATTTTATTCTCAAAACTTTCGAGATAAATGACGAGGCCGTGATGGTCGATGAAATATTCGCGGTGAGAAAAGTCGCAGTCAAGAAGGATATCATGAGGAGAATGGGCAATCAAACCAACAAAATTGGCATGGAAGAGGACATGGTCGTGGAAGAAGCGGTCGGTCAAATTATTCCAACTTCGAGTGCTACAAGTGTGGCAAATATGATCAATATGCGAAAGATTGTAATTCTGATAAATATTATAATTGTGGAAAGGTGTTGCACTTTGCAAAAGAATGTCAAGTTAAAAAAAGGATGGAAGAGACAACCAATCTAGCCATAGATGACGAGGCGGAAGAAGGCTTTCTCTTAATAGCTTATAACAAAGTCAACACCGACAACAAGACGGTGTGGTACCTTGGCACAGCTGCAAGCAACCACATGTGTGGGCATGAGCATTGTTTCAAAGAAATGCGAAAGGTTGAAGCTGTATCTGTGTTGTTTGGAGATGGCTCAAAGATTAAGGTAAAAGGCCAATGTATGATTTATTATGTACAAAAGGATAATTTCATTGGGTCAATCCAATATGTGTATTATGTACCAAACCTCAAGAGCAACATTTTAAGTATGGGACAACTCATGGAGAAAGGATATTTGATTTTTATAAAAGACCGAATATTACTATTGAAAGACAAGCAATAGTATTCAGTTACACAAATTGAAATGGAAAGAAATAGGATGTACAAGCTAAATTTGAGAAGTGTACGAAGAAAATATTTGCAAGTCAATGTGGAAGACAATGCGTCACTATGGCATCTTCGTTTTGGTCACCTACATTATGATGGCCTAAACAAGTTGGCAAAGAAGAACATGATGCGCGAACTACCAGACATGGAATACGAGAGAAAATTTTGTGAAGAATGTATACTCGGAAAGCATGCAAAAATGTCATTTCAAAAGAATACAGAGTATCGTGCTAAACAACCTCTCGAATTAATTCATTCCGACATATGTGGACCAATCACCCCTGAATCTTTCAGCGGCAAAAGGTATTTCATTTTTTTTATTGATGATTTCTCACGAAAAACTTGGGTTTATTTTCTGAAAGAAAAATCCGAGACATTTGAGGTGTTCAAAAAATTCAAAGTACTGGTGGAAAAGGCAACCGGTAGATATATTAAATCTGTATGATCTGATAGAGGCAGAGAATACACTTCGATGATTTTCATGGAGTATTGTGAGGAGCAAGGCATAAGGCGATTTTTAACCGTACCATACTCTCCACAGTAAAATGGTGTAGCCGAGAGGAAGAACCGAACTATTCTTGACATGATTCGGTCAAAGCTCAAGAGCAAGAAAATGCCGAAAGAGTTTTGGATGGAAGCTGTGCAATGCGCCGTCTATGTTCAAAATCAGTGTTTACATATAAAGTTGTATGATCAAACACCACAAGAGACATGGAGCGGATAAAAACCAACAGTCTCTCATCTCAAAGTATCCGGCAGTTTGGCCTACGCACATGTGCCGGATCAGCGAAGAACAAAACTCGAAGACAAAAACAAAAGATATATTTTCATTGGGTATGATGAGAAAACAAAAACATACAAGCTATTTGACCCAATAAGCAAGAAGATTCTAGTGAGCCGTGATGTACGAGTCCATGAAGCAAATGAATGGGATTGGAATAAAGCAACAGAGAATATCATTGATGTTGGAGAATCATCAATTGCTATGCCAACAACTATACCGAAAAATTCTGAAACCATTGATGATAAAGATGAACTACGACAACCCAAGATGCGAAGCTTACAAGATTTGTATGATTCAACAAATGAGGTACACCTTGTATGTCTTTTGGTAGATTCCAAAAATTTAAGCTTTGAACAGGCAGTGCAAGACAAGAATTGACAAACTGTCATGGACGAGAAAATTAAAGCAATAGATCGCAACAACACATGAGAGTTAGTAGAATTGCCAAAAATAACTCAGCCCATTGATATTAAATGGGTATTTAAGAGAAAGATGAATACTCAATGAGAGAAAGAACGGTATAAAACGAGACTTGTAGCAAATGGATACAAGCGAAAGGCAGGAATTGACTATGATGAGATGTTTGCTCCCGTTGTAAGAATGGAGACAATCAGATTGCTCATTTCACAAGTGGCTCAGCTCAATTGGCCGATATTACAAATGGATGTCAAATCAGCATTCCTAAATGGTGTGCTTGAAAAAGAAGTTTATATTAAACAACCATCCGGGTACATAAAAATTGGAGAAGAAAATAAGGTATTGAAATTGAAGAAGGCACTTTATGGGTTGAAGCAAGCATCGCGAGCATGGAATACTCGTATCGATACATACTTCAAAAAGAACGGGTTCGAGCAATGTCCTTATGAACATGCCCTTTATGTGACAAAGAGTGGAGGTAATATGTTATTTGTTGCCCTTTATGTGACGAAGAGTGGAGGTAATATGTTATTTGTTACTTTTTATGTTGATGATCTCATTTTTATGAGAAATAATAATGAAATGATACAAAAGTTTAAGAGCACAATGACACGGGAATTCGAGATGACAGATTTGGGCTTGATGAAGTTTTTCATTGGTCTAGAGATAAGGCAAGAAAAGACGGGTATTTTTATATCCCATGAGGCATATGTAAAGGAGATTTTGAAGAAGTACAGGATGGAGTCTTGCAGTCAGGTTTCAACACCAATGGAACCATGTGCAAAACCATCTAAGTTTAATGGAGGAGAACGAGTCGATGCAAGCAAATATTGGAGTCTAGTAGGAAGCCTTCGCTATCTCATATGCACAAGGCTGGAGCTTGCATTAAGTGTCAGTATTGTAAGTCGATTCATGGAGGAGCCAGTCTATTCACATTGGAAGGCGTTAAAGCGAATCCTTCGATACAAAGGAACAATATCACTCGGGTTATTTTATACAATACAGCAGATTACAAGTTGGTCGGGTACTCCAACAGTGATTGGTGCAGAGACTTGAACGATCGGAAAAGCACATTAGGTTATGTGTTTTTTATGGGTGACACGGCATTTACTTGGCTTTCAAAGAAGCAACCAATCGTGGCACTCTCAACATGTGAAGCTGAATATGTGACAGCATCTTTGTGTGTACGTCATGCGATATGGCTCAGAAATTTATTGGGCAAGATGGAGTAACAACTCGGTGCAACTGAGATACGAGTTGACAACAAATCAGCAATTGAATTGAGCAAGAACCCGATGAATCATGAGAGAAGCAAACATATTAATATTCGTTTTCACTTCATCCGAGATTAAGTAAAGGAAAGAAATATAAAATTAGTATACGTGGCAAGTCGGGACCAAGTCGCAGATATCTTCACCAAACCATTACCTACGATACTACTCGACAACTGCAAAAGATTACCCAACATGAAAGATGGCAAGAGCATTTAAGTTAATGGGAGAGTTTTGTTAAATAAACATTAAATGTCAATTTTTAATGAAGAGTTTTTTTTTTTAAAAAAAACAAGAATTAAAGAAAGAGAGTCTTTTTTCAGAATTATTCTCCTCAATTATAGTTTACGGCCAAATTTTTTTTTTACAAAATAGACATGTTAGTACCCTCAAATGAGAGATCACGGTGGTTTAATATTGTATATTTAATATCATCAATATTCTGAATGTGTGATGCTTCAATATTTTTATCAAGAACCTAGAATAATTGTCTCTTGGACCACAAACACATCTTCAAACTCTTTATCTTTATCCTCTATTATAATTTTTATCTTTAGTTTTAGTTGCATCTAGAATATTTTCATCTTTAATGAGAATATCTTTATTCCATAGTTTTTTGATAGGTTGCATTTTATAATTTAAAGTATATTTATCTCAAAAATTATCTTGACAAATAGAAAATATATCAAAAAGGCTCATACATTTAAATACTCCCTCAACTAGCCTCTATGCAATAAGAGATCCACCATAGGTGTGTATTTTTAATATATTCAATAGATAAGCAAATTAAATATTATCACTTTTTTCAAGAATCAGCAAAAATCTCATTTATATGATGCTTCCTTTACCATTTTAAAAGCATTGGAACATTTCAATAATTAGTAAGTCACAATCCTGGTGAAGCGTCAGTATACAAGATCTTACATCTACTAAAATTTTTAGATGTCTATTTGATTTATTATTTAGGATTTCAAATTAAAATATTATTAACTTTAATATTATTTACATCATATCATCATTATATGATAGGCCATGCATTGTATCCTTGTAAATTTAATATATACAATCAACAATGTATATTTAGATATCAGCATTTAAATGAATCAAGAGTTTATCTATTATTAATATATTTTAATTGAAACAAGTACATTCTACATGAATATTACATGAGACTGCTCAACATTCTTCAAACTTTACTTCAGTATAGTTGAGAATATGAAACAATTTTTCAATAGTATGCAATACAGTAGCAAAATAACTAACAGCCTGAATAAGTTACTATTTAATCTATATTTCTTTTGACTCCAACAAATAGTTGCTGTTGAAAAAAGATTTATAATGGGTTGCCCAAGTCAAAAATTAGTATTTCCTATTTTTAAAACCTTAAGTTAGAAAATTCTCAAATTAAGTCTAAAATTAAGGTTTTTAGAATATGTTATCACAATTATAATGAATTTCTCCCGAATTGATATTTTGAGAGGTCAATTTATTATTGATAAAAAAAATTTAATTAATATTTTCACAAAAAATACCATCAAGCGCTACCATGTGCTCCACAATGCGCCAGCACAGGCTCCAACATCACCTCTGTGCAAAACACTAAGCACGCCTATAGAAAAATGTGTGTGCTTGTGCAACTATGTACCTGTGCGTGCACCTGTACAAAAATGGGTGCCTGTGTGTGCACCTGTACAAAAGTGGGTGCCTGTGTAAGCAGCTGCACAAAATGATTGCATTTGTGCATGTGTGAGCACCTACACAAAAATGTGCACTTATATGCCTATATGTGTTCCTGCATAAAAAATATGTGCTTATGCGCCTTATTTTTATAGATTATGGGCGTACACTATGCTGATTAAGTGCATGCAATTTGTTTTTATAGGGTTTGTAAACCCTTACCCACGTACACAATTTAATTCTGCTATTATGTTACAAATTGAAATGTAAAAATAAAATAAACTAAAATTAACTTAACATGAGTTGAAAATAAAATAATACAGTTTATCTTCAACTCTTACAACACAATATGAAACAACTCATATAAGGCCCCTTATATAGGGTGGAATTTATTGAGCAAACTCGTATATTTTGGGAGCTCCCATCACAAATATAAAAAATAATAAACTCAGACAAAATTATCAAAAAGAGAAAACACAATATTATAATTTAGTTATTTAACACAATAATTAATCAAAATAAATTATGATTTAACTCGGATATTTAAAAAAAAAATATGTATTAAAATAACAGACCTAATATTAACATTAGCATGCCCTAACTCTAAAAAAAATTGAACATATTTACTTGTGACATGAGTGTTGGGTCCTAAATCTATGATCCACAAGTACAAAGTGAGATGGAGAAAAAAATATAGTAAAAATATCTTTACTAGAACTAATAGCCCCCAAGAAAAGAAGTGTATAATACTCATTTCAAGTAAATATAATGATACTAGTATGTGTACACACAAAATAACCAACCTAAATAGATTTGACAATCTATTATATAACCTCTAAACATTGAAATATTTTCTATAAGACCATGAATCAAGATGCAAAGTTCAACACATCTCTTGAGTATATCTTGATCTCTCTCAAAAAGAACAAATCAATTTTGACATCTTCCCTCAAGAATCATTCCTCCAAGATTTATCAATGCCTCATGCTGAGAATAAATATTTATAATCTAATTGGTTATCCTTAGTCTCTAAATGTAGGTATAGTTATAAATATATGAATCACCAATTAAGAAACCTCCAAAACTCTAAGAGCACCAATTTACTATGAGTATTCGCAAAAAAATATGTAGCTCTCACAACAAATACAAATAAAAAACTATTATGGATCTGATCATTAATCTCATGAGAGCAATCAAATTCTCAAAATAAATATTATCTTATTAATTCTCTTACACAATTATGTCTAAGTTGCATAGTAAATAGTTTTATCTTGATAAGTCAATCTATATACCAAAACTAAGTAATATTATGCATATGTAAAATATCCCAAAAGAATACTTTACGGTGACTAAATCTCAAATTTTCTTATATATTTGACAAAAATCAACTAATTATGCTCAATTTGACCAACTATTACAAATGAACAGATAATTATTTATCAATCATTAATTACTCTTTTCAATCAATATTAAGTGGATTAACTAACAAATATCTCATATATCATTAGTGATTAGCCCAAAACATAAATATTTCTTTTGAATCCTTACCTTGTTTAAATTATATAGAAAAGAAGTCATACTTAAAATAAATAACATTAACAATAATTATTATTCTATCTATCTCAATAAAATAATAAGTGGATCCATTTTAAATATTTGATAACAAAATTAAACACATTGTATCACCTTAGTATCATATTATCACCTCATGAAGTGAAATCATAAATAAAATAAATGCTAACATGAGCCCTATAGATGGGCTGAAATTTTCTTTCAATGATGTATGCCCTAAAATGGTACAAGATAGAAAAAAAAATTAGAGAGATATTTAATTGAGCAGATAACTATCAATTAAAATGATAAATTCCTAAAAATATCTTAGAACACTTCTATAAAAACATATTATGGTCGTATCAACCAAACAAATATCAATTATTTTACAACCACATTTTGTGGGATTTACATATACTAGAAATTAAGTAAATGATCTTGAATGCAAAATCCATTAGAGTTTTAGCAATAGTCCGAAAGAAAAAATGAAGAAAAGAAAAAATGGAAAAATAAAATATATTTTTCATTAATTTCAAACAAATAAAAAATAAATCTATATATTATGGTGGAGCAGCCCATATGTCAAGTGTTCCCTTACAAAGTAAACAAAGAAAAATAAATAAATAAAATAACAAACATAATAAACTTCAACATTCTCCCTTCAAGTTAATGCATGTATGTCACAAAGTATCTATATGAATTATGACACAATTCATTTGACACCTAGATATATAACACTCGATCTAATATTTTACAAACAAATAAAATACATCATGGTAAACAATTTTATTCTTCAAAATAAAATTGAAAATTAAATTATTATTATTATTATAATATATATTCAGATTATATAACAGTCAATAATATATTTTTATGAAGTCCTTAAAGAGAATTCAATTTATTTTTCTTTCTTTTAAACTAAGAATTATAAACTCGTATACACCAGTTTGATGGGAGTATTGAGTTTTTATTTATTTATTTATTTATTTAGTTATTATATATTTGATAGGAGTACCTAACCTATAGGTTAATCCATTATATAAAGACATTAATTATATGATAGCTTACATATTGAATATTATTATTTTTTTAGCTTATATTTATTAATTTAAAAATACTAAAAACATAAAGACAATAACATTTTGATATTTTTGATATATCAATTATCACCACATAATAAGTAAAATTAGTTGGATTGGCCATATATTGGGTGCTCCCATCAAAATAATAAAAAAAAATATTAAGAAAAATTACATGTATGCTCATTTGTATTTTAATTTTATATAGCAGTGGATGGTTGGATATGAATTCGTCTGTTTTAGAAGTAATTAGCACAGTTCTCTCTTACATATTAAACATTGCCACATTAAAACATGAAAGAAAAGAAGCAGATAATGCAGAGAAACTAACATCCTTGCGAAATTTATTGCCCATGAAGAACAATAGCGTTTTCCGATTCTCCACACCAATATTCCCCTGATAAGCATTGATCCTGTGAGCATAAGGAACAATCACATCCTTAACCAATGATCCTTGATCAGCTCTCACACGCCCAAAATCTGAAAGCAACAACACCGCATTTTTCACTCTGTCCAGTACCATATGTAGTGCATTCGGATCTCCAGCCATTATCACGTGGTCTCTTCCATTGTTCTTCTTCCAGTGCTCCTGCTGCTCCAGCCACTCCACCAATTCCATCTGCATATCCTCGTCACTGTACTTATGAGCTCCCCCAGATCCAGTTCCTCCAACTGAGTTCACTATCAAACTCAGAGATGAAAAAACGGGAACATAAAACAACTCTGCCTCCCAGGGATCATCCACCTTAATTACAGGCGAGCCAACACGCTCATTTATCGGGCGCAAAAGATCCACGAACATGTACCACTCACCCATATGCTGATGGCCAGGGTACATAGCTTTCAGCACATTACTAGAACCGCGAGCTAGTGCTTGGTGCTCAATGATTCCAGTAGTGAACCTTTTTGGAAGATCATACATAAAAACCCGTACTTTCCCTCCATTGTTGTCCAACACCCCTTCCACGGTTGTTCCTAGGGAATGATGTTCCACGTGTGAGGACCACAATGGATTGGTTTCTGCATTCATGAAGGAGTTGAAGAACGAGTATATAGCGATGATCATGAAAACGGGAACCACCACACTTTGTCCGTGTTTCATCAAAAAAAGTTTTCGCATCACAACTGTTTATTCCGTCGCTTTCAATGATTTCGAGCTCCAGGATCTGAAGTAGCCAAATTTCTGGTAGACGATCTTATCTCTAAAATAGCCGAAATTCTCCAAGAGAATGATACCGTAATAAAACGGGAATTATATTTTGGTACTCCCCATAAATATTTAAAAATTTAAAACTAATCTTTTGAAATTTTAAAAAAATACACCAAACTATAAATAAATTAAAAAGTAGTGCACTCGAATTTTTAATTCCTAAACTACCCACGCTCCTCTCTCTTGCCCCCCTACCCTCATCTTCACCCTCGGCCCTCGTCTTCGTCCTCGCTCTTGCCCCTCGTCTTCATCCTCGCCCTAGCCCCTCGCCCTTGCCAGAGGTGTCAAACGGGCCGTGTCGGGCCGGGCCGGCCCGGCATATTTTTTCCAGGCCCCAACCGGGCTTTCGTGCCGGGCCAGGCACGGCACGGAACAGTAACCATGTCATGCTTGTCCCACACGGTTTTTTGGGGGTTCAGCCCGGCACGAGCCCGCGGCACGATTTGCCGGGTTCGACCCGGTCGGGCCGAACCCTAAATTAAAAAAAAAATTAGGGTTTCGGCGCGCCCGAAACCCTAATTCTAAAAAAAATTAGGGATTGGACGCGCCCGAAACCCTAATTCTAAAAAAAATTAGGAATTGGGCTCGCCCGAAACCCTAATTTTAAAAAAAATTAGGGTTTCGACGCCCAGTAACCCTAATTTTTAAAAAAAAAATTAAGCACGGTACCGTGCCGGGCCAAGCACGGTACCGTGCCGGGCCAAGCACGGCACGAAACCCGGTTGGCCTCGGCACGGCACGACACGATCTTGCCGTGGTCGGGCACGGCACGGGCCCGAACACGGGAAATTCCCGTGCCGGCCCGGCCCAGTTGACACCTCTACCCTTGCCCCTCGTGCTTGTCCTCACCTCCGCCCCTATTCCTCGTTCTCGCTCTTGCCCCTAGTGCATCTTTCGTCACCCTCGTCCTCGCTCATCTCCCCTCACCCTCCTCCTCTCCCCTCTCCCTTCGCCCGTCGCCCCTCTCCACAAGCTCCATCGTTGAGCTCAAGGAGCCTCATGGAGCTCGAGCTCTGGTAATCTCCACGATGAAGCTAATGAAGAGAAACGAGGGGAGAGAAGCTAGGGGCGAGGAGAAATATAAAGATTAGAGACTTTAAATCCTGGATTTTCAATAAGAACAATATCATTTAGGTTTAATTAATGTGAATATCAAGATTAGAGAGATTGATTGCATGATTGTTTGGCTCCTCAATAAACCAGTCTCTGGTATGAGAAGGATAGATATTCCTTTCTCTCCTAATGTAGATAGACTTTAAATCCTAGATTTTCAAGTCTCCTAATTTCTAACTCAATATGAGTTCGTACCTGACTAA
The DNA here is from genome assembly GCA_029783825.1 of Sapria himalayana. Taxonomy (NCBI): domain Eukaryota; kingdom Viridiplantae; phylum Streptophyta; class Magnoliopsida; order Malpighiales; family Rafflesiaceae; genus Sapria; species Sapria himalayana. The sequence continues at coordinate 768,050 of JAREIK010001928.1, forward strand.
TTTCTACCATATCATTTGGGTTTGAATGAAATTCCCTACTCGAGGCCCTCACTCTTTCCAAAAAATAATGATCTGTATTTGTTGATATATATAATAACTCAATAAGAACAATATCATATTGAATACTAACATATCATTAAGAACTAAGTAATAGATTCATGCAAGACTATATAGTTAAGAAAAAAAAAATTAATAGATTTAGGTAGAACATCTGAATTCCCATTATTCCTAGACATATTAAAAAATAAGTCATGATCAAAAATTAATATTCACATTAATTAAATTTCCACTAGTCTTTCTTTATAGATATTTATGTTTTCTTTGAATACTAAAGTATCCAATGAACAAATATCTCAAGACTCTATATGTCGACATCACTCATGCTAGAGAGTGATCAAAAATAAATTAAACTAAATAGTCTCTCTACAAGATATAGGATTTAGGTAGAACCTCATTCTGCTAGATTATGCTAGCAAAGAAAGTCTAGAATATAATTACATGATCTATATAATAAATTATCACTTCTTAATAAATTAGTCTGATATATATTATAATAAACTATCACTTCTTAATTTTTAAATATTTTTATCAAATTGATTATTATTATTTTATGAAAAATCTAAAAAAAATTATGATATGTAATAAAAGAAATATATTCATATATATCTCAAACAGCCATCAACAAAAATAAACAAAGATTTAAATCCATCTTTGATCGCATCTCTATTAGGTCCTCATATGCTTAAATATATGAGATCAAATAGAGATCTACTCTAAAATTTTGTGTAACATAGGAAGCTATAAAAAGCTTTATTGGCTAATATATCTCAAATTCTATGATCAAAATACCCTAACGATTAAAATAAAAATATTCTCATCCTAACCAATGAAAAATGAAATAATTATTACTAAACTATATATAACTTATGTAATTAATATAATTAATTATGTCTTATATTATCAACATGTTCACTTAGATGTTATTCACCTACTTAGTGTTGAAAAATAAGGAGAAAAAAACCATTCATTCATAATCTTTTAAGACAAAAAAAAGATAATCATGTGCATGAATAAGGTTGGAACAACTAATACATTGAGTACTCCCTTCAAAAGAAAAAAATAATAAAAAATCTCAACACCTTCTTAGCTCTTCAAGTTAGTGGATACATAACACAAACATTCAGCTAGGAGAAAGAGAAAGATGTTTGTGGTCCTCTAAGCATCATCAAGAAAATATATGTAATATGACCACTTGTAAGCATATAGGTTGTAGTTATAAAATCATTTTGGATCTTTCCACATATGAAAAGATAATCAATTTCATTGTATTTAACTCTTCATCAAACATTAGATTGACAATGCTATGTCGAACTATCTGGTTATCATTGTATAAATATAACTGCACTATGTTCTGATAATTTTAGCTCCTCCTAAAATGACTAATTCACTGAAACTTATAAGTAACTAATATCAAAACTTTGTAATCAACCTCTACATTCGATCTAAAAACAACAATCTATCATTTAGATTTCCAAAATACAAAATTATCTTCAAATAAAATATAAACCCTGATGGCAAATATTCTCTTTGTGTATGCAAGATCCCACCTAGAATATAAGAGGCATCTACTCAATTATGTCAAGGATTTCTTAGAAAATCACATGAGTTCAATTTATCCTCAATTATCTGAGAATTCAAATAATTAAATCCAAATGAATCTGTCTGAGAGAATCTCTGAAAAAACTAATTATAATAATAGTATAAGTGATATCTAATCTAGTAAAGTTAAATTTTTATATAATTCTCTTATATCTAAAAGAATCAATTAAATTATTAATATATATGGATAAGTATATAATTAAATCAAATGATTGGAAGAAATGATTAAACCATATCATAAAAGATTACTTCAAGTCATTAAAAATTACTTTAAGTCAAAGAGTCTTCCACAATCAACAAGTCAAATTGACACTCCCTAAAATAGTAAAACTTAGTGGTTATTGCATAAATATATTCTATTTAATATCAACATGAAAAAAATATATTTCTCATGACTAATTAATATATAATCCAAATGTAAGAAATAGTAACATAAGATAATAATCTAATAATAATAATCTTAACCATTCAAGTTCAGTCATCATAACATACACTCAGTTACATCACACTATAGGATTACCTAGAGATTTTTGAACAAAATTCCTAGTATTATTAAAGTGATTATACTTAATTCATCTAATATAACTTATCATCATCATAGATGACTAAGTATCACAAAAAGAGTATCGATAAACCTATAAATATTAAGAGAAAACAAAAACTAAAATATAAAATATTAGAATGAGATTTAGAAAATATCTATGCCAATGAATATTGGTCAAAACATATCTCTAATTCCTTTCATAGAATAATCAAAATGTCTAAATTAATACTTTGAAATGAACTATTTAACACAGTGGATGTGTTAGATCCTGCAGTCCCAAACACTCGACTCTGATACTAAATATTAGAACTCTAGGTGCTAAAGACAATTGATGTGATATCAAGTATTTCATTCGAGATAACCAACTTAACCTCTGATACCAAATACTAGGAATCATGATGATAATTAGGGTTTTAAGATTTTTAAGAAGTGATAATTCAATGCAAACATGACTCGCAAATAAAAAACACATAGCACACAATGAGAGAACTCATAGAATAAGCACACATATACCATAGAAGAAGAAATGAAATAATTTATTATTATTATTCATGTTTTGCGGTTGAGTAATATTCTTTTCACTTAACTTTTATCACTTTTCACTTGAACTTGGTCATTATTTTTTTTACAAGCTTTTAAATAGTAAAATAAAAAATTCTAACTTAGATTTTAACTTGTAACAAAACATAATTTATCATGACTTCATTCATATCATAACACCAAAAAATATGTCATAACACCAAAGATTAGATTATGATTTGAACCTTTAAGTCACTAGTCTCGACAACACAAATCTTGTTGTGATTTTATTCCGAGTCAAAACATATCATGATAACAATAAATAATGTCACAATTTCATTCATGTCATAACATTAAAAAACATGATCATTGGTTGAATCCTTTTGAGTTTCATTCGCAATAACAAAAAATTATATTGCGGCTCCATTTATGTTACAGCATCGCATAATATGGCCATAACTTGAATTCTTAATATATACTATCACAATAATATTAATCATGATATAACTTCATTCATGTCAGGACTCCACATAACAAAATTATGACTTAAATATATGAGACTTCCAATTGTACCAACAAAAAATATGTTGCGATTTCACATTTTAAAATCAAGATAGTGAACCCTTGTTCAATAACAAAAATGAGGCAAGTCATAATATTTTTCTAATTAATAAATACTTCTTCACTCTAGTTTTAACTCTACACCACTAGAATTTCTTTGTACCCACAACCTTCATCAATGTCAAGTAATAAGTATCATTCTTCTTCATGTAAATTTTTTCCATCTATATCAACCTCTAGTCAATTTACTCTCAAATAAAATGATATTGAATGTCAATATATTTATCATTATATGGAAGACAAGGTTTCATGCTAGATGGATGGAACTCTAACTATCACAACTGAGCTCCATGTATTTTGCTTGAAGTAAAGATCAACATACTATCTTTGTATCCAAATAATTTCCTTACTCGTACAAGTATGAACCAAATTTTCTTTCTCCATAGATGAAAGGAAAACTATAGCTTGTCTTTTGCTCATCTAGCTCATAGAACTATAATAGAAATTAAATACATATCTACTTGTATACTTTTGGATATCAGCATTTCCACCTCAATCATATCAACATTTCCACCTCAATCATATCAACACATCCATTGATCTCAAAAATCATCTCATTATTATTCTCATCAAATTGTAATACATAGTCAAAAGTACCATGGAGATACTTGCGTACTCTTTTCATATTATACTAATGTTCTTTTCTTAGATCAGACATAAATATCTCTAGCACTCTTATAGTTTGTAAAATATCAAATCTAATACACATTATGACATACATAAAATTCTCAATTGCACTAGCATTCAAAACGAGTGTCATCTTTTTCATCTCTAGTTGAATAGAATTGCACAACTCAACTATTAACTTTATGTCTATCATCATAAGGCATAAGTTTATACTAACTTACAATTGGACATATTATACCTCCAAGATATATTTATCACATAGATTTATTGCTAGAGACATAATATATTATTCTTCTGATCTCTCCAAATCTATATGCCAAGTATAAGATTTATTGCTTTGAGATTAGTCATATCAAACTTCTCAACAAGCAACCTCTTCACTAAATTGATTATATCATATTATTTCCCACCGATAGCATATCATCTGCATAGAAAGTTTGAATGATAAAATTTTTGTCTAACCTTTTATTGTAGACAAATTGTCAACCTCACATCTATTGAATCCCAATTATCTTCCTTCCAATCTCAAGTCTACACCACTGGAAGCTTTAAACATTCATTGCCTTTCAAACACCTTTAGATTCAAAGTCAACTTCACAAGACTTTCATATGTCAGATTGATCATCTTTCTTATCTTGCTCCAACTACATTGGATTCCTATATGATCTTGTCTCTATCATAGTGTCTGATTTCTCTCATGTAACTTTCAGAGAAAGGTATTCATTATCCACATACATTTCAGGTGAATTTTGACTCATGTAAACCTCCTCAATGTAGGAATTATCTACATTGCATCAATCTCATCAGAGTCATTAAATCTTATATGCTCTATCTTTCATCAAAAGATTTTGTGCCAATAGTGACATAAAATCGCAACTCTAAATTTCATTGTTGTGACTTCGGATCCCTCATAACTAGTTTGAAATTCTGTCATAATCTTGAATTTACTTTTCACGACTCTAAACTATTATTCTTTCAGGCCTTAGTATTTTCTAGTCGTGGCACTATATCCAATCACTACACCAAGTTTCTCTTGGTCAGCCTAATCTCCTATTATGACTTTGAGTATACTTGACACAATACTAAATTATTGTTCTTCTCTCATGTATGCTTGTTCTTTTATCATTACTTTGAGTCTTTTTGATGCAACATTGAAATGATGTTCTTCACCCATGCATGTTTGTTCTTCTGTCGTGACTCTGAATCTCCATGTCGCAACACTAAAATGTTGTTTTTCTCTCATGTATGCTTGTTCTACTATCATAATTTTGAATCTCTTTGTCGCAACTCCAAGTTTCTCCTATTATACTTGATTTCCTATAGTGAATCAGGGTCATAATGTTGCAACACATCTAGGATTTCTCCAACTTTGCACTTCCTTATCTGATTCCTTCACCGAGTTCCATGTCATGATGTTATATTTCAATATCAGTCTTCACCTCCAGACTTTATAGCAAAACCATATCTTTATGGTGTGACTCCATACTTTTAATAAACTTCTTCTCAAAACTCAAAAACTTACTATCTAAAGTCATGATGATAGTTACCTGGTAGTTTGTACAAAATTTCACACCTTGTTCCTTAAGCAATTACCATTGCCCCTCTTGTCATCTTGTCATCTTGTAATCTTATCATCACAAGAAATCTTCACACCAACATTTATATTTAAACTCGGCAGGATCAAATTTTTATTCAACCCAAGAATATGCATCACCCTTGTAAGATATTTGATTATCTGAACATACATATTTATTTTCATCTTCCCATGGTCCATTATTTTTACCATGAGTGTTTTCCTTAGTCATATCTCCTCCATCATAAGATTGATAAAAATTGAACAAGCATAAATGAGAAGTTATGTGATATGATACACCTCTATCGATGAATCGCATATCCTCATCAATATGAGTAAAACAAGCCTCAGCAACATATAAATTTCTATTAGTTGGTGGCTCCTTGAATATCTCCATCAATAGAGGCATATGTGCTTGTGCATCCCTTACAAGCATTTCCCATTTAAGTGTCTTCTATGAACATAGCTCATGTGCATGTCTCTTATAAGCAAAGAAGCAAGCTAGATGATAAAAATAAAAAATACATCTTCATTGGTTATGATGCAAACTCTAAAAGCTACATGCTTTGCAATCCTAATTCTAGGAAAATAGTCATCAGTCAAGATATCATATTTGATGAAGAAGAAGAATGGAACTAGGAACAAGATGAAAACTATCGCTTATTTCCATGTCAAAGAAGATGATGTGGAGCATCCAATGATAGAACAAGCAGAAGAGGAACCTACTACCCCCACCAACTCCACCAGTTCCGAGTAGAGGTGTCAAATGGCCCGGCACGGAAAAATCCGGTGCCCGGGTCAGGCACGAACCGTGCCGTGCCGTGCCTGACCCGACACTGTTCGACCCTCCCGCAAAAAAGACCACGGGTCTGGTCTGGTTGGACCCGACCCACGGTCCCACGAGGCCTGAACCGTACGGCCAGGCCAGGCTCGAGCGGGCCCAGCTTTTTTAAACCATGACGGGTCATGCACGCTCGTGCTCAAAAAAAAATGGGCCGGCCTGGCCCGACCCAGCCCGTTTGACACCTCTAGTTCCAAGTACTCAAGAAGAGAGAAGCTCAAGTGAAAGGGTTCCACATTTCAAAAGCTTACAAGAACTATATGAAATAACTAAAAATCAAGAGAATTTTACTCTCTTTGTCTCTTTGCCAATTATGAGCATGTGAACTTCCAAGAGGTAACAACAAACAAGAATTGGAAACAAGCTATGGATGAAGAAATAAAAATGATCAAGTAAAATGACAAGTGAAATATAGCTTTATTTCCAAAAGGACACAAGATGATTAGTGTGAAATGGTCATACAAATCAAAGAAAAGTGCTATAGGAGAAGTCAAAAGATACGTGGCAAAATTGGTGGCAAAAGATTATAGTCATAGAGTTGGGATCGATTATGATGAGATATTATTACGATTGCTCGATTAGAAACTATTAGATTTTTTTATCTCCTTAACTGCTCAAAATAATTGGAAGATACATCAAATAGATGTGAAATTTGACTTCCTAATCCTTGAAGAAAAAGTCTATATAGAGTAACTGCAATGGTATTAAATAAAAGGAGAAGAAGACAAAGTCTTAAAGTTGAAGAAGATATTCTATGGATCGAAACAAGCTCCAAGAGTGGGGAATTCTCAAATTGATAAATATTTTCAAAGAAGAAATTTCATCAAGTATCTATATGTGCATGCAATCTACATCAAACTCAAAAATGTCCATATGTCCATGTTCGACAAGTTTAAGAAAGAGATGACAAAGGAGTTCGAGATGACTGACATTGGGCTCATGTCTCACTACCTTAGCATTGAAGTTAAACAAGAAGAAGAATGGATCTTAATTAATCAAGAAGGCTTTACTAAATATGTACTTAAGAAGTTCAAAATGGATAACTCTAATCTAGTTGGTATACGTATAGAATACAAAATCAAGTTGTCTAAGCATGAAGAATGAAGCAGGGTAGATCCCACTCTCTACAGAAGCTTGGTAGAAAATCTATGTTTCTTAACATGTATAAGGCTTGATATTCTTTAAGCGGTTGAAGTTGTTAGTCGATACATGGAGAATCCAACAACAATTCATAGGAAGGCAAAAAAAAAAGAATCCTCCACTATATTAAAGATACTACAGACTTCAGCTTGTATTATTCTATTTGTGATAATTACAAGTTTTTTGGGTATAGCAATAGTGATTGGAGCAGAGACATAGATGACTGCAAGAGTACCATTAGTTTTGTATTTTATATGGGAGACAATGCTTGTACTTGAGCATCATAGAAGTAGCCAATTGTCACTCTTTCCACAAGCTTAGCAGAGTATGTAGCAGCTACCTCATATGTTTGTCATGCAATCTGGCTTCGAAAAATATTAAAAAAGATAGGTGTGCCATAAGAAGAGCTGACCAATATTTTTGTGGGTAACAAGTCAGTAATAACTTTGGCCAATAACCTAGCCTTCCATAATCAAAATAAATACATTGATACTCACTATCACTATATAAGAGAATGTATTACAAAGAAGGATGTGCAGCTGTAGTATGTAAAGTCTCATGATCAATTAGCTAATATTTTCACCAAACCATTCAAGCAAGAAGACTTCATCAGACTAAAAAGTTTACTTAGAGTAATGAAATTAAGTTTAAGGAAGGATGTTTAGATATAAACTTGTTTTTATTTCGAATTATCTTGAAGCATGATAGTTTTGAATTTTGAAAAATTCAAAGTTATAATAAAAGCTTGGTCAAAGTTAGGTGAGAAATTAATTGCTTAAAATTGTGTGGTTGAGATTGATTCTTATAACCTATAAATATCCCTCTTGTATTAATACTTTTTTTATTCAAAAAAGATTTTAAAGCATATTTTAAGTGTTCTCTTAGAGAATGTGAGGTTCTTTATTCTTCTTAACACTTCCCGCTTTCCTCACCCTCATCCCTCGCTGGAGCTCCATGAGCTCCCGCTAGGGGTTTCAGGGAGCTCGTGGAGCTCTAGCCAGCTCCATGATGGAGCTATAATGAGGGCGGAGAAGAGAGGAAAGATGGGCTGGGACAGAAGGGTCAAGGGGTAGTGGAGAGGGGTGAAGAAAGAGGGGCGATGAGAGAGGGACGACAAAAGAGGGGCAATGAGAGATGAGCGACGAGAAAGGGATGGCAGAAGAGGAGCAACGAGAGAGGGACGACAGAAGAGGGGCAACGAGAGAGTGATGGTAGAAGAGGGGCAACGAGAGAGGGGCGACTAGAGAGGGACGGCAAAAGAGGGGCAACGAGAGAGGGACGGCAAAAGATGGGCAACGAGAGAGGGACGGCAAAAGAGGGGCAACGAGAGAGGGGCGATAAGAGAGGGGCGATAAGAGAGGGGCAACGAGAGAGAGGTGAAAGAAGAGCAATGACAGAATAGGGATGAGGGTATTTTGGTATTATTGCAATTAAGTGCAATAAAAATCAATTATTTAAGAGCTTGGTGCACTTTTTTTAATATTAAAATTTCAGTTATTTTTTTTCAAATATTTTCTTGGGAATGCACTAAATCACAATTCTTCCAAATAATAATTTGTGAAAAAAAAATTAATAATACATTAATTAAATTATTAGAAAATAATTATTAAATAAAATTTTAAAATTTTATTATAAATACATAAATATAATAAAGAGAAAAAACTTATTCTATGTTGAAGAAAGAGGCATTAAGAATTATAGGAGGAGAACTAGAAAGAAGCCCACACAGTAGTGTGGTCTCATTGAATCGGACTCAGTAGTGTGGCATCAATAAGCACAGAGGGAATCCGATGAGTGCTAAACATGCAAACCTAGTCTACACTGACTTGTCCCTTTCCTTGTCCATATTGGGCGAAGCTAGTTAACTACTACCTTCTCTTCTGTCGAGGGTATTGAACATTTATTCCCTGCCTCTCTGGTCACGAAAGTGGGATCATCAGGTAAATAAAAAATAACATAAAATAAAATAATTATTTTATTTAAATCTTACTTTTATCATAATAACATTGCATGCATTGTAAAAAAAGATAAATAAACAAAAGTATTTTTAATTTTAAAATCATAATTTTATTTAAATCTGAATTTTAACATGTTGATATTATATAAATTGCAACAAAGGGATAAATCTATAAAATTATTTTAATATTTTAAATCTTAATTTAATTTAAATTTGGATTTAACTAATTTGACGTTGTACACATTGCAACAAAATAATACTTAAATAATAGTAATTTCAAAATACTTTTTAATATTTATAGAAAGTAATTATTTATTTTGACATAGTGCCCATTAAAAAAATATTTATACCTAAAATTTTATTAATAATTAATTACAAAATAATATAATAACCACACATTATATCTTTAATTTATTAAAAAAACTAGTTTTGAGTCTTGAAGTGGCGTATCACCATACAATCATACCACAATCAAAAAAATTAAATTACAAAATATTGTATCACAACACACATAATCAAAACCACAATAAGATAAAAAATAGTATATCAAAATAAAATCATAATACTAAAATCATGGAAGAAGTAATTAATTTTTGAATGAAACTCAATTCTGGTTTCCAACTTTATATCACGAACAAATAATTGGTCATTTTGAACTAAATTGTGACTCTATTTGATGATGATGATGATGAGGCTTCTTTGGTAATTATGTGGGGTAAAGAGGTTTAAGTGAATTATATGCATAATAATTCACTTAAACATCAAGATTCAGTGACCATATTGTTGTACATGCATAATGATATCATTCCCATCATTTTCCAAGCCATATAAGTACTAGTATGTTCTCACAAGTTTACATCTAAAAAAACTTTCATATTAATTACCTTATACATATTATGTTTCTAATATTTTTTTTAGAAAACATGATCACTTATGAGATGAGTTTTTTAGAAAACATGTTACTTTTTGTAACATGATCACTTGCTAGAAAACATGTTCACTTTCATATTACATACAAGCATGTGTGTACTCTCTTTATTATGTTTTCTAATAATTTATCCTTAATTTTTGGCTCAATTTAAGTTTTTTATTTTTTTGCTACAAATAAATGATGATTTGCTAGATGAGGAAATTTATTTATGTGTACCACTACTAATTTAAAAATTATGTAGAGATATTCCTAGTTGAGTCACTCATTGAATGGTTCAACAAGATTAGTTGTCATCTTATCTTAATATATATTTTTTTGCACTTTTCAAAGTCACTACTATACGATTTCAAATTTTTTATAGCTACAACATAATCTTCATCTAACCAAGTATATGTGATACTATCAAGTAGCAACAATACATCTTCTCTAGGGAGCTTTCAATTCATAATATATTTGATTACATAACAACAAAATTTTTCCTTCACATGATGATGGTAATATGTATGATTTTTAACTCTAGATACTTTCGAAACACTATGCAAAATTGCTTGATGTATATATAAAATAATGATTACATCCTTATAAAAAGTACATCCTTCAATTTCTCCATAAATCATTATTATATCATCACAGTCTTCTAAACTCTCAATACCAAATGAAATTTGGAACATGTTATCATCAGTATCATAAGTTGTTATAAAGAATAAGGATCCCCTATATGGCCCACTTAGATGGGTAGATTTGATTGAAAAAATAGGTCAACACCCTATTAAAAAATCTTTAATTAAAAAGAATGAGCAATGAATAATTTTTAAAAATGCTCATTTTATTTAGTATATTTAGCAGTCATACCTAGACTAATATTATTAAATCTACCAATCTCTAACTAACTAAAGGCTATTAGAATTGGTTTATGCTAAAAGTTATTTATGATGATTTTCTTGATTTGTATCTTTTTTATTATTTTAATAAAAAGTTTTTTTAAATAATAGACTAAATGATAAAAACACTTTTATCCTTTATTCTACTTGTAGATGATTAGGTGTGTAAAGATTAGCTTATGCACATAAGATCGAATCATTGGTACTCACTGAATATAAGTTTATTATTCATAATCTAAATAGAATTGAACACCTTATTAGTAAGATTACAACACTAGATTTTAGTGAGTCTATATTGATTATGAAAAATGATAAAGTTCTAAATTCTATGGCCATTACATTTGAGTGTGTTAAATTTGACCAATATAGTGTAATTATTTTGTATTGACTTGTAAACTAAAATATAACATAGTTACTATAAGCAATATTACTCATTACTCTTATTATTGAAATAATTATTATTTACATATGCTCATTAATAGTTGTTTTGATTCATTAAGGGGGAGTTTAGAAATAAAATTGAGAACTTTATGAATAAAATAACTTTATCAATTATATGATAACTATTAATTACTAATGGAATTCATATCCGATCAAAAGGATTATTAATATCTCATTGAGGAAGCTTATAAGTTTTGATATTGTCAAACCCTGTAGGTAGATTTTAATTCGGCAATTCAAATAAGATAAGTGAAAATTACCGAGAAAATAATTAAAGGTTTATTGAATTGAATTATTAGTGATTTGATTCAATAAATGAGTATCTAAAATCTAAACATGAAGAATTTAATTGGTGATAAGTAACAAAAGGCATAGTATATTTTGAATAAGTGATGGAGTATAATTATAATTATATAGTGATATGAATTATAATTAATATAAATTTTAATGCAAAATAGTTTATATTGGAAGCCCAGGATCATATTTAAGTCAAGGTCACTTTTATATCCTTATCCAGAAGTGATGAAAGAAGTCTTTAAGTTTTTTGTTTATTATATATATATATATATAATTAGAATAGTTGATTTAATTATAATCGAATAATTTGATTTAACTATTAAATCAAATTAAATTTTGTATTTAATTAATTATGATTATATATATTGATATTAATAATAAACAAATTTAATTCTTAAAAAATATAGGAAACTGAACGGATTCATTTAAATGTAAATTAAAGTTCGCTTTTGGTTTTAAGTATATAAATAAAATAAGACATCAATTCAATGATGCTGATCAACTAAGCATTCTCATCTTCCTCACATTTTATCTGGAACTATGGATATATGGAAGTAGGCTGTTGGGCCAAGCCAAGCTTGAGGTATATCTCTTCTAGTAACATTTATATTTTACAAATATGTGATTATAATAAAATAACCTTAATCTACAAGTATTATCGACTTAATGTTTTATTTTATTAAATCCCTAACAATGGTAACAAAGAAAGTTATTGTTACATTTATATAGCACATCTAACCTTTATGGAATGTGTTTGTTTTAAAATGTATTTGTGAATGTGTGATTGACTAACCTCTATAGAAGCAATTTAGCCTATGCTGGCCAAATTAAATAGCACATCTATGTTTATTGATTGTGTTGTTTATTTTTTGTTTATTGATTCTATATTGCAATAATTTTTGTATGTTTATTGCACTTGGGGTTGTAAATTTTAATCTCATAATTATTATATAACGATGGTAACTGAAATGGTGGTTAACATGGCTGACAAAGGTGGTTGTATTGGTTGACAAAGGTACGTGTGGAAGCAATCACATCCAACTATTGCATTAGTGATGTTTTTAGTTGTCGGTGATGATGACTATGAAAGCAGTCATGAAAAACTATAGTATTGGTGATGTTTGCATTGGCAATGGTGACTATAAAAGCAATCATGGATAATGGTAGTGTCGGTGACATTTTTAGCAGCCATAGATAGTAACTATGAAAGCAATCATGGACAATAGTAGTGCTGATGACATTTTTAGTTGATGACAATGGTAACTATGAAAGTAATTATGGCCAATTGAAGAATTGATGGCATTTTTAGTTGTCAACAACAATGACTATGGAAGTAATCATGGCTAATGGCAGTGATGGTGAGATTTTTAGTTGTCGATGATGATGACTATGCAAGAAATCATGGCCAATAGTAGTGTTGGTGGTGGGTTTAGTTGCCGGCGATGGTGACTATGGAAGTCATCACAACCAACAATAGTACTTGTAATGGTTTCTATTATCGGTGGTGGTCACTATAGAGGCTGTCATAATCAACCACGATACTAAAAGGTTATATTTGAAGTTGGCAAAGGCATATGCGGTGGTTGACATGGCTAATGGTGAAAGAATCTTTGATGGTTGCAACCAGTGGCAATGTATATGATAGATCTAAAAGTGTCAAACATGTTGGGCACCCTGGGAATGGCTTTTAGCCTAACTTGGTTTAGTAGTGCCTAGCCTAACATGGGATGGTTCAAAACTATGTCTCGTGTTGGGCCAGGCCACCCCATGACATGGTTTGTGCTATGTTGGGCCAATATGCGCCATGCCTCGTGCTGGGCTAGGCATGACTCATCCACCTAGCCCGGTGAGATGGTAAATAGTCCCGAGTGACTGCCCGATGGGGGCCCCATTAGGTGTGATGGGCAGTCACCTTGGTAGTCTAAAAAATTAGACTGCTCCATCATGTGCCAGTCTAATTATTTTAAAACAATAGGCCACGTGAGCCACCCATTGTGTTTTCATGCAATAAGTATTGCATGCTTCTTCGGCATGGCCCAGAATGGTCGTGAACTCAGCTATGTCATCGTGCCATGCTAGGCACCTAGGCCTGGAATGGCATGGAAATTTTGTCATGCCTAGCATAATATGGAAATTTTACCATGCTATATCTGGCAAGGTGGCACCCATTTAACACCTCTAGATGGATCTCACAATGGTAAAAATTAGTGATGGTAGAACTCACGGTGGAAGACACTAACAATAGTGGAGTACATGGCCAGAGTTTAAAACATTTATAAAAAAAATAGGTCACATTATTCTTTGTTACTTTGGACACTACCCCCAATCATTTATAGCAAAACCAAGCATTATGCCCCGTTTAAGGCACTTATTATGAGTGAGGTGCCCTATAATCTACATAGCCAAGGTGTTTGACATTTGGATATACGTGATGCTTAGTCATTATGTATTTGTGGCATGATAGTATTTGTGACAAAGTATTATTTGTGGCATGGTATTATATGGTAGTATTTGTGATACTTAGTCATTATGTATGATTATGTATATGTTTTTGGTCTGAAAGAATCACATTTTTTTAATTAAAAACCCTTGAACTTTAAAATATCTAAGTAAGGGAGTTCATTAAACAAATCTCATAATCTCCATCGCTAGTTTGAAAGTTATTCAAGTTAGTTTGAGTGTTAACCGTGGTGTATTCCCTCTATAAAACTAACCGACTTGTAGATATACTTAGCATAAACTATCTTGAGGTAATTCTATGGATTGATTGAATGAATCACTACTCTATTTGAAGAATTCATTTGAGAACTATTTGTTTTAGAATTAGGTGATAGTTTACACTTAACTATAAATGATAGCATCATTTATTATTTATAGGACATAAGATAATTTATCAATTTAATCTTGTTTGGCATAACTATTGATTATATAGTAAGATTAATAAGAATTGACGCGTCTAAACAAATAATAAATTGTATATGTCCTCCCATTGAGAGATGTTGTTCATAGTGCATCATACTAGTAACAAATTCATTCAAGAATTATTGGATGAAATAAATACTTGTAACAAAATTCAAACTAATAAGATCATTATAAAAATTTTAGGAAATATATTTCAACCCACTTGCCACTATTTTAAAAGAGAATAAATTGGATGGAACCAATTACATTGATTGGAAAATAAATCTTAACATTATCATGACTACTAAGAACTACAAATTAGAACTCACAAATTTATGCCCAGATAAACCTCAACAAGGGGTGACCAATGAGGAAGCCAAGCCTTATGAAAATGGGCGAATGCTGATGAGATATCTAGATATTATATGTTGGCTCCATGTCAAATGTACTCTAGTGTCAGTATTAGTCATGAAAATGGGTGAAAGTCGATGAGATGTCTAGATCATATTAAAAGAAAAATTAGCACATTAATTAATAAGAATATCAATCAGAACACAACCCAAAATATTTATCTTCACAAGAGTATCAAGTACATACTTTTTTTGTGACATGATGATATCTTATGTAGAATAAGAAATCTATATACCAAGAAAGTAGGATAGATTATTTTCTTTTCATTTAAAAATAACACATATTTCAAACAAGAATGACATACCTCCAAGGTCACTTGAATTCAGCAGAGGCATCATTCATATGCATACGTTCTAAAACCCATGAGGAAGATGATGCTACAATGGTCAGTGTCATCCTATCCTTTGGTTTTTAAATAAAAAATTTAATAAAAACAATCACAGTAAACGTGATGTTTTATTATATCTTATATTTAAAATGTTTTAAATTAATTATTAAAAATTTTAATTATATATATTTATAATTAAAAAATAATTTAATACAAATCAGCTAATTTGATTTAATAATAAAATCAAATAAATTTGATTCAAATCAAATCAAGTATTCCAATTATATACATATACATACTTTAAATAAATAAATAAAAATTTAAAATATTTCTTATGGCTCTGGATAAGGCTACGGAATGGATCTCATCCTAAATAATATCTCATGCTCTCATTGTAAATTATATTGCACTATAATTTATATTAATTATAATTCATACTACTATAAAATTATAATTGTACTCCCTTATTTAGAATAATTTATGCCTTTTTATTACAAACACTCATTGATTGAATTAAATTACTGACAATTTAATTCAATGATACTCTAATTATTTTCCTAAAACTTTCTATTTAACTTATTTGAAATGCTAGATTAAAATTTACCTGCAAGATTTGACAATATCAAAACTTATAAACTTCCTCAAATCATCATCAATCCTTCTAATAGGACATGAATTCTATTAGCAATCAATATTTTTCATATACTTGATAAAGTTATTTAATTCATATAGTTCGTAAATCTATTTCTAAATCACATTATTTATGAATCAAAATAACTATTAACAAGTACACATGAATATTAATTACTTCAAAAATAAGACTAAAAGTATTTATAATAATAATGGTATATTTTATCTTACACATCAATACAAAATAATTATACTATAGTGGTCCCATTCATAACACACAAGTGTGCTAACACTAAAAATTAAAACTTTATCATTCTTCGTAGTCAAGATTGACCAACTAAAATCATGTGCTATAATTTTTCATATAGATGATCAAGTTCTATTTAGATTGATAATAATAAACTTATATTTCATAAGAACTAATAATTTGATCTTCCATGCATAAGCCAAACTATACGCACCAAATTATCTTCTATGCAGGATACATGATATACGCATTTCCACCAATTCAACTCCTTGTAAATTCTATTATTAATGCAAGAAAATGATATTAACCAATTAAAATAAGAAACACCTATGGTAACTTTTAGGATAAAATAGTTTCAACAATCTCCTACTTAGACTTAAAGCAATGATACCACACATCTAATACTCATTCCTTCTACATGTCTATCAAAAATTTAAGCTAAAAGACTCTTTGTAAAAGGATCTGCCAAGTTTTCCACCAATGTCACTTTTATCACCAACACATTTTCTCTTTGTACAATATCTTTTATTAGATGATATTTTTGTTCTAAGTAGTTTTCATTCTTGTAGATTTATCTTCCTTTGAGTTAGCAACTACTCCACCATTAACATATTAAAGTGTAATAGGTAGTCGCATAAATAGAATTACCCTTAGATCTATTGGAAAGTTTTTGAGTCAAATTGCTTACTTGGTTGCCTCTAAAGCTACCATATACTTGGTTTCCATGGTGAAGTCAACAATATAAGATTTTTTGATACTCCAACTTGTGACTCTACTTCCCAAGATAAACGCATAACCTGAGGTGAACTTTCTCAAATCCTTATCTAACTAAAAATCTAAGTCTGTGTACCTAATAGGTAGAATATTGTTTGTTTGGTATGCCAACATATAACCTCTAGTATTTTAAGGTACATGATTATATGTTTTACTATTATACAATGTTCTTGTCATGAGTTATATTAATATTTATTGACCATGCCTACAATAAAATAGATATCAAGTCTAGTGCAAAGAATTGCACACATCAGGATGCATACTACTAATGCATAAGGAACTCTTTTCATTGTCTCTATCTCACTAGGTGTTTTGGAACATTGATCTTTTGATAGAATGATTTCATGTCTAAAAGGAACAAAACCTTTTTTGGAATCTTGCATACTGAAATGAGTCAATTTTTGATTGATATATATTGCTTGAGACAAGCCTAACATTCTTCACTTGTAATCTCACAAAAGCTTAATCCCAAGAATGTGAGTACTCTCCTAAGTCTATCACTTTCAATCTCACCACCACACTACCATATCTCTTCATATACAAACATTACTCATCTTGAAATTGTTCAAGATGAGTATTCCCAGATTTAGTTGCTTATTTTAGTCTATAAATAGACTTCTTTAATTTTCATAATTTGTACTCTTGTCCACTTTCTATGAAACCATCAGGCTATATTATATAGATGTATCTATCAAGATGCCCATTCAAAAAAATAATTTTTATGTTCATTTTCAAATTCTTATAGTTATAATAAGTTGCAATAGACAAGAGATTATACATTGACTTTAGCATGGCTTCAAGGAAATAGGTTTCCTCATAATTGATTCTCTTTCTGAGTAAAACCTTTTACAATAAGCTTGGCCTTATAAGTCTCAACATTACCATATGTTCTTCTTTTTTTCTTATAGATCCACATGCACTTAATGAGTTTTTTCCCTTCAAGTGGCTCCATAAGATCCCAAATATGATTTGAGTGCATTGATTGTATCTCTGATTTCATTTCTTTTGCTTCAATTGATTGTATCCCTTCAAGTGGGAGTTTTATCCCAAATATTTTGCATCTTTAGCTTTAAGCACTTTGTCTTAAATTCCAGGATCAATATTAATCTCCTTAGGGATTCTACCATAAGACTCATCCAAGAGTGTATACCATGTGGGTTGATGAGATACTCCTCCCACTATGATGAAATACTTCTATCAGTTATATAATTTTAATGATATGCTACATAGAAACTAATACTTGTGAACTATTACCTCCCGACTATGAAATTGACATATCAATAATAAGTTCATGAGGTTCAATGTGCATGAGGTAGTTAGGTATATAAAATATTACCTTATAGTATTTCTTCTTGTATTGTTGCTATTTAAAAAAAGAGTGAATTAGTTCATATCCTTTCAATACTTCAAGAACAATCCAACTTCTGGGCTTATGGTTTGTTATATGGTCCTCTAGGAATCAAACCTTGGTACTAATAATGATCTTCTAATCCTATTGAATATAAACCAAACCATATTTAGTTCCTCTAAGATATCTCACAAAATAACAATACTCTATTCTTAGTTCCAATTTATCTATTTTCTCTTTTAGTATATGTGCTAGTCAACCCTAGAAATAAATATGTTTCAAATTAGACTTACGTCTAGTCCACAATTTAGTTAGAATAGTAAGTACAGACTTAGATGGAACTAAGTTTAAAACATAAGCTCCTATTTCTAATGCATATCCCTAAAAAGAATCAAACATATCTAAATAAGTACTTGGCATTAATATTTATTCTTATTATTTCTTTCTTACCATGTCCATAAAAGTCTAGTTCACCATTGATCTTACCATGTCCATAAAAGTATTATTCTTTCTTTTTGTCACACCATTCTACTTTGGAATGCTAGGCCTAGATAACTAGGATGTAATCCATTTATCCAATAGTAGTCCCTAAACATTTCCAAAGTACTTGGTACTAATATCAGATCTCAGTGTCTTAAAATATCTATTTTTATATTTCTCTATTTCTATCATGTACTCTTTGAATTTCTCTAAGGTATTGGACTTATAGTGTATCTAATAAATATATTCATTTCTTAAGTAATCATCAATAAAAGTGATAAAGTACTCAAAACCATCTATTATTTAGATAGTCATAGACCCACATAAATCAGAATGAACTAGCTCTAGTAGCTCTTTGACTATATAGCCCATAGCAATAATAGACCATTGGGTCATTTTTTCTTCTAAGCAATATTCCTATGATTGAAATATTTCCACCTTTAATGAACCCAAAGGTCTATTTTGATCAGTGTTGAAATCTATTTTAGATTTATATGAGAAGATATACGTACCAAAGATAGATCTAGTTCATATCATGATATGTAGAAATTCATAGTTTACCAACAAAAATTTCTGACGGATTAAATTTCATTGGTAATTATCGATGGAATATCATCGGAATAAGGTGTATTATTTTTTCAACATTTTTGCTACTATCTACCGACGGTATACCTATAAAAACTTACCGATGGAAATGTTCCATAGGTAATTTCTGTGTAGTATGTAGGCGACAACTTTTAGGTATCATTTACTAAAGAATACCTATGAAAAATTACTGATGAAAGTATTTTGTAGGTAATCTTAACGCACCAAATTTTAGGTATCATTTACTAATGGAATACCTACGGAACATTACTGACGTAAGTGTTTCGTAGGTATTTACCGATGAAATATTGACAGAAAAAGACGTATTATTTTTTTTCACACTTTAGCTACCATTTATCGATGGAATACCTATAAATAATTATCGATGAATGAGTTCTATATATAATTTTCCCGTATGTGTAGGTGCCAAATTTTAAATACAATTTACTAATAGAATACCGACAAAAAATTACTAACAAAAGTGGTTCCATAGGTACATTATCTATAAATATTTTAATTACATTTGAAAATCAATTTAACATGTACGTTATTATTTATTTAATTATTTTTGAAGATTTATTAAATATCTTGATAAATTTTAGATGATTTATTAATATTTTTGTCTATCATTGAGAACGAAATGTATTCCATTTCTATTTTGGTTTATATTTCTAGAAACAAAAATTTGATACTTTTAAAAATGATATTTTTATTTTAGTTATTGATAATGTAGAAATTAACTAATGATTTTTTTTTTATAATTATGAATTTTCATTATTAAAAATAAGTGAAATTTTGATTTTGATAACATTAATTGATTATTTTAACAAAAAAAGTAAATTGAAAATAAATTTATTAAATAGAAATGAAATGTATTAGAAACAGAAATAGAATGAATTTTATTCCATTGCTATTATTAGAAACGAATTGTATTCTATTTCTATTTCCATTTAAATTTCTAGAAACAAAATTCCTCTATTTTTAGAAATGGTATTTTTATAAATGTTATTACTAATAGAACTTAACTAATAAATTTTTTTATTAAAAATAACTGAAATTTTGATTTTGATAACATTGATTATTTTAACATATTTTTTTACATACGAAATATAATTTTTTGTTCTTCTTAGGATTTTGAGAGAGCCTCCAAGAGAGAAGGGCATAAAGTATCAGCCGCCACCAACTAGAGAGAAAGAGAATATTTATTTTTATGAAAGGGCATAAAGTATCAGCCTCCAAGAGAGAAGGTGAGAGTATTAGCCACCACTAGGAAGAGAGAAAGAGAAGAGAGAAAATTTGTCTTTCTTCGCTTCGCTGCCCAGATTTATTTTTTGGTTATTTTTCAAATTTGGAAATTATTCAATTTTTTTTATTTGGCTGTCTTATAAGCATTCGAGTAAAATTTAGTTTTAAATATTTAATGTCTTAAAAGAAAATATTTTATATTATGTTCATGGTTTGTTTAAATTTTGAGGTAATGGTAACACTAAAACATAAATATTTTTATGATGCATTTAAATCATAATTTTAATATAACATCCACTCCAAATTTTGGAATTTATGCTTAAATATTAATTAAATCAACCCGTAGGGTAAAAGTAATATTTTACATGATCAAGTTGACCATTTGATCTGTACTTCTACATACATAAGTTAGTTTTTGGGGAAAATTAGTTTTTTAAAAATGTTAGCTATATCGGAAGGCTCGAGAGGTTGGGGACGAAGCTGGTCGACGAAACCCTTAGCCAAGGGTTATAATTTAAGGAAATTAGTAGATTTTTTGTTGTTCTTCAATTTCACGAATTCCTAATCAAAACAAGATAGAGAAACACTGTAGAATTTGTAGTTGTGCAGACAGAACATAATAGCAATAGAAATCAACGCGCCAATACCAGAGAACGTAATGGATGCGGTGGATAGAACATTGGGCAAACTTTGAACAATTGGAAACTTTATTGATCGAGTTCATGTCTTCCTGTGAAGCAGATATGCTTGTTGTGTTGACGGGTTGTTCGATATAGTTGAATGAGACTTGAGTGAATTTACTCTTATGCCCTTAATGAATATTTATTAAATATGGGCAGTTGTAAAGTATTTCTTTTATCATTTTTTTTCTTAAATTATTAGAGTCATATATAAACTCTGTTTTTTCTTTTGATCTAGTGGCTGAACATTTTGATAATTGAATTGCTTTGGTTTTTTTTGTTGCGTTGCTCTATCTCTTCTTCTTCTCTTCTACTCCATTCTCTTCTATGCTTCTCTATTCTTAAGAAATCCTTATTTTAACAAGGAATTGTTATTATTTAACAACATTCTGGTATCAGAGCTCCATTTCTAACTGAGATTGAAATTATCTTTGAACATTATTCGAATTTAATTTCTCCAAATTAGACGATCTCTAAAAATCCTAATTATTATTCACGAATTCCTTAAGATCTAGCACAGATCTAACCAGATCTGCTAAGATCTCAAGGTTTTGTGGTGTTTAAAACATATTTTATACAAAACCCTAACTTTCTGTTCAAACTTTTCAAGTTGTTTTTTAATCAAATATGTTTTCAAAATGTCAAATCTCATCAAACTTGTGATCAATTCCTATTCTATTGTTTGATGGTGAGAACTTTGATTATTAGCTTGTTAAAATACGAACCTTATTTATCTCTCAAGATATATGAAAAATTATGGTTTCTGGATATGTAGAGGCCCTGAATTTTCTGTTCTGGAGGGTAAAGAATTATTACAAGAGAAGTAATTAAGGAAGTTAAATGCGAAAGTATTACTTTTCATCTAATAGTGTGTAAGTAATGTTATATTCCCCCGATTACTTGGCTGTACTCAAGCCAAGGAGGCATGATATGATATCAACAAATTAATTCTTACTTACTAAATCAAAGATTCTGTAGAAGTAAGAGTGTGCCTACACTATATATTAAGAGAGAAACATTTTGGAATTTTATAGTCTCCATATATGTAGATGATATTATCTTCACAAGTAATAAAATTGAGTTATAATAATTTTAGGAGAGAAATAGAAACTAGGCATGAAATGTCAGACCTAGGAAACCTAAGACAATTCTTAGGACTTGAAGTAGCTCAAGACACAAGTGGTGTGCCTATCTCTCAAATTACATACATAGAATTATTACTGAAAAACTTTGGAATGAGAGACTGTAAACCTGTCTCTACCCCCTTAGAAGTGAATCAAAAGTTACTTTCTGCCCAAGGAAGACAAGTAAATGGAAAAACATACAAAAGTTTAATTGGAAGCTTGCTGTATGCATCTGCAACTAGACTCGATATAATGTATTTTATCCACTTACTGTCACGGTTTATGCATGCTCCAAATCATATACATTTAAGTACTGCCAAAAGAATATTGAGGTATCTTAAAGGCACAATTAACTTAGGTCTGAAATATAATAAGATCAATCAGACTAAAATTACTGGTTACTGCGATAGTGACTGGGGAGGTAGTCCAGAGGATTACAAAAGTACCTCTGGATATGTATTTAGCTTGAGAACTGCGGCTGTTTCTTGGCAGTCCAAGAAACAATCCACAGTCACCCTATCTACCACCGAAGCTGAATATGTTTCAACTTCGTTTGCAACTTCTCAAGCACTATGACTTAGAAAACTTTTGGGTGATCTAGATAAACCACTAAAAACATCCAACTAAAATTCAGTGTGATAATCAATCGATTATATCTATTACGAGTGTGTGGTTATGCAATGTCGAACTAAATATATAGGCTTAAAATATCACTTCATTAAAGATGTCATTGAATCTAATGAAGTTAAATTGGTATTTTGCAGGACCGAAGAGCAAGTCGCCGATATATTTACAAAGTCACTACCTAGAGAAAAGCTGGTTTATTTAAGAAGAAGGTTTGGACTGATTTCAACTACATCAAATGGGGGGAGGGGGGGGTTTGTTGACGGGCTGTTCGATATAGTTGAATGGGTCTTGAGTGAATTTACTCATATGCCCTTAATGAATATTTATTAAATATGGGCAGCTATAAAGTATCTCTCTTATCATTTCTTTTCTTCAATTATTAGAGTCATATATAAACTCTATTTTTACTTTTGACTTAGTGGCTGAACATTTTGATAATTGAATTGTTTTGGTTTTCTCTGCTGCGTTGCTCTATCTCTTCTTCTTCTCTTCTACTCCATTCTCTTATGTGCTTCTCTGTTCTTAAGCAATCATTGTTTTAACAAGGAATTGAATATTTAACAACATGCTGAAGTGTCTCCTCTGGAACGTGCTCAGTCTCTCTTCTTGCTTGCCAAAGCTTCATTTGTTCTCTTTCTGCATGTATTCATTACTCTCCTTCATCGTAATTTGTTATATTTCTGATTCATTTAGGCCATATTTGTGCTGCTCTTGGTAAGAACCCTAAGTGATGCATCTTGTATTTCTAAGTTGACATTCGTTACCAATGGAATACCAGATCATTTTATAATTCACAAAAGAAATTGAAATTCATGATTTTCATCATTGGTTTTATCTCCTGCTTATCAATTGTTAGTGAGGCTGAGAAGTGTCGGAATTGATCCAGATGAGCATCCTATTAAGACGGAACTAGTATATGCTGACTTGTTTCTAACTCTTTTGCAATGGATCAGGCAACTTGAAATTATCACTTGACTCTTGCAATTCATTTAATTGCTCATCTTTTTTGCAGGATAGATTGGACTTATATGAAGAAAAATTGGAACATTATGCAAATTGGATCAAAGGTTGGCTTCTCTCTCCTAACGCCACCCGTTCTTCTTTTGTTGCTGGAAGATGTCGTAGTTAATGAACAACTGTCTCGTGTTCTTAATCACTAGAACCATTAATTGTTCATCTTCTGCCCATAATGTCAATAACACCTAGAACCATTATAAAATTGGTTATATAATTATAAAGATCACTTTTTTTTTTAATTTTTTACTCTTATTCTTTGTTCTATATTAGAAGTGACCAATCATAACATCTATCACTTAAATTCTTTCTTCTATATTAGAACAATTATAAAATTGTTTATATATTATTTTACACAATATATATATATATATAATTTTGTATCAATTGTAACATTAATTATTAAAAAAATATATATATACACACATCTTTACCCCTAAATAGCATTTATATGCAGACAAAAATCATAGATTTACACACACGCATATATATCTTGCACACACACACATATATATCTTACACACACACACATATATATATCTTACACACACACACATATATCTTACACACACACACACATATATCTTACACACACACACGCACGCACGCACACACACACACGCACGCACGCACGCACACACACACACACATATATATATATATATATATTATTACACACACATATATATTACACACATATATATCTTACACACACATATATCTTACACACACACATATCTTACACACACACATACATATCTTACACTCACACACAAACACACACTTATATAGCTGATCATAATTTGTAACATAATAATAATGTAAGGACAAAGTTTGATTGTTTGAATTATACACCTCAAGTACTTTTATTTAGGACAATTATCAAAATATTAATTTAGATATTTTTTTGAAGCACCACGGCACAGCCTTCGACAATGCTGAACTACCAAGCTGCAGCATGTTTTATTGGGGATTCTCCCACAAGCCTCATACCTGGTATGCTAGGAATTGTTAATTTATAATTAAATAAATTTGTCTTTAGTTTATTTCACTAACTGAATATGTGACAGAGCGAAAGAATGATATAAGGAAGATTAGTAAATGAAAGGGATCATCTACTATTGGCGATGTTCACAATAAGAGAAAGAAACACACCTCACATGATCATTAGTCTGTCCGAGCTGCGGCTTAGGAATTTCTACAAAATGTCGCCCAAGAACTTATTGGGCCCAATCACGACTTAAAGGGTCACATCCAAACGGACACTTGCATTTCCTCGTGCATGAACCTAGAAGAGCCACCTGAAGGGTTCATTCACGACAAGTTGACTGACATGTTCACATACTACGATACTAGGTATGGTGGTGGTAGTAGTGAGACTGTGATTACGGACATGGATACCTTATTCGGAGATGACAATTTTTCAATTCAGCTAGCGAGGGGAAAACGTAGGGGTAGACCATCACATAGGAGCGAGCTATCTCGGTACTTAGATACCGATTACTGCTCAATCATATCACATTCTGATACTAAGAATCTTGATTTATTACAGTGGTGGAAATCATATGAGTCCACCTTTCCCGTGCTATCTAGGATGGCAAGGGATCTACCGACTCCTCCGGTGTCGAGCGTAGCATCAAAGTCTGCTTTTTATGTTGCAGTGAACGTGATTTCTGATAGGAGATCGAAATTACGTCCAAATATGGTTGAGACATTGACCTGTTTGAATGATTTGGAGGAATCGAGGTTTAACATCCTTGATCGTGCTGGAGCTAGGACTGGGACAGGCACTGCAGTCGCATCCACATCCACTACGATGGCGAAGGAGTTGATTGCCGATAATGATGATCAATATGATACTGATCTTGATGTTGCGGCTGATGATTCTCATGATATGCCGATTGACGATTTATGATGATCTGCTATTTTTTGTTTTCGATATTTTTTTATTGATTGTATTTGTACGCTTTGTTTATACGTTGTGTTGAAACTGATACTTGTTTTGTTCAGACCTTCGGTTTCAAAAGGATGATTGATAATTTTTTATTTTTGTTATTTAATTTTTTTTTAATTTTTATTTTTACTAACATAACGTATTGATTTATTTTTTTTACGATTTAAATTTTATTTTAAAAATTAATAACTTTAATATATAATTAATAAATATAATAAAAGTTAAACTAATTAGAATTTGATAAAAAAAAATATCTAAACTTTGTTATTTTATTTAATTTTTATTTTTAACATTTTTAAAAATATTTATATTTAATTTTAATATTGTACACTTAATAATTACAATATATAAAATTAAAAAAAAAAAAATTCTGCATCTAGGTCTAGAGTTTCGGGTCTGCCTCTGCCCTGTATGCCTAGGCCGGGCCCGACTGTTTTTAAACCGTACCGGGCCAGCACGGCGTATTGCCCGGCCCAGCAGCACGAACGTGCCCTTAAAAAATGGGCCGGGCTGCCCCGGCCTGGCCCGGCCCGTCATGGAGAGAAAGAGCCCACGATTGTAACGGAGAGATGCCCGGAGAAGACGACGGAGTACTTACCTTGCTCTTCTGTAGATGCTCACAGCTCTTTTCTGTGCCAGCAATAAAGTAATGCGGGCCCGGCTTGTTTGGTGGCACCTTTATGAAATTTGATTCCGCTTCGACAGCACAATGCATCTGAATGAAGCTATAATTATTACACTTTTCATATGCTTCTTCGCTCACTTCCAATACCAGATCTCTGCTCGAATTGCGAGGAAACACCGTAATGAATTTTCCCCAATTTTGTCAATACTACATCAATAAAAACCCTAACCCTAACTAGAATCGAATTACTTGTGCTGCATATTAACA
Source organism: Sapria himalayana (assembly GCA_029783825.1). Taxonomy (NCBI): domain Eukaryota; kingdom Viridiplantae; phylum Streptophyta; class Magnoliopsida; order Malpighiales; family Rafflesiaceae; genus Sapria; species Sapria himalayana. The sequence continues at coordinate 795,321 of JAREIK010001928.1, forward strand.
GCTTATCATTTAGCGAGCATAACAAATAGTTCGTGAGCACGTGAACATGTGAGTGAGAACTATGAATTCGAAGTAAAATTGAAGGAATTACACAGCTGATCGCCGATATTGAAGCGAGTTCGATGCGTCCATTTATTGAGGGTACTGGCTTCTTCGGTATGATTACTCCATCCCGGAACGACTATATCCATAGATTCATTGATGGTGATAATCATGTTCACGTGATTACCACCTTGAATTTTGTTATTGGAATATGTCAGTGTTATATTATTAGGTATAATTGTTACATATAAATTTGATTTAGTGATTCTCATAAAATGTGTTTTAATTAGGTATTAAGATCCAAATTATAGTAGTAAAAATATAAATATTTTATTATATTTATCTATAATTTACCTACTTAATACTTTCAGAAGTGGTGATAATAAATTTTAATTACCTATAGATTATCTACAATATCATCAACTAAATACTGACAAAGTGATTCCATAGCTAAATTATCGACAATTTATCGATGGAATACCTACAAAAGTGGGCATCAATTACGGACAAATTATCTATAAAATTATCAAAAAAATTAGTAGCTAATTAACGACAGAATACAGATGGAATGCCAATAAAAGTGGTGGTCAATTATTGACATATTATCTACAAAATCACTAACAAAATACATACAAAGTAGATTCGTAGTAAATTACTAACAAATTAACAACAAAATACCTATAAATATGATTCATGATTGTCAATTACCGACGAATTATCTACAGACTCACTAACAAAATACCAACGAACTTTTAAGAGGTAAATTACCGATAGATTACCTACAGAATTTTGATAGTAATTTATCAACGGAATTTTATCTATTACTTTTTTATAATTTACCAATGAAATTTCCATAGGTAATTTATCAATGGAGTGATCTTCCGGCGGTAATTTATTTACCTACGCCACAACAACCTATGAAATATAGTAGTCAGTAGTCCGTAGGAAAATTTTATTACTGATAGAATTTTTTAAATTACCTATAGAATTTTTCGTAGGTAAATTGTGATTTTCTTTTAAGAGGTAAGTAATTTGTCAGCACTATTGTTGGCCACTTATACCACCATGGGCCCCATCATCAACCACATCATTACATAATGTTCAAGAGTATACAATATTAAAATTACAACCCCATGTGAAAAATCACACTATAATAAGTACAAAATACAACCCATAAATGAAATTTATCCATAAAACTATTGCACTCATAACCATAATCCATAAAAAATAGCTGGGTTGTTTAACTATATCAACACAAGTTATAAGGCCTATGTTTAAGCAAGGTATTTACACATTCATCGTCAAAATAATAGAAAACCAATCTATCCACCCACATTATCATCACCATCTCTCTCATGCCATTATTGGAAAACCGAGGATTTAAAAATCCTTCTACTCAACAAGCATAGCATATATTATTTTTTTTTTCATTTAAAAATAATACATATTTCTAACAATAACGACATACCTCCAAGGTTATTAGTATTCATTATATAAGCTTTCTAATTATTTCCTTGAGACTTTCCATTTAATATATTTGAAATATCGAATCAAAATCAATCAGCAAGGTCTAACAAAATCAAAACTTATAAGTTTTCTCAAGGAGACATCATCAATCCTTCTATTTTGACATCAATTCCATTAGCAAATAATATTTATCATATACTTGATAAAGTTATTTAATTCATAAAGTTCATAAATCTATTTCTAGATCATACTTTTTATGAATCAAAATAACTATTAATATATATTTACTTCAAGAATAAAGGTAATAGTATCTATAATAACAACAATATATTTTATTTTTATATGTCCGTATAAAATAATGATACCATAGTGGTCCCATTGAATACACACAAGTGTACAAGTATTAAAAAATTAGAACTTTACTATTCTCCATACTCAAGATAGACCAACTAAAAAAATGTGCTAAAACTTTATCAATAGATCTAGATTGTGAATAATAAACTTATATTCCATAAGAACTAATTAATTTAATCTTCTATGTGTAAGTCAAACTCCTCCCACCAAATAATCTACTATGCAAAATAAAGGACATACATTTTTATAAATTCAACTAGTGATAATTTTTTTATTAAAATAAGAAAATTATGTTAACCAATTATAAGAATAAAAAAAATGGCTTTTAATATAAAATAGTTCTAACACTTTAGTCTCTCATGTTCTTTTATCTGAAACTATGCCTAAATGAACATATTGAGTTATGTGGTCACCAAGTCATCATTTTACATAATTAGAATATCATCCACATAAATTATAATAAATAAAATTAGACTATTATTTGTGCTCCTCTAGAAAAATAAAGAAAGGTATGTAATATACTTGTGTAGCCTAAACAAGGTGATTGTTTGTTAAAATATCATAAATCATACTCTCAATAATTTACTATGAGAATATCATAAACTAAGTGATTAATTCGGGCTATATAATATCTTTCCCAATCTATAAACTACATCTGGTTGTGTTGCTCAAAACTCAAGTGGCTACTCAATATATATCATCTTCTCAAGATCACTATAAATAAATATATTTTCATATCTAGCTGATGTATCCTCTAATTATAAGATGATGCAATATATATTAGAATCCATACAAAGACCATTTTAGACAACTAAAGATAAAGTATCCAAATATTGCACAATAAACATTTGAGTAAATTCACTCATTACAAATCTCATCTTATGATGATTACTTCTCATTTGGACATGTCTTTATAATAAATACTCACCTGCAATCAACAAAAATTTTCTTGAACTTAATGATACTAGTTCTTAAGTCCCATTAGAGTGGACATATTTCTTCTTTATCATAGCTTGCAATCATTCTGGGTGAGACAATATTTGAGGAGACTTGAATTTGCTAGTCCATCAAGAAAGATAATAAAATAAATAAAAGAATGAACAAGATGAAAAATAAGAGAAAGAATATAAAAAAAGAAGAACAAGAAGAAGATGACGAATAAGAAGAAGAGAAGAAGGAAGAAGAAGAATATAAAGAAATAAGATTTGGTAATAAAATACTTATATATTTTTTGGTACTAAAGTATCAAAAGAAGATGTGTCTTAAGGTTATACATTCCAACTTGTCCCATCCTAGAAAGTGATTATGGAAAAAACTTATATATATTCTAATATATTATCACTTCTAAAATTTTTAATATTTTTATAAAATTAATTTTTTAGCATTTTTTTAAAAAAATGTAAAAATAGAGAAAATCTTTGATCTATCTTGAAGATATATCTATCTATATCTTGGGTAGAAATTAATAAAAATGATCAAATACTTAATCTCACTCTAGTAATACATTTACTACTACTAGATTCTTATACATCTGAGTATATTAAATCAAATGAGATCCTACTGAATCTAGACTAACATGTAGGATAGGAAGATCTAATAAACTTTCATAACTAACATGCCTCACACTTTGTGGTCTTAATACTCTTAATATTAGGGTAAAAAATTTTCAACTAGGCTAGTATTGAGTGATCAAGTTAAGAATACACAAGCAAAACATCAAACATGTTAAAATATCTAGAAAAATATCTTATTGTAAAAGAGAGAATATATAATCTATCCTATTTAATCCCAAATAAAGTCTTTCTTAGAGTCTCCCAATCATGTAGACAAACTTTAGTAGAAGTAAACATAAAGTCAAAATTGAGTTTTCAGAAAAGATAACTTACATATATTAAATTAATAGAATAATTAGGAATAAATACAACACAAGGACGTAACAAAGATCAAATCTAGATGATATCATATCTAATAGCTTTCAAGTATTTTCTATTAGCTATAAAGATCTTTTCTTTATTTCAAGTATTATTAGTCATTTCACTTGTACTCATACCATAGACATGAAAGAAGAAAAAAAATCTATTATTACATTAAAAAAGGGTTTTATATACTCTTTTTAAATAAGTGTGAGTATCATATGGATGAACTCTATGAAGACACATGGATTACTCTAGTAATTAGCATATCTCTCTCTCAATATTATGTAAAACTTTTGGTCTCCTTAAAAGAAAAATTATCTAATAACTATCGCTAGTGTTACCCATCCTCTCATCATATGTAAACTAAAGTGAGGCTCTCCTCCATCTTTCTTTTTTTATTTCTTTCTCTCTATTTTGTGATAACATTTATCTATACTAATTCCTCTAAAAATAAAAATTGACCTCAATTCTCTTTTCTATAATAAACTGATAAAACCTTAATTATCATTTATGCCTAAGAAAATAAATATAACCACCATTATTGTTGCCATTATCACTACCACATGCTCAATCATTACTGCCCATGAAAATACAAGTCACATTTATATCTACACAAATTTGTGCACGTGCCTTGCCTATGCATGTGCTCAAGCCTACATAAGAATGCTTGTGCAAGTGTGAATGTGCACATGCTTGCACAAAAATGTGCTCATACTTATGCTCCTTCTAGTGTTTGTAAAACCTTACCAACATTCATAACTCAGCTTTTAAAATCATGTTAGAATTAATTTGAAAATAATAGAAAAAATATAAAATAAAAGTACTCTAATAACATCATATGATCGTACCCTTATAAAATGAAAAAAATGGAATGGGGTAGTCAGGGTACAAGTATTTTTAATTAGAGACTGATAAGATTTTTGTAAGTAATAATGGTGATGTTATTTTTTAGCTAGACTCATTTTTTAATGAGCCTAAAAAAAATTTGAGTCTAGAAATTATATCTAGACTCATTATTTTTTTATTTATTACTTTTAGTCCTACCTATACTATTATTTAATAGAGAGAGTCATCTATTGATTATATCTAAACTTATTGGTGCATAGTATGATATTCATGAATGGTCAAATACAAAAGGAATAAAAAAATAAATGTTTATATCATGCCTTGTTCAATTTGTTATTTTGCCTTAATTTTAAGAATTGTTCATAATTAGTTTGTTGTATTCCAATTATTTTACAAGAAATGTTAATCTATATGATAAAATCAAATTATTAATTCACTAGTTTGTTTCTTTTTCTTATTTCTTTTTTGGGTGGGAAGGGGAAATGGATATGAATACATGCCACTATGATAACCTAATGATGGAGGATGATTAGTTTATACATTGGTGATGAAGACGAGATGGTTTGATGATGATTTATAATTCTTTTATTCCATACAGTTATGTTATTGAAATGTCATTTTTGCACGACAATAATTTAGTACACATGAAAAAAAAGTGATGGGAAAAATTAATATGCTAGTTTTTCATTAACTAAACATGTTTTAATGTATGTTTATAGGACTTACATGTATGAGTAGAATTATAAGTATATCTTTGGAGTCAAAATGATAATGTTTCATCTCTATAACTATTTTGAAAACTACCAACATTCCAACCATAAAGAAATCTTTCAATATCATGTCAACTATTTTCATCACCAATCTAGTTGTATGACCTACAAATAACAATTAAGGATGTGCAATCAAATATGCCATGGAAATTTGTAAACCAAAAATCATCATGATAGTCATATATAGTGACTGTATTTCATTTGATTCTCAAATTTGCAAGAGACAGTATAACCGAACTTCCTAAATCTTAGCAAGGGAAAAAAAGATATTTAAAACATACCAAGTGAATTTTTTTTTTGTATTAAAAATGTATATCATATTAAAGAAATAATTATATTTTTTGTGAAAGTGAATTATGCATACAGTTTTATGCATAAACACATTTTTACGCATAATGCATTATGCATAAACACATTTTTATTCATAATGTGTTATGCAAATATGAGTTATGCATAATAGTTATGCTTAAATGTTATGTATAACATGTTTATGCATAACACTTATGTATAAATGACATATCATGTTGCACATAACATTATGCATAAATGACATATCAAGTTATGCATAACATTATGAATAACATGGGCTTATGCATAAACATGTGTTATGCATAGCTTTTGTTTGACTTTTTTTTTTAATAAAAGAGAGATAATTATAGGTTTTTGATTTTAGTAAGTAAAATTGACCCAATTCATAAACACTGTTGATTTGGGTCCTAAAACCTCGAGTTAAAAAAAATAGGGTCCCAAAAGATGATTTTTTTTTTGGGATCCCTTAACATAATTATCCCAAAAATATGTGCACAAATAACTAAAAATAGGTTGAGAGACAATGATTGTTTGGATGTATGGGTTAATCACTTTAGCTAATATTGCCATGGAAAAGTCAAAAGATAACTCACATTTTTATGGGAGAATTATGTTTTGGGGTGATTCCCTAGAAATTTTTAAAAATTAGAAACTAAATTTTTAATATTTGAAAAAAATCACAAAACTATAAATAAATTAAAAATAAGGGCACTCGAATTCGTAAGTCCTAAACTACCTTTGCCTGTCTTCCCAGCCCCTCGCCTGTCTCCCCAACCCCTCGCCTCACCCCTCTCCCTCTCTCCTTGCCCCTCACCCTCTCCCCTCGCCCTCGCCCTTCACCCCTTGCCTTCACCCCTCGCCCTTCGCCCCTTGCCTTCACTCTCGCCCTTCACCCCTTGCTCTCGCTCTCGCCCTCACCCCTCACTCGTCTGCCCTCACCTCTCGCTCCTCTCCACGAGCTCCTTCGTGGAGCTCGACGGAGCTCCATCTCGACGGATCTCACTAAAGCTCCATCTTGACGGATCTCACTAGAGCTCCACGTCCAACTATAGGTGTTAAATGGCCCGGGCCATCCAGGCCCGACACAATTTTTTCGAGCCCACCAGGGTTGGCGTGTTGTGCTTGGCACAACATGGTTTTGTGGAGGTTGGGTTCGACACTGGCCCGTGGCCCAAAATCCACCAGGTTCGGCCTAGTTTTGGTCGGGCCAAAACCTTAATTTTTTTTAAAAAATTAGGGTTTCAGCGGTGCGCCACCGTGCTGCCGAAAAATGGTTGCCCTTTTGTGGCTCGATGAGCCTCGTCCATCAGGCGGCGGCTTGTCGTGACCACGCTCTCTGCATGCTTACATGTGTTGTGCCCACGTGCCAGGCACGACACGACCTGTGCCGAGGCTGTGCCCGGCATGGGCCCAGTCACGATACTATAGTGTGCCGCGTTGGGCCTGTGCCGGCCCACCCCATTTGACACCTTTACTTCTAGCTCACTAGAGCTTGTGGAGAGGGGCGGGGGGAAAGGAGTGGAAGGAGAGGAGCAAGGGAAGAGGGGCGGAAAGAGAGAGGTGGGGGAAGAGGGGTGGGGAGAGAGGGGCGGGGGTAGAGGGGTGGGAAGAGAGGGGTGGGGGAAGAGGGGTGGGGAGAGACGGGCGGGGGAAGAGGGGCGAGGGGCAAGTGCGAGGGCGAGGGGCTGGGGAGGCAGGCGAGGATAGTTTATGACTCACGAATTCGAGTAGCCGTATTTTTAATTTATTTATAATTTTGTGACTTTTTTTGAAATACAATTTTAGTTTCTAACTTTTAATTATTTTTGGAGAATCACCCCAAAACATATTTCTCCCAATTTTTATTATGCCATCATACTTTAATTTACTATACAATGGACATTTCATTTACACAAACTTAAACATTTGAAAACTTTTTAAAATGATCATCATATAAAATGATCATACCAATTTTTTATCATACCAATTTTTTATCATACCATTTTTTTTCATACAAATTTATTATCATACCAATATATAAATGTTTATATATGTTTATTTAAGTTTATATGAGTTCATATAAACTTATAAAAATATAAACAAACTTTTACATAAACTTATACATGCTTATAAATGTAATTTTATTTATAGCTGATTATACATATGTTTATATAAACATATGTAAACATATATTGATTATACATATGTTTACATATGTTATATAATGATAAATAAGCATAAACAATTTTTTTGTTTTCTTTTGGTTTTCCAATGCTGGAAGAACACTTTTTGGTTTACATTTTTGAGTGCACCAAAATATAAATATTTTTTATTTTCATGCACTTTTTTCTAATTATGAAAAAGTGAGTTTTTTTTTAATATTTTTTTGGGTAGTATACCAAAACATAATGTATCTTAAAATTTTTTTGTTTAAAATACTAGATTGATATTAAAAATTTAGGGAAATTTATGTAAAGATACATCAATTTAAAAAAAATAAAAAGTACCAATTTTTTAGCTTTTAACAAAAGTATACCTAGCTCAAAAATAATCAATTATTGGTGCATTATTAATTGTAGTTACCACTATATCATATACCCTTATCCATCATTTAAAACTCACACATCAACATTAAAAAAAGAAAAAAAATAATTGTACAAAACTATGTATCTCAATATCAATCATGAACATATCTCCTCTTAACATGTTCAAATTAACCGCCTCCCCCCCATCCTTCAATATGTATGATAACTAAATATTTTCTAATTGTCTTATTTCTTATTTTATCCTTGTGAGTTTTTTTGCACAACTATCTTAACATAAATATATTTTCTACTACTTATGAATATCATATCTTGTATTAGCCTAATATTCTAAATCAATGACTATGACTGATCTAGCAATTTTCATATAACATTTATAATTTAACCAAGCTAGCATTATTTTATCACATAAGATATGTGATATTATTCTCCATTTTATTCAATTAATTTTGATGACTTGATTTGCACATTTTATAGATTTATCATTCTTAAAACTTTTACACTTTAATGTCTCAAACCACCTTTTTATTTTTTAAGACTTTCACTAATTTTATCAATTAGAATGATTAAAGAAAAGAGATATGATATTCATGTATTATCATAATGTAATCCTACTGAAATAGAAAATTCATTTGATTTATCTTCTAAAAAGTAAAAACTTATTTTAATATTATCATACATATCCTTAATGATATCAACATAATAAAGTAATTATTTTTTTTTTCAAATCATCCGCCAAATCAACTCTATAGGAACTCAATCATGTGTTTTCTCTAATAAAAAAAAAATCATATGCAAATATTTTTGTTTTGATTATATATATATATATATATATATAATTTATCTTAGAAAGAAAATAGTTTCAATAATATTCCTACAAGGTATAAAACCAAATCAATTCCTTGATATATATATATATATTCTAAGACCTTATTTTCTAAAAAACTTCATCATATGATGCATTATTATATTATTTTATAATTTTTATAAATTTGAACCACAAAATTAGGTCCAAGAATCTATATGTTTCAAGTATCGATATCTATTAAATAGCATAGTTAACCATTGAATCGTGATGTTTCTTAGATATTTAAATACATCAATTGGAGTATCATCTAGTTAAACTATTTTTATTATTTTTTTCTTTTTTAATATTATCTTATTTAACATTAACTCTACAATAAAACATATAACATTTTATATATTGAGAAACAAATCCTTTTAAGTTTAACTCCCTAATATGTATTCCAATCAGCTTGAATACAAAATAATCTTTTCAACTATCTAGAATAATTTTATTTTACATTTATCTTCTATCATTCTCATTTTAATTTTTTATAATATAACATAATATCTAGTTTTTATTCTCTTGCTTTAGCTAATTTAAATTTATATTTTAATTCATCTTGAGTATCTAGTCTATTATACAAACTAACATATATTCTTTTTACTAGTCCAACTACTTATATACTCATTTTTTTTCATTCCTTTATTGTAGATGAGACTAAATTGTTTTATCCTCTACCGATTTATTGATTATCTATGATTGATTACCTATCAAAGATTGGTTTTTTAAATTTATGACACGTTTCTCTCATTAATTACTATTATTTAATCTACGATTTAACTTGAACTTGAGCTACAAAAGAAATTTATGCTTACTTTTTGGATGAAAATCAAATATCAATAATCCATTTTGATTTATCATGCACTCTCATTGTATTACCATATGTATTCATGTTAAGTATTAATAAAGATAATTAAACTCATTAATATATATATATATATATATATATATACTTTGATTTAATGTGTTACATAAATTATCTAGAAACTATGGATATATCTTTTGTTTGAGATAGATGACCATGATAAAAAAAATTATAATAATAAATATTTACCATACATCTTTTATTTGAATAATCAATATTGATTGCTAAAATTTATCCAGCCTTACCAAACTTAACATTTAAGCTTTAAAAACTAAAACACTTTTAATTCCTATCGTTTCAATATTTTTTAGTACACATTAGTGTATCTTGCTTCTTAAGTTTTCTCTCACATTTCCAATGGGCAGATTGGCAAACTTCACAAGTCTAGACAAATTATCACATTATTCTTAATTTATTCCTGATCAATTATAAAATAAAAAGGAAATCTAAAATGTAATGGTCATCTAAGTAAAGTGAATATAAAATGTATCAATGAATTATTTTCATGCAATGTAATACAATCATTTCATTCTAAAATATCTCATGTTTAGACTGAGAATGTAAACATAGTATCAACCTCATCGACCATTAATCTTTTTATATTTGATCATATGTATTGACAATTCACATTATTAAAATTTTAACTCCTTTAAATTTCATCAAGATTATTTAATAGATTTAATTGTCACTTACATTAATATTCCTTCTAAGATATTCACTCTTTTGTCAAAAAATAAAAATCATTTGTTGACTATTATAATGCTTCAATAAGCTTCCTAATAGTCTAATTATTACCCTATGAATAATTCTATTAATTTTTTTAATAATCACAAGTATCCTCTAGCCACATCTGACACCTTAAGTTCTCTCATATTTGCAATGGACAGATTGGTAAACTTGACAAGACTAGACAAATTAGTCACATTATTCTTAATTTATTCTTGATCAATTATAAAATAAGAAGGAAGTCTAACATGTAATGGTCATCTAAGTAAAACGAATATAAAATGTATCAATGAAATATTTTCATGCAATGTAATACAATCTTTTCATTCTACAATATCTTATGTTTAGATTGAGAATATAAACATAGTATCAACCTCACTATTCATTAATCTTTTTATATTGATCATATGATTTTTTTATGATCATATGTATTGACAAATCACATTAATAAAATTTGAACTCATTTAAATTTCATAAAGATTATAAAATAGTTTTAACTGTCACTTACATTAATATTCCTTCTAGGAAATTCACTCTTTTGTCAAAAAAGAAAATCATTTATTGACTATTCAAATGCTTCACTGTATGAAAACATAATATACATTGATTACTTGAAGAAGAAAAAGATAAGTTGGAACATAAAGATCCAAAATATTAAACTTAAAGAAGAAAATGATAAGTTGCGATCTCTTCAAAATTTTTTTGAAAATATATATTGATTGCTCCACTATATGAATATATAATATAATAATGATCTCATTTTTAAATTTTCTCTCCAAGAAAGAACTCGTTCACCTCAATGTGCTTTATTAGCTCATAAAATACTAGATTGAAAGCTATATATCTTGTTGTCTAATTGTCATAGTAAAGAGTAATGAGAAGATAAATACCTTATCTTCTTAAGCAAGTATCATATCCAAATTAACTCATAGGTAATTATCATAATTGTTATAAACTTTGTCTCTACAATAGATCAAGAAACAATTGCTTGTCACTTACTTTTTCAAAATTTAATGATGCCTCTAAGAAAAATACAAAACTCTATTATAGACCTCCTCTTGACACATATTAATGCTCAACTTAGATATGAATATTTAACTAAGTATAAATGCTCATGATCACAAAAGGAGATTTCAAGTCTAAAAGACTTCTTGCATACCTTAGTGTGCAAAATGCTATGTCAAGGTAAATATACCAAGGAGAATCTATGAAATTACTAATTATACTGATCATATATATTATATATGACCTAGCCATAGTAGGATACTTAATATTTTTTGTGATTTTCTTATAAATTATAGAGTCAATTGTAGAAGTCACATTATAAATTAAATCAATATCCATATCAATATGAGTTTCCATAGGGGCACAACCATTAAGTTCAATATTCATAAGAGTATCAATTATATATACTCTTTATAACAAGATATTATTTATCATAGAATAAGTCACTTATGCATCATAAAAATATTTGAGTCTCTCAATTTATTTTTTCCAAAATTATCTTTAAATAGAATAATTATCAACTCATTATTTCTCAAAATTAGAATGAGATCCAAGCATACAATCAGTGAAATAATCATGGTGTCAAGACTCCTCTAAAAAACAAAGAAAATTATATAAAAATCATGTATAACCCAACATATGGTGACCACCTATGACAATCTTGTAAATGATGCTCTTGCTGAAGAAATGTATTCTTTACATCTAGCCCAGCATGTATCCTCCATCTATGAGATGTTGCTAGAAAAATAAGAATTTATATTAATATCAACTTGGTTACTTGAGAGAAAGTATCTTGATAATCTATAATAAATAGTTGAGTAAATATCCTCAATAAATCTCACCATAAGTTGATATACATGCAACCACCAATATACCTTCCTGAAGGTCTTAGTACTAGTTTCCAAGTCCTATTAGAGTAATATATATATATATATATATATATATATATATATATATATATATATATATATATCTCTCTCTCTCTCTTTCATCAAATCCTAGTATTATCATGGATGATATAATACCTCAAAAAGAGACTTGCATATTTTATTATTGTCAAGAGAAATAATAAAAAATTAAAGGAATAAATAAAATAAAAATACAAAAAAACTTATGAAATCAAGTATTGAATACAACTCCTTTGTTCCATTCTAAGAGTAATTAGAAGATCAAGATTAGAGAAGCTAACTATAGGATTAATTGACTCTTTAGTATACTCGTCTTTAGTCTAAGATGATTGGATATGTCAATTTCTTTTAGTGTATACTCTAAGTCTTAGATGATAATGTCTCTCAAATTTTAATTCAAATTGAAAACTACATTATGGAAGACTCATGCATTATTATGTATGTGAATCGTTCACAAATATTAAACTAGATGAAATTTTTTTTTCATGTAAATTCATGTATATATGAAGCTTTTACAAATCTCTTGTCGCCTTATCCATCACTCCTACTTCAAATCTTACCTATGGAGATTGAAGTGATAGGATTATCCTTGATATTTTATATCTTATGATCTCCTCTTATTTTCTTTTATTGACTTTTCAAGCTCTGTGAAGAATTAAAGAGAATATGGATGAATCGAAGCATAGATGAGCAAGAAAGACAGTGAACCCTAGTAGTCTATTTACAAGAAGAGCTTGACTTCTCTAAAATTTGATTAAATTTTGTGATTATGTTGAGAAAGAGTGGTTCCATACAATATTAAAAACATTGAAAATAAAAAAAAATATAATTTCTCATACTTAGTGCACTTGATACATCTTGCTCATTATTTGATATTGAACAAAAAAAAAACTCTAGTATTAGTGTTCTAAAAAGGATTTTCGTGGAAATAAAATTACATGATTGTTGTGTTGGTTTATTAATTATTTATTTATAGTTTTTTCCTTACTAGGATGTAACGTCATATATCCAAGGAAAATATTTATATGTTTTCATAATAATCACAATGCAATACATCCATCATCATTATCAATATCAATTAATCCATATCTCAAATATTTCGAGTCAATTTTATAGATCATATTTTTTTAATTCACTCTATTAAAAATTATACCCATTCTTAACAATTTAGTCATTAAATCCTTAATTTTCACTTTGACCCAATTCTTTGTAGGTGTATTTTTAGTTTTTTTTTCTTTTTACTAGAATAATCTTATAGTTTCTAATTGCTACACTAGGAGGTCTACATTGGATGTGACTAAATCACATTAGATGGTTCTCTCTTATATTAACATGTATAAGAGTTATTTTTATTTTTTGTATATAATAACTTCTTTTTTAATTTTATTATTCCTAGCTTTACCATAATTTCACCTTATCATCCTCATGCTTGATAGCCTCATCATTTTCTAACCTCATCATTTGCTATCCTCATCCTTTGTATATATTGTTTCTTAGTTGTCTAATATTTATTTCTTTAAATCATGATTGGTCATATAAATGTATAAATTTTTATTTTAATTAATTTGGTAATTGTCAATCATAAAGAATTTTAGAAAAAACTCTTAATTAGTTCTATTCAATATTAATCTTATGAGATTTATCCATATCAATTAGAATATTGAGTATTCGATAATCATGAACATCAATGTCAAGTTTGTTTGGCTAGCTTTTTTTGTTGAACTCTCTCTACTAAGATGATTAATTTTATTTAAGAATTACCAATCCCAACAACCATGAAGAAGCTAGTTTTATTTTCCAAGAAAGATGAAAAAACTATAATAAATGAATGTGTGAAAAAAATGAATGGAGGAATTTCTAAGTTTTAATTCCTAATTTAATATCAAAGGTAAAGAATCATCGGGGCAAATAATTGTATGCATACCACACTATATATGGACAAAAATTATTCGGTGTACGAATGATCTACTTCTATTGCTCATGTACTACTCTCAAGTAGTGTTTGTTGACATCGGATGAATAATACAATATATGTGAATAGTGCCACCACATAAGAGAAAATAAATACATAAATGAAGAACACCAGATTTACGTGAAAAACCCTTCTAGGTGAAGAAAAAAAAAACCACGAGACAAATTCTGAATAATTCTTCACTATCACAAAGTGGTATACAATTCAATTACTCAAAGAATACTGATCTTGGGTATACTCAAGAGATAGAGATAACCTCACACTCTCCCTCGGTGTGAAAATTTTTTAATTGAGAACAAATTGAGCCTCTCTCTATTTTTCTCTTCTCACTCTCTCACTCTCTCCCACTTCTCCCTCTTTTCTTTGCTTCTTCTTGTGTTAGATGAAAGATTTTGATCTCCTTTACTTGACTTCAATTTATAGGCAAGAGAAGGAGACATCATGTCATGAATTATGGCATGGAAGAAGGAGAAGGCATCCACAAGTCAAAAAAAGAAGACAGAAAACAAAGGCTGGTTGATGGAGATATCACATGGGTGTGGACCCCATCAAATCATATGAATGTGAACTCCATCAAATCTCTCCCTCCAAACCCATGCATGTGACTGAAGGTAGAAGTTACCTTGGATCCTTAGTGGGATCCCATGCCAGTGAGCTAGGAACTTAACTCCAACTTCTACCTTTGAACAACTTTTATCATTTTGTCAGCTGCATTCTTACATGTGTGGATCTTCTTCAATTGGAATCATTTTAATTCTATAGTATCATGAATCCAATGATATCTGACTTCGATATGCTTTGTCCTGGAGTGATAGGTGGCATTCTTGCTCAAGTCTATTGCACTTTGACTATCACAATATATCACTTACTCATCTTGTTTGTAGGCCCAATTCTTAAAAAAAAAGTTTTTATCCATACTATCTCTTTTCTAGCTTCGGTGGTAGCTATATATTCAGCTTCAGTTATGGATAGAGCAATACTTTTTTGCAACTTGGATTGCCATGATATGGCTCCCCCTGCAAAAGTAAACAAATAACTAGATGTAGATTTTCTACCATCAAGGTTACCGGCCATATTTGCATCTATGTAGCCTTAAGAACTAGTTTTCCTTTTCCAAAACTTAAACAAAGTTTTGGAGTTCCCCTTAAATTTTTAAAGATCCCCTATACTACTTCCCAATGCTTTTTGCCAGGATTTTCCATAAATCTGCTCACTACCCCTATTGCATGAGCAATGTCTCACCTTTTATATACCATAGTATACATGAGACTTCCTATAGCTGATGAATAAAAAATAACATCCATTTTTTTTTCTTTTTCTATTGAAGGGCATGACCTCTTGCTGAGTTTGAAAAGGCCACCAATAGGTGCATGAACTGGTCTAGGCTCTTTCATGTTAAAGTTTTCAAGAATTCATTCAATATATCTTTCTTGTGATAGCCACAATCTTCTATTTTTTCTGTCACGAGTGATCTCCATCCCTAATATTTGCTTGGCTGGGCCAAGATCCTTCATATCAAAGGACTCAACCAACTTTTCCTTTAATTTGTTTATTTGAGCTCTGTCCCGGCCATCTACATATAATAGAAGGATAATAAACTTCTTACTAAGAATTTATTTGAAGTAGACACAGTAGTTTGCTATAGTTCTTTGGTACCCATGACCCACCATGAATGAGTTGAAGTTATTGTACCATTATCATAGAGCATGCTTTAACCCATATAGACACTTCTTCAATTTACAGACTAGGTCTTCTTTCGATTTGACTTCAAACATTTATGATTGATGCATGTAGATCTCTTCTTCCTAATCATCATGGAAAAATGAAGTTTTAACATCTAACTTCTTTATCTCAAGGTCTTTATTAGCTGCTAACCTCAAGATGATCCTGATTGATTATAAATATACAACAGGAGAGCAAATTGCATCAAAGTCAATACCTTTCTTCTGGCCAAAGCCTTTCACCACTAATCGGGTTTTGTATTTCACCAGATTTTTTTTGCCATCTTTCTTCAGCTTGTACACCTATTTGTTCCTCAATGCTATTCTACATTTGGGTAATTTCACGAGCTCATAAGTATTATTCTTCTAGAGGGATTCCATCTCTTCTTGCATGTCTGTCATCCAAGTACCCTTATCTTTATGAGTTTGTGCTTCTTGGAAGCTCTTTGGCTCTCCCCCATCAGTCAGCAAAATGTATTCTGAGGATGAGTATCTGGTACTTGGCTTGTGCTCTTGGTTTGATCTTATGAATTGTGGTTGTTCATTTTACTATTCTGGAACCTGCTCATCCTTATCATCATGCTTTTATGATGGTATGTTCTCTTCATCACTGCAATTAGGTATTGCTTCTAGATTTCTACCCTCATCGTGAGCATCTTCTTCACCAATGATTTGTAGGGGAGTATTGATAGTTACATCCATAATAATTTTTTCTAACAGCTGCAATTCTTTGTCAGAATCTTTCACTGTCTGATCTTCATAAAAGACAACATCTTTGCTTCTGATAACTTTTCTCATCTTTGGTCCCAAAATTTGTAGCCGAACTCATTTCTATAGCCAATGAAAAGGCAAGGAAAGGCTTTGCCATCTAGCTTCGACCTCCACTCCTTTGGTACATGTATAAATACTTTCCACCCAAATACCTTTAGATGGTTATATGAAATTTCATTGCCTGTCCACACCTTCTTTGGGACATTGAACTTGAGCGGAGCTGAAGGAATTCTGTTGATTAGATAATAGGCAGTAAGCATAGTTGCTCCCCAAAATGACTTAGGAAGCTTTATAGTTCTCAACATGCAACTACTTTCTCCATGATGGTGCGATTCATCCTTTCTACTACACCATTGTGTTGAGGGGTGCCTGGGACCATCTTCTCATTTCAAATCTCATGTTTAGAGCAATATTCTCTAAATTCTCGGGAAATGTATTCATCTCCATTATCTGTATGAAGGAACTTCAAAGGCTTCCTTGTTTCTCTTTCCACCATGACGTGAAATTGTTGAAAGTTCTGGAATACGTGGTCTTTTGATTTCAATAGATATACCGATGTTTTTCTCAAAGCACAATTAATGAAGGTTACAAAATATTTGTATCCTCCTAACCTTTCTATCACTATGAGACCAAAAATATCAGAATATATAAGTTTTTAGTAAATCTAACTTCTTGGTAGATTTACTGCTAAATGAAACTCTATGTTGCTTTCCAAGTAAGCAATAATCACAAGGATCAAGTAGTGAATCTTTGGAAAAGAAAATGAAGTTCTTTTTTGCTAAAATTTGTAATCCCTTCTCACTCATGTGATCAAGTCTTCAGTGCCACAAACTTGGTGAGGAATCTATTGCTATATTCAACCCATTTTTACATATCTTCCCAAGGGTCTTATACAACATATAACTAACTTCTCCTCTTACAACAACCATAGTTCCATTGGTGAGTTTTCATCTACCATTGCTGAAATAATTTTGGAAGCCTTATTTATCTAAGGCAATTCTAGATATCAAGTTGAGGCATAAATCTGGAACATGCCTCACATCTCTCAGCATCAACAGGTAACCAACGTTGGTCTGTATGCAAATGTTTCCAATTCCAGTAATACTGGAAATGTCAGTGTTTTCTATCTTTACAAACCCAAAGTCTCATGCTTTCTATGTGCTGAATAATTCTTTATTTGGCATATCATGGTATGACACAACAGTATTAACCACCCATTCAATCATTTGGTCACCAACATGTAGGTATTCTTCAATGACAACTACAATATCTTCATCACTACATGTGATAGGAGCAACAATATTCTTCTCTTTCTTCTTCTGGTTTCCTTGATCTTGTTCAAGCTTCCATCTCGGCAATTTTTCTTCATGTGACCTTGTTTTCCACAATGATAACAAGTATAGTCTTTGCCTCTTGATTTCAACCTTTCTCTGGATCTATCATTTTGAGGTCTGGACATTTTGTCTTTGCTTCTACCTCTATTTTTTGAAACCAATGCTTGTGACTCATTGTTGGAAACTTTGTTTTTCATATTGTAAGACAACAATGATCCTAACACCTGCTCAAATTTCAAAGTGTCCTTTCCATATAATAGGATAGTCATCAGATTTTTATATGAAGAAGGTAGAGATGCTAATAATAGTATAGTCTTATCTCCATCATCAAAAGTTACTTTAAATTATAATAATTGAGAGATAAGGTCATTAAACTTACTTAAATGTTGTAGCACATCTATATTTTCTAACATATGCAAACTGTACAACTCCTTTAAATATAACTTGTTTGACAAGTTCTTCACCATGTACAATTCCTCTAGTCCCTTCTAGATCTCTTATGCAGTAGTTCAATCTTTCACGTTAATATTGTTTGGTACTTCATCTGAATGGTAGAGTCATATTGTACGAGTAGCTGTCTAGTCTATCTCTTCCCATTAGGCTTATATCATGGTTTCTGACATCTTGGACTTGCCTGGATAACACCTTGTGAATCTTCTGTTGGATAATAAGATCTTTCATTTGACTTTGCTGGAGGGTAAAGTTATTGTTATCAGCAAATTTCTCAATCTCGTACTTTGCCATATTTTCTTCAATGTCAACGATGAGATATTGTAGAGCAATATTAATCTCAAAAGTCTTTTTAGATGTGGAAGGTCAGTCAACAGCTTCAACCACTTAGCATACTAAGACTTAGAGAATCTACCTCTAATACCACTTGCTATGAGTTCGAATGATTGGATTCTATTGCTCATGCACTACTCTTTGGTAGTGTTTGTTAACATCAGATGAATAGTATCATATATGTGAATAGTACCACCATATAGGAGAAAATAAATACATAAATAAAGAACACTCGATTTACATGGAAAACCCTTCTAGGTGAAGAAAAAAAACCACGTGACAAATTCTAAATAATTTTTCACTATCACAAAGTGGTATACAAATCAATTACTCCAAGAATACTGATCTTAGGTTTATCCAAGAGATTGAGATAACTTCACACTCTCTCTCGGTGTGAAAATTTTTTAATTGAAAACAACCTTCTCAATTGAGCCTCTCTTTATCTTTCTCTCCACACTCTTTCACTATCTCCCTCTTATTCTTCTCTTCTTTGCTTCTTGTGTTGGATGAAATATTTTGATCTCCTTTACTTGGCTTCAATTTATAGGCAGGGGAAGAAGACATCATGCCATGAATTATGGCATGGAAGAAGGAGAAAGCATCCACAAATGTTGGTTGTCGGAGATATCACATGGGTGTGGACCCCATCAAATCACATGGGTGTGAACATCAATAATGAATATGTTTCATTATTTTTCTTTCTTAACAAATAGGCCATCCTCACATGTAAAAGTAACAATAAAAAAAACATAATGGAAATAACCACAAATTAAATAGAAAAAATTGAATTTTCCACCCTTAATACTTGTGATGTGGTGGTAGGATTCCACTGGAAGGCTTTTAGGATGACAAGTAATAAGAATGATAATATTTTTTGAGATGCTATGCAAAAGAGTATATATCACTCTACATTCATGTATGGATTCATGATAATGAAAAGTGATACAGGTTGGTAATACTAATAGTACATTATAAAATAAAATAAAAAGAAAAAAAAAACATTTGTTAAGGTTAAAGTTCTTAAGTAAACAAGTTTTGGATTTTAACTCAAGATGGGGTTCAATTGAGTTTGAGTACTTTTAACAAGCACTTATGGAAGAAAATTACTAAACCTTGCTAAATATATCTTTGACTTGTATATACCATAGTAATCAAAAGAGTATATATTCATAATAACTCATTCTCTTAGTTTTATTACTATTTGAGATTACATGCATATGACTATTTTTTTGCTTTTTAAAAAAGGTGACACTTGGAAAAAAGGAGAGAGCAAGTTTTTAAAAGGAAAAGTTAAAATGTTAAAACATATGTTTGTCATATTTTAAACCCAAAAGCTTCCATCACCCATACGCTTAAAATGAAACATTGCCCCATTGTTTTTATGGGTCACAAAATTTTTTTTTAAAAAAAATACAAAAAAAAGTTAGCCTAAGTACTTATCATGAACAATAACAATAACAATATGTTTTTTGTGCCGTAATCCTCATTTCTCTTATGTGTCATTAACTTAAAAAAACTATTTTTCATGTTAATGACACATAATAGAAATGAGGATTAAGGCACAAAAAACATATTGTTATTGTTATTGCTTATGCTAATCGCTTTGGCTCGCTTTTCTTTTGTACTCTAAAGAAAGTTTTTTTTTTGTACTCTAAAGAAAGTTTTTTTTTTGTACTCGAAAAAAATTTTTTTTTATGACGCATAAAAACAATGGGGGCAATGTTTCATTCTAAGTTTTTTAGAGTTTATCTTAAATATCTTAAAAAAATTTCATACTCAACTAGACAAAGTGTTTTGCATGAGCAAAAAATTTCTTCATGCTAAAAACATACCAATCCAATTAGCATCAGTCGTCGCACAATTGCACATATTCTTTCATTTCATGTAAAGAAATGACTTATTCAAAAGCTATATAAGATAATGATTTGGTGCATAACTTGATATTTGACTTGCTTTGGCAAGTCCTATCTAAAATGAACTTATTCTAGAAGCTAGTTAGCACATGCTCTTCCTTCCTTATTCTATGCTGTATAATTTTGTTAGCATCAACATGCCATGAAAAACTTAAATTACTAAAATTATTCTTCCCAATAATAATAACAAGAAACATAAAAATTTTTTTCATGAAAAGACAATATTAACTTTCTAAACATGGAGCTTGGTTTATGTTTTCGTTCACTCTATGCTATTCAATTGGATCTTAGTTATGAAAAATTGGCATGACCATCAACATCTCAACTTTCTAAAAAGCAAACGAAAATGTGAGTTTATTTGTTGCAACCCTTCTTCTTCATTCATGAGGGGCCACTAGTTGCTAACCCTTTTTATAATTGAAATTTATCTGTTTGTCACTCAATTTAAGTCTTTTTTTTATCCTTCTACCTCAAACCCAACATATATTATCCTTTTGTCCACATATCATCCAATTTAATTGCTCTGAGATTAGAGTAGATAAGGCATCTGTTCCAATAATATGATAAACTCACTTATAGACACCCTAGGGAGCGTATCCAATATTCATATGTATCGAACTCATGATCACAAGGTATGAGCATCTATCCTCTTTATTAACTAGACTATCAAGCTCTTGGCAATCCTTTTCTATTGTTCACTACCAAGTCTTTTCAAACCCCAATTTATGTGGGCACATGTCTTTAGGTATCTCTAATGACATGTTAAGATTATGATTTTCATATAAAAATTGTGTAAATTGTTTCTTTATAGGTTGCTTATTTTTCATTAAAATTGAAAAAACGTGAAAATAAGAACTTTTCTCATGCCTAAAAAAAATATTGTTTTTCATATATCGATCGACATTTCACATCGCAACAACAATATTAGGATGAGTCATGATCAAGCAATCCAACATATTACTAAGCAACACAATGTTTATTTAGATTCATTTGGTGGAGACTTGAAAAAGAGTATCACACACACACACACACATGCAAGCACACACACATACATGCATGATTGCATGCACATACATGAGCATGCACAAACACACATGCAGCACACACACACAGCCAGATGAGCACTTAAACACACAAACACGCAAATAGACACACACACACACACACACACACACAAATTCACTAGGAAGGCATCATTTAAATGCATCTATTGTCCATGTTCATCATTCAAGAAGCTCTTGCAAGTTAAAAACTTAAATATATCATTATTGATTGATTATTTAGTTTATTTTCAAGTTTGATTATTTTATAATATTTTCCATCTACTATTAGAGTGTGAGAGCAATTGTTTGCATGAGATTGAGGAAAAATAACTATCAAATTTCCCCTCATAGTTTACTACACTCATTGTTAGAATATAGGATGCAGTGTAGATACTGACATACATAGTTGAAATGTTTGACTTTTTATCCTGAAAGATTACACACAAGCATTGCTATGCACCTATCATAGAAAAAATTATAATTTTTCGATAACAACTATCTTTTTTAAAATCAATAAGTTTGACAAATGAAAAAAAAATAAGGTTTTTTAAATATATTATTATTTTTATTGATGATACACCAAAATTTATTGAGTTATATTCATTGAAGAAAAATTAGATATTTTCATGATATTAATTTTTTTTAAATAAAATCATACAATTCAATTTAGTTTATACTAATGAAATATTAAAGTGCATATGAGTGACAAATCTTGTAAATACACTTATGAAAATTTAATATACATTGCATGGATTATGAGCTTGTTCATAAAATCTATTATATGATCACACTATTTAAAATTGTGATGATGAAAAAAAATAAATAAACATCTGATTTATCATCATATTTCTAGTACATAGAAATGTTCATATAGAGCAGTCTCAAATGAATAACATCATTCTGTAACATCATTCAATAACATGTAACATAATAAAATAACATTGATAAAACTCTAGTTCTTGTTTAGCAATGTAGTCCAATCACTCCTATATTGGTGTTGAATCTGTATTGTTGGCTTTTTGCTCGATAAGTTCAAATAGTTATTTTTTGAATTTGAATTTTGGATTATAGTTCAAAAAAGGAGCATAAGAAAAATAGTAATGAATATGCTTGAAAATTGCAATTAGAGTTTTGGGTATTAGTTCAACAAAGAAGCCAAATATCAAAATGTCTTATTAAATATGATACTCAACTAAGATCACAACTAATAATTTTTCAAATATTTATCATTTTTATTGATGTTACTACTTAATTTATTGGGTTCAATTACATATTTACATGAACTTTTTTATAAACATTCATTAGATAATGATATTAAATTGTTAAGAATTGATAATTCTAATAGTCATGATTTAGATTATAAAGTTTTGGAGTAAATGTTTGTTCATCAATTCTTTAAAGAAATCATACTATTTTAAAAAGAGACAATTGAAAAAAAAACAAATAATCATGTAACTAAGACTAGTATATTTTCACCACACAAATATGTTCATAAATAATTTTGTGATGATTTGTTTTTAATTATAAATTAATTGATTAGTAGTTTTTAATTATAAATAAGCATGTTTGCATTGTATGGAAGATTCTGATGCTTTTAGATTAATTAAGAGCAAGAAAAAGTCGTGGTTCGATAACCATCAGAAGTTTTTGCCCATTAATCATCTGTATCGACGTAACTCCAAAGACTTCACTAAGAATAGAAAGGTTACTAAACAATTCCTGGGGGTTAAATCTGGGGATGAAATTCTACAAGAATTGAATAACAGAGGGTTGAGGAAAGTGATAGATGTTGATGCTGAGGTTGTGAATGCAGCTATATCTAAGACTTGTGGGTGGAATAAGATAAGTATTTTTTGGGATTTGGCCTACTGGCACACTTACTCAGGCACAATCTTGATGTTATTCATATCAAGAAGAATGTGCTTGATAATATTTTTAATATAGTGTTTAACATTCTAGGGAAAACTAAGGACATGTATAAGTCAAGAGATGAGTTGAATAAATATTGTCATCATCCTCAATTTGCAAAAAATCTTGTCACCAATAAATACCATGATATGCCATTTGTTCTGAATATATCACAAAAGAAGGATGTGTTGGAGCAGGTAAAAAAACTTAGATTTCCAAATGGTTATGCTTCTAATCTGGAGAGATGTGTGGATGCGATAAAACTTAAGATGTTTGACATGAAGAGTCATGATTGTCATGTATTCATACAAAGGTTGTTACCAATTGCTCTTCGAGAATTCCTGCTTAAATAGAATATGAAAGCCGATAACTGAGATTTCTTTATTCTTCAAGCAACTGACTTCTTCTTCTTTGACTGATGAGGAGTTGAAGAATCTGGATGAACAAATTCCTATTATCTTATGCAATCTTGAGAAAATCTTTTCTCTAAGTTTTTTTTGACTCAATGAAACATCTTCTAGTACACTTGGCTTATGAAACTAAGATTGATGGTCCTATCCATTATCATTGGACGTATCCTCCAGAAAGGTAATATTAATTCACTCAACCAATTCTTTTTCTCTATATATATTTATATATACACAAAAATGACTTGTAATTTTCAATAATCTTTTTGTAGATACTTGAGGAAAATAAAGCATACAATAATGAAAAAGGCTCAGATTGAAGGTTCTATATCAATAGGTTATATTATGGATGAGACTACCAAATTCGCATCATTCTATTTCAAAGAAGGAGATCCAACTCTTCCACTTAAGGAAAAGCAGAATGAGGTTTATCTTTATGACAATATGGATAATGATATGTTTGAAATTTTCAAGCCTTCGGGTAAAGCAATTGGTGCTGAAGGGAAAAAGGTATCTAGCAGACTATGAATATACTACAGCTCATCTATATGTCCTAATGAATTGTCCAGAGGTTCAACTATTCTTTGAGTAAGTATTTCCAAAAAGTCAAATGAGATCTATTTAGCATTATAATATACTATTTCCTATCAATGGATCAATTATTTCTAATTTCTTTTTTAGTGATTTTGTTATAGATAAACATAAAGTGTTTCCAAACATGAATAACGAAGCTATCAATGTCGTGACGAAGTAAGAATTTTCATCATTTTTTGAAAAATATGTATGTTTACTTTAAATGAAAATCACAAAACAATTGTATTGTTCTAATAAAAATTTATAATTATAATCTAAACAATCGACTTAATTTTGATTACTGGTTCATAATCATGCAAATAAAATTTCCAATCATTATCTTCGAAGTATAGCATGAGGTCCCCTAAAAGAGGTTAAAATGTATAATGGTTACTATGTGAATAGGTTTTAAATTTCACACTAAAGCATATGATAGTTACCAGATAATAGACAATATGGGGGTATACATTAAAAGATCCGCATACAATGAAATCGAATATGACTTTTACGGGACTATGGTCGAAGTGATCGAGTTAGAATTTGAAGCCTTCCCGGTTAAAAAAACTGTATTATTTAAATGTGAATGGTTCTACCCAACACCACATGTCGGTATTGTTGCCCATCCTCAATATAAACTTGTCGATGTGCACGATAAAAAATGATTCAACAAGTATGTACCTTTTGTCTTAGCAGTACAAGCATCACAGGTTTATTATTGTGAATATCTGGGTCGGACTAGTCCTAGAAAGGATTGGAAAGCTGTGTGCAAGATTAAAGCAAGGGCTCAAATTGGCATCCCCGCATCCCCAAGTACTGATTTCATAGAACCAACTTTTCAAAATAATGATAATGATGTTATAATCTAAACTGTGGTGGGGGACGAAGACGTCTTTTTTGTCACATCTTCTGAGATGGATACAAGTATGGATGTAGATGTTGATGAAAATTTA
This sequence comes from Sapria himalayana, assembly GCA_029783825.1. Taxonomy (NCBI): domain Eukaryota; kingdom Viridiplantae; phylum Streptophyta; class Magnoliopsida; order Malpighiales; family Rafflesiaceae; genus Sapria; species Sapria himalayana. The sequence goes on from JAREIK010001928.1 coordinate 821,273, forward strand.
ACTGATTATGAGGAAGAAACAAGTGACAAAGAGGAGGTTGAAAATGATGTTACTACATCTGAAGAAGAAGACGAACCAGATTTGGATGATTCCGATGAGAATGCGTAGATAGTAAGTTTTATGTTATTTTAATCATTAATTAATTTTGTTTATTTTCATTGCCTTATGTATTTTTAACAGATATGGAATGTGGACGAGGTAGAGGCAGCATGTTGTAAGGTCGTACCAGTTATGGTATATGCAGCAGTAGCATATACCATAATTTGTTTATTTTCATTGCCCAAAACTAGTAGAGGGTCATGGGTGGATGAGACGCCACAACAGATAGAGAAGGTTATGAATGTACCGCACCAGCAGCATCAACTGACTGATCCACATAATGGTCCTGAGATTTTGATGATTGATCAAGAGACGTGAGAGGGAGAGGATCGAGATGTTAGAGAGTCTTCCTTAGAGCACCCTAAGATGAGACTCTCCCTATTGCTCAGTTTGATCCAACAATTGATAATCCATAAGATATAAAACTTAACAAATGATTTATCAATTTATTAATTTATTTCTTGCTAATAAATTTTGGGTTATAGGATGAAGTTAGAGTTGTATGGTTCTTTTCTAGGGTTCTGAGAATAATTTTCAGGAAGTCCTTTAAACCTAATGGACATAATTGAAAGTCACTAACACACATAGACAATTGATGATTTGGAGAAAATTTAAGATAAATATTACTACCTAACATTTTTTCCATCTTTTATTTATTATTTTGTTCACTGATTAAAAATTGTTTAATTATAAAGGCAAAAAGTTTATAGGTGGACACATCCAAAGGAGGCGGTTAAAAGGCGGTTAAAAGTCAGTATAAAGACATCGTGTACGAGATCAAAGATAAATGGTTGAAGAAGAAAGAAAAAGATTTGAGTATCCTGGATTATGTTTTCAAGAAGTGGTAGAGCAGATGGGAAGATCTTGATTATAGGAAGATGTGTGATAAATAGAGCGGCAATCGTCACTCAGAGCAGGCTGGGGAGGGTAGTGGCATGTCTACGCATACTTGTGGATCTTGCTCTATGCGTGAGCATAAATGAGCATTGGTATTATTTCTAATTTATACTTTTTATGTTTATTACTTTGTGAAATGTGTTCAATTATGCCTAATTTTCATTTCTCATAAAGAATTTTTTTTCAATAGAATTAACGTATGTATTGTGTGTAATTATAGACACGCAAGGAGGGTAAGAAGCCTAGTGCTCCTCGCTTATTCAGATACATGCACAAGAAGGCTCATGATGATCAAACTTTCATTGATCAAAGATCTCGTGTAGCAAATGTAAGTTTCATTAACAAAAATTAACTTTTCTCTTTATTTTGAATATAAATCGAAATACTTATCATACATGATTATTAGGTGAGATATGAGGAAATGTTAGCGGCTGCGACTCACGGGTATTTCCAGTTTACTTCAGGTTCATGTGATGGTGCAACAAATAATTCTCATTCATCAGCTCCACCAGTTGATACAAACCAAATTTGGTATGTGGCTGTTGATGGCAAGGAGAAGATGCCTCGTCTATGGCGTCGGTTCGTCGACATTACCATTCTACTCGCATAGACACTCAGATTATGAAGCTGAATTTTTAGAATCAGTTTCGAATTTGTTCCCGATGATGGAGGAAATTCAGGACGTGATGCGTAATGAGATACAGTATCAGTTGTTCGATAATGAGCGACGCATGATCGCCAATTAGGATGATAGGGATGAGTTGCATATGCGTTTTGACTAGCTTACAAAGAAGTTTCAGGAAGGAGGACTGCAGTTCAACCTTGATGATCTATCTCAGATTATTTGGCATAATGCTCCAGCTACCGCATCTACTCCAACACCTACAACAACACTTACAGTAACTACATCAGGACTAGCAGCAGCACACAGCTCTACCCCAGTACCCGACATCTTACCATGCTGACTAGATACGTCGCAACATAATGATTATGAAACTAGGTTGGATGATTGAGTGTATTACACACATTTATTTTTCATGCCTTAAACTTTGATTTTGGATTACATTTTTTATTTTATTTTGACGTATTTACTATAAATATGCATATATATAGTTGTTTGCTAGTTTTCATTGAACTTTTTTATTGTTGCATAATATGAATATATTTCTGTATGTGTGTGTGTGTGTGTATATATATATATATATATATATATATATATTTCAAAAGAAAGATATTTTAAATCAAAACTAGAAAAAAAAGATTTGGTCGGTAATTACAGATAAAATTGCGACTAAAAACCAACCAGAATTTTTTAATTTTAATGGTTGGTAAAAGGTCACCAAATTGTCGGCAATACTTTTGGAGATAATTACCGACTAATGATTTTAAAAGATTTTGGTCGCAATTTTTTCGATTATTACTGACCATTTACTGACATAATGCTTTTGGTCGGAAAATGATTGGAATATAGTCAGAAATTATTTGTCAGCAAATGATCGATAAATTTTCGGTAATTACCGATAATTTGGAGACAATTTGCCGACCTAATGCTTTTGGTCATAATATAGTCGAATATTATTTGTTGGTAAATGGTCTATAGTTGGTCGGTAATTACCGATCATTTGGAGACTATTTACCGACCAACTACTTTTGGTCGGAAAATGGTTGGAATTTAGTTGGTAATTATTTGTCGGTGAATGGTTTGTAAATGATCATTAATAACCGATTATTTAGAGATCATGTACCGACCTAATTATTTTGGTCGGAAAATTATTGGAATATAGTCGGTAATTGTTTTTCATTGGATTGATAATTTACCGACCGACTAATTTTTTGTTGGTAAAAAAATTACTGATGAGCAAAATTTCGACCAAATATTTTGGTCGGCAAATGATCAGTATTAGGTTTACCAACCAAAGAACACCGAATTACTGACCAAATAATTAGTCGGTAATTCGGTGAATTTTAGTAGTGGACGAGCTCGATGGAGCTCTCGATGGAGCTCCAAAAGCTTGGTGTCGAGCTCTAGGAGCTCGACCGAGATCAATGTCGAGCCCTTGGAGCTCGATGACGAGCTCGATGGAACTCTCGGACGAGCTCCAATAGATCGACCGATAGCTCTGTTATTTATCAACAACAAATCCTTATTTTGACAAAGATTTCAGAGAGCATGGAAGAAGTAAAGAAGAAGAGAATCCAAGAGCAGCAACAACTGAGAGAAAACCAAAACACCATTCAATAAAATTATGTTTCAAACCTTAGGTAAAGAAAAAAATAGTGCTTATATACTGGGCTCTGATAATTGATAAATAAAAAAAGCAGAAAATACTTTACAGCTATTTACACCCGTTATATATTGAATATTAAATAAGAGCATAAAGGTAAATTCAAAACAGGCTCAAACTAGCTGTATTGAATAGCCCAATCAACAAGCTTGATGGCGACTCCACGAAGGAGCTCGTGGAGACGGGCGGGGGGAGAGGGGTGAGAGGTGAGGGCGATGGGCTAGGAGAGATGGGCGAGGGCGAGGGCGAGGGGCGAGTGTGAGGGTGTGGGCGAGGGGCGAAAGCATGGGTGAGGGTAGTTTAGGACTAACAAAATTGGGTGTACTTATTTTTAATATATTTTTAGTTTTGTGACTTTTTTAAAAATATCAAAATTTTAGTTTCTAAATCTTAAAAATTTCTGAGGAAACACCCCAAAACATAATTCTTCCTTTTTTTTCACTATTTATAAGTTATAACAAAGTTTGATCCCCAAATGAGGCTTAACCATATCATTCATAATAATATAGCAAAAATCTCATTTTAATACAATTGTAAAACACCAATATAGTTAAAACAATTATAAATAAGGTGACAAACTATTGCTAAACGAGAGTTATTTGGACTAGTAACTAAAACAACTTATTGGATATCAATTGAGTTTATATATGAAAACAAAATGAACAATATAAAACATACGATATAAAGTATGTCTTGTGGAACAAGATTTCTCAGAAAAACTCAGAATTAGATATTAGAAAACGTATTCTCCTATAATTGATGTAACCATATTTTTTTTATTTTATATGTTGTTGATGGTTGTAGTCATGGATTATTTATATGGATCTATAGTTACTAATGTATATATGAAAATTCCTGAATGATTAAAATATCTGAAAAAATAAATTAATAACCATGGAACATGTACTCAATTAAATTAATATGATCTTTATAATTTTGATCGAATATGATACAATCAATCAAGCTAGTATTTATTCAAAGAAGGATCCATAAACAATTCAATTTGCCTATATGTTTTTATTAAAAAAGTCAAAATAAAATTTGCAATCATTACAATATATATGGATGATTTAAATTTATTTGTAACTATTGAAGAGTTCATTAAAACAATTAAATATTCAAAGAAAAAATTTAAAATGAAAAATTTTAGAAAATAAATTATTATCTTGACCTATAAATCAAGCATTATTCAAACTATCCTAATTTACTAATTGTCATATACAAAAAATGTTTGAAGTACTTTTATATGGATAAATTATACCCCCTAAGTTTTTTCATGATTGTTAGATCACTTGAAGTAACAAAAGATTAGTTTCAGCTATAGGTGTCAAATGGGCCAGGACAAGACGACTCGGCCTGAAGCCTGGCTTGGTTCAGCCGTGCCTGGCTCAACACGACATGCTATAGTGCCATGCTTGGGCCCATACCAGCCGCACCCTTGGCATGAGTCGTGCCATGCCAGGCACGACACAGGTGCTTGGCACTTGGGCACGACATGCCAACCATGCACCAAGCGACGCACGATGGGAGGACTACATGTCGATGCCTGGTGGGCGACGGCGTATCGGTGTTGAAACTCGATGGGCTGACTCGATTCGAACTGGTCGACTCAAACCGACCCAAACCCGAGAGGATTTCTGGCTGTGGGTTCGTGCTGGGACTGCTTTCCAAGGAAGCATGCCATGCCAGGCACGGCATGGTACTATAACGTGTTGTGTCTAGCACGACATGCCATCTCGGTTGGGCCTGAAAAAATGGGGCAGCCCAGCCCGTTTGACACATCTAGTTTTTGCCTAAAAAAATTTATTCGATCCTGAAGTACCACATCATAGTGATATCAATGAAATAATGTATCTCAAAATTTATACCCAACTTGATATTATTTTCTTAGTTAATTTACTAGCAAGATAAAATTAAACCCAAACTAAAAGTCATGAAAATGGAATTAAATATGTATTAAATATCTTAGTGGGATATATGACATTAAATTATTTTATTCCAAAACATTAAAATGACAATTATTTGATTATGCATATGATCTTTTGAACCCTCACAAAGCTTGATCACATTTTTGATATATATTTACTAATTAAAATATTGCAATATCATGAAGATAAGTAAACCAAAAAATTGTTGACATCATCCAATCACTCAGAATTACTTGTGATGCATGAAGCTAGTTGAGAATGTGAATGCTTGAGATCCATGATACAACAAATTTGAGAATCAAGTAAATTACCTTCTATTAAAAACAGATCAACACCATCATATGAAGACAATGTTGCATGCATAAGTCAGAAATTATATATTAAAAGCGATGAAACTAAGCACATTTCGCCAAGCTCTTTTATACTCATGAACTTTAAAATAATGATGAAATCAATGTGCAACAAATAATGTCAAAAAATAATATAGCAAATCTATTTACAAAAATCTTACCTACTTCAACTTTCAATAATTTGTTATGCCAAATTAATTTGCGCAAGTTAAAAGATTTTCAAAGTGAAGCATTGAAGATAATATAACTATGCCATTAAGAGTGGGAGCATTGTTAAAGATATTATATATTGTACTCATTTTTTTTGGCTAAGTTTTATCCTATTTGATTTTATTGATAATATTTTTTATGAGGCTATACTAACAACTCTAAACATATAATTTGGTAATGATAATTCAATAATATGTATTATAAATAAGGTGGTATATAAATGACTACTATTATAATTGATGTGATGCATAAATAATCACCATTAAAGTTCATTTATGAACTTTGAATTAGACAATCTCTCATATTAAATATGAGTAATAACATGTTACTTGGAAAACCTATAAAAGAGTTTGTTATCCTTTGCATTGATATATCCTTTGTATAAAGATCATCTTGAGTAAGAAAATCTATATTCTTCCTCTCTCTCTCTCTCTCTCTACACATTTGCACACACGCACATGCACACACACACACACACACACACAATTGCACACGCGCACACACGCACACACTCACGCAGGCACGCACATGCACATGTACACACACACACACACACACACACACATTTCTAATTCATTAAACTTTATTACCATACAAGTTCTCTAAGTGGCAACCAAAAAAGCAACCAAAATATATAATATTAACTAACAAACTCAAAATTTGTTGTCATATATTCGGCAAGAAATATCTAGCTACACTTTTAGATGCTGAAATCTTTTTGATTATTATAAATCTTGAAGATATTATCACAGATAAAAATATTGATGAAGATTTGAAAAGTAAATATTTCACAATCAAAGTTCAAAGATCAATTGATCATCTGAAAAAATTTGAAAGAATAATATGACAATCAATAGATTGAAATACTTCTGCAAGCCTTGTATGATTGGATTTAAAATCATTCTAGGCTAATGCTTTTTATGTTTAATTAAATTTTGAGTATGTGTGAGTATGCATGGGCAAGTTTGGGCATATGTGGGAATTGCAGATACAATTTTTGAGGGTGTGTGGGAACTACAGTTACAATTACTGATGGTATGCGTGGGAACAACCACCACATAATATGTTGCCTAATGTTAACTTAGATATGTCAATTGGCAAGGAGTTTAGAAATGAATTGAAAAAATTTTTCTAACACTTTTACAACTAAAGATAAATTTCTAGAATTCAATCCATCCCAACATTTTATTAGTATTCATAAGCACATCAGCAATACACATCACATGCCACTAGTTAATCAGTCTTAAACTTACGTCACTTGATACATTAAATCAGGCACACAAATAAAATAGCTTTCGTGGCAAAATGACGACTTTCATTATTTGTTGTGGGTTGGGGGCCAGGTTTTGCAGGCCAAGGAGTGAGAAAAAGAATTGAATTGCAGTGTCAATGTGCCTACTAAAACTTGACTAGACTCGAACAATAGTTAAAAAGACATTCATTATAGACTAGGCCCAAAGTTACCTATTATTAGCTCATGAATGTACTTCAATGATAATGATATGATGTCAATGAAGAGTGAAGATTGAGGTGGTCACCTAGTTAAAAAGACATTCATTATGGACTATGCCCAAAGCTACCCATCATATCAATGATGTCATTGACATCATTGATATGCTGTCAATGACATCATATCAATGATAATGATATGATGTTATTGCCAGGGCTCTGAATTTTCTATTCCTAAAAAAAAAATAAAAAGAAAAAGAAACAGAAACAAAATAATTGGCACTGATAAAGATGGTCACCTAAATATAATTGTTGGAAGTCATAATTGAAATGCATGTCATTTTCTACTTGTACAACACAGGGCTGGATCTCGACAAAGGAAATCGTTGTAGCTGGTTGTGGCTGTTGGTCCAGGAACTGGAGCTTCCAGCCTTGGCTTTATGGGCTGAGCCATGATCAAGAGGGACGGAGTTGCAAAGATTCCTTTTATATTCAGGTTGGCTTCTCCCGCCTGCAGCAGCAAGTTGTTCTTGAGAGTGGGAGGAACTCTTGGAGGAAAGCAAGTCATTAATCCCAAGTCGTAGGGTTGAATCTCTTCGAGACAGCCTCTGATGAAAGGGAGATGCACGTGCCTGAGAAACAGTGGGCGAGTAGACAGGGGAATCACTCATGCATGCAAGAGGCATGCAAGGAGAATTCGAGTAGTACTGGCTGTACAACGAACGAAGGATTGCATAAGGAATGTAAGCTTCAAGGGTGCTTCTTGAAAGATATGGGGAGATCTCACAAAGTTGGTCCAAGAAAATAAGCTTTGGCACAAGGTGATCCTGAGCCTGAGCTTGAGTCTGAGCCCTACAAAAATGTAACAGGTGATTGCATCTAGTTGGTTCCATTTCCATATAGTTAGAAATACGCGTTATCAATAATAGCTTTGTGAATTTCTTGAATCAAATTGAAACTGATCTTTTTGGATTGAGATGAATAGAACAACAAAACATGTGCCAAATTCATATCTATCATATAGTATGCATATGCTCAGGTGATGGAGGTAGATATGCACCAATATATTATATATATTTATATGTATTCAACCCACCAACCAACATGAAGTTTGTGTTACTAGATACATTGTGTCCTTTGAGCGAGGACTCAATGCGAAGTTCATTCATGTATCAACTGGCAAGCCACCTTTATCCAAGTTAAGGAGACCTCTCTCTCTCTATGTATATTACAATATATGGATCATGACATTCCACAATAGCATTATATTGAGGAATAATTACACACACACACACACATCACACACACACACACACACACAATCACACACACACACATAATATCACACACACAATATCACACGCGCGCACACATAATATCACACACACAATATCACACGCGCGCACACACATAATATCACACACGTGCGAGTACACGCGCGCAGACACATAATATCACACGCCCGAGCACACGCGCGCACACACATAATATCACACACGCGCGAGCACACACGCACACACGCACACACACACAGATAATAACAGACATTATGTCCACAAAACTTAGCATATTGTTATGACTACTTTTCAGTTTTGAATGAAAAAATGGATGCTCAAATGCACACACTGGCAGAGGTCCTAAGTTTGCTGCAAATTACCTGTTAGATTCATACGAAGAATCTATTACAATTTCAGCAGCAGATTTGACAAAAAGTTGCATTGCGGACTTTATATTAGATTCAGGAGATATTTGCCAATGCAGCTTTGTTTCGGAAGTTGGAGCTTCTACGATATTGCAATTAGAGAGAAAATGTGCCTGTAGGTGTTCATGTTCCAACCTCACCAACTCATTTCCTGTAATCAAAGCAATGATACACCTGCCAACAACAAGCATTGATACACCTCACAAACAAAAAAATTATGAGTCTAGATTTGAATGATCACAACTCTACACGAATCATTTTTATACCCTGTTTAATGCTAGCTGTTGTAACATGATTAAGCAATTGAAAAATCCCATCCCCACAATTTTTCAACCATTGCAATGTGATTCCTATTGAAAAACATTATACACACTCACTTGCTCACAGATTCTCTCTCTCTCTCTCTCTCTCTCTCTCTTCCCCCTCCTTTGAGTGTGAGTGTGTATCTGCATCTGCCAGGGTATGTGAATGGTTGTGTGTGTGTGTGTGTATATATATATATATATGTATGTGTGTGTGCATGCACCTGTGTGTGTATGCATGCTTCACAGAACTAACCTCGCCAAAGAATGGATATTGTTATTGAATCCTCCTGTGTCAACATTGAAGGCAGTGGTATTCCAAATGTTTGAAACCATGAAGCTGGAGAATAAAAAAGGCAACAAGCCCCAATAATCATCATCTGGACTAATAACCTCTTCCAAAACTGATCTCATCCACACTGAATCATGATCACCAGCCAAGGAAACAGTGTTTGCCACAGCTTGAACCCTTTTGATCTCTCTTTTCTGAGGAATGCCAACAGGAATATGTTTGATGGCTCCAGAAAGGAGCGAATATAACAGTGGCACACCTTCTTCAAGCACATTTCCAGCAGCTTCTGCTAGGAGTTGAAGAAAAGCAAGAGCATGCCCTACCTCGGTACAAAATCCAAGCACTGTGTCCAATCCAACTATCTGCCTTAAACATGCTTCTCTTGCTCTTTGGTCACCAGAACAGACACTAGTTGGAAACATTGCTAACACTTGTTGATTTGACTGTAACGATGTTTTGATACAATTCAAGAGTGCAACCATGTGATCTTTCATCATTTTGTGGACTCTATCCACTCCATATCCACCAAAAATACGAACAAATGCTCGAAATTCTCTGAGCCCAGTAACAGATTCTGCAAAATACCCACCTACAGGCTTTGTGCTTTTGAAGCACTTGTGAGTTGGTGTAAAGAGAATTCCAGCACCTGATATGTCCTTGACAATGTTATCCACGTACCAGTTGCATACTATCTCAATGCATGATCCTGAAAATTGCTGACCTAGTGGTTTTTCAAACATCTGGAGAGAAGAAACTGGTCCCGAGAAGGCCTCTGTGAGCAGAACTTGTCTAACTCCATTTGTTAGGTCCATGTTAATGTGCTGTTCTGCCACATGGACTATTCTCATGTGCCTCCTAATAAGGGATTCTAGCACAGATGGCCGTTGAAGATCATTATCAGTTTTCAGTACCGCAAGCAATCTCCTTTTGAAATTTCCTAGAAAACATTCTCTCATATACTGCAATATAAACAAACCACACTGTAAGCAAAGTAAGTAGAAATATTGTTAGAAGCAGACATGAGGTGGGAGAGGGCATAGTTAAAATTCCTAATATTATGGCAAAATATCACCAAAATATTGTGCTTTTCTGACATTTCGAGATATTTGATATTTCCCAATTTTTTCAGTGGTCAATCTAGTTATTATTATCAACTACCTATCATTACATTTTCTTTTTAAATTATACTGTGTTGGTTAAACTTTAACATGTGACAAGTTAAAAATAAGGCTATATGTCTTGCTTCTTGATTGTCATAGTAAAGGTAGTGAGACAAGAAAGTATATATCTAATTTCCTTGAGCAAATGATGCATCCAAACTATTTCAAAAATAATTTTCATAATTTCTCTAAAGTCTACTTTGTACTTGATCTCAAAACATCTGCATACCTTTTATTTTTTAAGGAAACAAGATTATCTATAAGAAAAATATAAAACTCTATCATAGGTCTCTTCTCAATGCATGCTAATATCTAATTCAAATTTGAATAACCAATCAATTAGAAATATTAATGATCTTGAAAGAGATTTTAAGTCTTATAGATTTTTTCACATATCTTAGTTTATGAAAATTTACGTCGAAAAATATAAAATATAAAAATATAAAAAACAACTAATTATATTGGTCATATATGTCATGTCTGATCAGATCATATTCAGATAACTAATATTTCCTACTATCCTCTCATGAATAACAAAATCAATTTGAAGAATCATATCATAAGTAAAATTTATATCTGAATTAATAAAAATATCTATTAGATCACAACCCTACAGACAAATTTACATAAGAGTATCAAAGATATATCTTTGTAACAATATGATACTTATTGTAGAATAAATTATCTTTATGACAAAAAAAAATTTGAGCCTCTTAAGTTATTCATCTAAAATTATGCCTGAAGATATTAATTAAATTAATGATCACTAATTTATCATCTCACATAATCAAAATGTAATTCACACAAACAATCAGTATAATCATCATGTCATTAAGATTCTTCTAGAAAAATAAAAAAAAGTCAATAATATACCAGTATACCCAAACAAAATGATTACCTATAAAAATTATGCAAATCAAATTAACAATGACTATTTGGTAGACCAAACTAACTAAGATCATCTTGATCACTTAAGAATAAGTATCCTAGTAAGTTATACTAAATATATAAATGAATTCATTCACCATAAGTCAGACATTGAGGTGATCTATATTCCTACATAAACCTGTCATCATAGTGAACATTCATTTATAATAAATGATATACTCTCAAAAATTACGATACTAGTTTCTAAGTTTCATTAGAGTAAATGACATGTATATTTTTCATTATTACATGATATCATCCTAGATTAGATAATAAAAGAAAGAATATAACAAAAATATAATAAAACCAATAAAATCAAGTCTTGAGCACAATTATTCTCTATTTTGAAGACCGAATGGAAGATTAAGATCAAAGGCACTGTCAACAAAATCATTTGACTCATTAGTAGGCTCAACTCTAGTTTGAGCATGTTGAGTATGTTTCTCTCCCCCAATATAAACTCACAGTCCTAATTGATCAAGTCTACTAATTACCTACTCAATATGAGTTGGTACAAATGAAGACTAGTTGACTACTACATTATTTGAGCCTAAAGAAGTTTTTCCTTCCTAAAAACCTCATTTTTCAGAATAAATAAAATCTGAATTTATTAGTAGATATGATGATTCTAAGTGAGTAATATCATCATGAGTACGAACATGCTTAGATATAGCTAACGGGTGATTATCTCAACTCATTAGTGATCTAAGCGAGACTCGGGGTAAAAAAAAGAGTAATGAACCTAGGTATAATATTTAAACTCATATTTTTCTAGGCTCATTAAAAAAAGAGTTTTTACCAAAAAAGATAATAACTACATTCACTAAAATCCTATAATCATCTAACAAAAAAATACTTGCACGCTCTTCAAGAAAGACACATCTTAATATCCTATATGTCAACTTATCCAATTGTTGAGAATAATCTAGGATAAAAAAGCACATCAAAAAACACTAAGATGAAAACTAAATATCCTCTCTAAAATGTTGAATTCAAAAGAGCATATATCGAGAAATAAAAAAAAAAGATTCGATTGATAAGATAAATTAAAGTTAAAACTACATCTTCTTAAAAATATTTAAGAACACTTATTTGAAATAGAAGTGATCGAGCTATTTTAATCATATTTTTATCTTCCTTTCAGTAATCCCATTTTATTTGTGGATGCCAGTGCAAGAAGTCTGAAATAAAAGTCTATGATTTATATAATAAATACTATTTTAATTTGATATATATTCTAAGATAATATTACTTTTAAATTTTTTAATATTTTTATCAAAATATCTTTTTACTATTTTATGAAGCATCTAAAATATATATATATATATATATATATATATATATATATATATATATATAAAATCTATCAAAAAAAGATATATCTATATATATCACATGCAGTCATGAAGAAAAATATCAAATATCCTTCATAATAATCAAATGGATGCCCAAGCATTTGAGTATATCAATTAAATGGGTCCTTATTCATCTCTTTTCTTGAGTACAATCAAAAAGTTAAGATAAAAAAGGATTGCCTGGAAGATCATCTAACATCAAGATAGGTGTGTCTCTGATCTTAGCAGATTGGATATGTTTTTCACTTTTGGGAGACTCTAAGTACTAGATGATCACATTTACTAATTATCAACATAATATAAATTTCTACTTGTGAATACTCATGAACTACTAAGTCAATTAGGAATGAAAAAGATCTCCCAACTTAAAAAATTTCACTCATTTCTGACTCAATATGAAATGAATTTGTTGATATATATGTTAGCTCTATGAGACATCATACCGAGTATAGAGATGTCAAATGGGTTGGGTTGGTCCGGCATGGCCTGAGATAGAGCACGAATCGGCCATGCCTGACCTGGCACAGGTATAACCCATGCTCGTGCTAGGCTTGTTCGCGGCATGCCTCGTGCTGTGTTGTGCCGAGGCCAACAGGGCTACATGCTAGGCCAGTCATGGCCCGGTAATAAGGCCCGTGGGCATGATTTCTTGGCATGAGCCGAGAATCACCTTGACCAAGCCAACACGACGCCCCGACCCGAACCGATATCTCAAGGTCTGATAGATACGAAATATTAGTTGGGCCTGAAACCAGACTTAGTCTTTTTTGACCCGAGTCCGAGTCTACCCCAATGACTATTCCAAAAGCCAAAGCTTCTGGAATGAATTGTTTGGGTTGGTTCGACGGTCAAACAAACCCACACGGTAAAAAAAAAATTTAAATCTAAACAGTTGGATTTTGCCTCCAACGGATATGAGGCAGAATCCAATGGCTCTAAGGATTCTGCCCCCTTTTTAATTATTAAAAATTTTAAAAAAATAAAAAAAAACTTTTTTTTAAAAAATTCTTTTTATTTCTATAAAACCCTCTCACACTCTCTAAGATTTATGTTTTTAAAAAACATATATCATCTCATTCTCATTCTCTTGCTTCAAAAGCTTGCACTTCTCTCTCTCTCTCTCTCTCTCTGTCACACTCCTAATCTTCTCTCTCTTAGGATTTTAACCCGGCTTTTGGGGACTCAAAACTTGACTTTGATGTTGGAATTTGTGGTGCACGTGCTGTGGGCTATGAGAATATAAAAAAGCTAAAGACATTATGCAATTTAGTTTATATGTTACAGGTATTTCTTATTTTTTTTATTAGTTAACTATTAACTTTACTAGTCTTTTTATCTTTCTACTATACTCTCTAGTCTAAAAAAAATTTAAAAATAATAAATAATAATTTAAATAATAAAAATAAAATTAATTTAAATTTAGAAAATAAAAATCCTACGCAAAGGTCCAAGGCTGCCGAAACTTTGGATTTTCCTGTCGCCTCGACACAAATATCTAAAAAATAAAAAATTAGAAGGAATTCAATAGTTTAGACTCACTTTTAATTTATAAAATAAAAAAATTTTAAGTGTATCGAAGAATAACTGGCACAGTATAAATATTATAAGAAAATTTTAAGTTGTAATAGATCGTGTGGGACTCGGCACCTTAAGAGGCATGCTGAAATATGCACCAAAAAATAAGGTGCATTAGATCCTAGGCAAACTCTACTTAGTAGTAGATTTTTTGAAGCTGAATCCAATTCAGTCTCAAAGTTTATCCCATTGATATACCGCAGTGAATTAGAAAGGGAGGACCAAACTGATCACCACGATGAATCTTCCAATTAAATTTTTAGAGGATACAAGGGTAATTAGTTACATATTTTTAGTCTGGATATCATAGGATTCCAAGGTCCAGATCTAGAAACAACATATAAAAATATTATAAGTTAGAAAAATAAATAATAATTAATGAATTTAGAAATTATAGTGGAGTAATGTCCGTAGCGTCTAATATCTGGACTAGTCACGATGATACATCTTATCCAAGCTTCACTACCCACTATATAGATTTAAAATAAACTCAAATAAAAAAATTTTAGGATTCTCTGAGATTCTCCATCCTCATGATGGCCCAGCCATTTTGAGTGCATGATGAAGATCTTTAAAGAATATAAAATTCAAAATAAAAATTTTAATCACATTCGATAATGCATTTTGACCGTCAAATAGGAGCGAGCTGTTTCGGTACTTAGATACCTATTACTTCTCAATTTTATCACATTTCGATACTAAAAATATTGATATATTACAGTGGTGAAAATCATCTGGTGTTAAGCGTAGCATTGTAGTCTACTTTTTTTATTATAGTAAATATAATTTCGGATAGGAGATCGAGATTATGTCCAGAAATTATTGAGACTTAAGCATGCATGAAAGATTGAAAGGATTCGAGCTTGAACATCTATGATCGTACTGGGACTACTGCAAAAGTGGGGAATTGATTACTCATGATGAATAATATGATGATACTAATATTTATATTGAGGATGATAATGATATTATTATTGACGATTGATGACATTGACGCTAGACAGTTGACAATTACTAAATTATGACACTTAAATATTAAGCATGATTCTGATTTTTGATTTTGATTTACTCATGTTTATTTATATTTTATTTATCTTTGTAATTTGTGTTTATTTAATTTTTAGTTGTGATGTTTGAAAGTTTGAAGTTGAATATTTAATTTTTTTGTTTCATTTTGCATTAGTTTAAAATTTTTTTTTCATATGTAAGTTATAATATTTTTTAATTCATATTTAAATATTTAATACACTTACACTGATGTCTGACACACATACATTGATTCATTGACACACATATTTATAAATTATAAAGTAATAAATACACTTTTAATACACTTAAAAAATAAATACACATATTTTTAGTTGTGATAAAAAAAAAACTTTTAATGTATAAAATTAAAATTAAAAAATTTTTAAACATAAATAACTAAAGTCTAATCTCTAATTCTAGTTTTCTAAATAATGAAATATAAAATATAAAATAACATTATTTAAAAAAAAATTATTAAAATTTAAAAACTAGCCCATACGGGCCCTTATCAACTGGCTGGGCCTACGGACCGTGCCAGGTTTGGCCTGAAGAAGCAGTGCCGAGCCAGGCACAATATGGTTACTGTACCGTGCCATGCCAGACATGTCACGGTAGCCCGATTGGGCGACCAAGACTATAGAAAAAAAAGTAAGAGCAATGAACCCATGTACAACAACTAGATTCAAACTTTTCGTAAACTCATTAAAAAATAAGTTCTTATCAAAAAAATAATATTCATACATACTAAAATCCATCCACATCTAATAATAAATATTTGTATCCTCTTTGAATCCTAAAATATTTAATAAAGACACATTTCAAATTTTTAGATATCTTTTCTCATCCTAGAGAACCAACAAAGACAACAAATATATTCAAAAACTTAGTAAAGAAAACTAAATAATTTTCCTTAAAAATATAGGATCTGAATAAGTATACAATATGAAAGGATAAAAGAAGGCATTGAAATAATTATAAATTATGATTAAAATCACATCATCCCATAAATATTTTGAAATATTTTTTTAAGGAGTCTACGAGTTACCTTAATCAAATATCTATTCCTCATTTTAATAATTATATTGTTTTGGGATATGCTAGTATAAAAAATTAGGTGAATAATCTTATGATTTATACAGTAAGTACTAAATTGATATGATAATATCATAATACAGTATTACTTCTTAAATTTTTAATAATATTATTAAATTAACTTTTTATTATTTTATGAAAAAATCTAAAAAATATAAAAAACCTATGATATGTTTCGAAAGAGATATACCAAAGTAAGTGACGAGCATTCAAAAAAAATGATTAGATACTTACATTTCACTCCGATCACATCTCTACAAGGTCTTCATATCTAAGAGTGTATTAGATTGAATGAGTCCATATTCAAGCTAGATTAGCATGTAAGATAAAAAGCTCAAGTAAATATTTCTAATTGATATGTCTCACACTTGATAGTTGAAATATCCTTAATAATACTAGAATAAAATATTCTCAATTTAACTAGTGATGAATGACCACAAGTAAAAATACACAAGTAAAAGGCACAATGCATATAAACATATAGAAGATCTTACTATCGAGGAGAGAACATATAACCAAAAATGCTTAATTTCTAATAGTCTCCTCGAAGTCTACCAATCTTATAAAAAATATCAATCAAAATAAAAATAAAAATAAAAATAAAAATTAAAATAAAATTAAATTATCTAAAAATATAATTTATATAGAATAAACTAATAAGATAAATAAGAATAAGCTAGCTACAAAATAACAAAGATACCAACTAGATACAATCATAACCGATGACTTTTTAAAATTTGATATTGACTATAATAATATTTCTAGAGAAAAAATATAGTTAATAAAATATGAATATTAGCTTTCATGTTGACAATCTATGAGTCTGAAATAAGTATATAATTTAAACAACTAATGATACTTAAAAGAACGAAATAATTTGTCAATAACTTAAAAAAGAATTTGATATTCCTTTCTAGTAAGTATAAGTATTATGATGAATAAAATATGTGAGAACCCCTGAATGACTCTGATAGTTAATTTGTCTTGCTCACCATGGTCTAATGCTATCATAGATGAGACAATGCCTTAGAAAGAAATTTAAGTATTCTAATACTATCAAGAGAAAAAATAAAAAATAAAATTATAAAAAAGACAAATATAATAATACATAAAAAATATGATGTTGAGTATAATTATTTTGTTTCTTGCAGAGAACAATCAGAAGATTTAGATTAGAAGTCTGCTGCAAAATTATTCGACTCCACAAGAGATTCTTCTATATTCTAAAGAGACTAAATTTTTTTATAAATATCAAAATCTTGGATGATCAAGTTTGCCCATTTCCAACCCATCGTGTGTTCGGAATCATAATCAAATTGGAAGCTACCAGCTCAACTTGACTAGAGTGAGATTCCTTTTCTAAAAAAACCTTATATTTCATCAATGCTTGACAAATTTAGCAATTCAAAATATTCATTGGAATGAAAGACATCTATATTTTTCACAATGGTCTAGTACCATCATAGATGAGACAATGCTTTAGAATAAAAGTTGAGTTTTCTTATAATATAATTAAAAAAAATTAAAAATAAAAATAAAGAGAAGACATGAATATGTCAATATAATAATACATGTGAAATATGATGATGAATATAATTATTTTATTTCTTCAGAGAGCAATCGAAAGATTAAGATCAGAAGTCAGCTACAAACTTAACTAGCTCCGCAAAAGACTTTTCTATGCCCTGAAAAGGTTACATATGCTCCATTTTCTTAGAATAGACTTGAAGCCTCATATGATCAAGTCTACCCATTTCCAATTCAACATGAGTTAGGATCAGTGCATAATTGAAAGCTACCAACCCATCTGAATTTGAGCGAGATTCTTTTCTAAGGAAACCTTAGATTATATGAAAAATATCCATCTTTTCCACCATGGTCTATTATCAATATAAATGATATAATATCTTAAAAAGAGGCTTGAGTATTATGATACTATTAAAAAAAGAAATAAAAGTTAAAATTAGAAAGAAAACAAGAATATGATAATATTTGTGAAATATGATATTTAGTATAATTATTCTATTTTTTTTGGAAAACAATTGAAAGATTAAGCTTAGAAAAATTAGCTATAAATTTATGTGGCTTTGCAGGAGACTCTTTTATACCCCGAAGAGGTTGTGCATACCCCACTTTCTTAGAATAGACTTGAAGTTTTGGATGGTCACGTTTGTCTGTTCCCAACTCATCATGAGTTGTGATCGGAGTAGAATTGGAAGCTGCCAACTCGACTAGACTCGAGGAAGATTCATTATCCAAGGAAACCTCAGATTTCATTACTACATTTTTGGTGTGTTAATATTTTACATGCTGCATAGTGCATCAATGGTTGACAAATTTAGCATTTCAAAATATTTCTGATACTTTTGATGTCTTTATTGTGAAATTCAAAATCAGTTGTAATTTTAGAAAGTTCTTAAAGGTCGCAATGAAACTCAATGCACACAGAAGCCTATTTTTGTGACAACCACTGTAAATTCTATGTAGTGCAAAAAAAAAAAAAAAAAAAAAAAAAAAGAAGCAACACCTCTCTTAGAATGAAGACATGATTTAGCACATAGATAGGTTCCATATCATTCACGGCGGTAAACAAACTGGTCATCCTTTCCATTGCAGCTTCTAACCTGAAATTTAAAGGCTATATTTGATTGTCACAGATTTTCTAAAAGAAAGTTGAAATTGACGTACATATTAGTAGAAACATTGTTTTCGTTGAAGCTCTCATGACCAGGAAAAGAAAATCCACCAGCACCCTTAAAAGATTTTGTCGAACCAACCAAAACTGGAGTTGAATTATTCAAATAAACTGCTGCCTGCTCTGGGAATAGCTAAAAATTTTCAGAAACAAAGGAATCACAAACTAATCAAAATTTGATGTTTTAAATCTAAATTTGGTAAAAAACACTAAATAAAAAAATAGAAACACCTGTGCATCTAATGCCCCAAAACCTCCATCAGAATCAAGAATATTGATTAACCCTTCCAATCCAGCAATGATAGACTCAATAATGGTTTCAATGCATAAAACTGTATCTCGTGCAATTTTAGTTACCTGCAAGAAATATAATGACAAATACTTCAATTCCAATTAGCAGAAGCAGGAATATTTGTAGTTGTTAGGGTTTCTAATTTTCGGAGAGTAGGATAAAGAGGAGAGAGAGATGGAAAGAAAAAATATAATATGGTTTTTCCTTAACATCAAAAATGAAAATAACACATGCACACACACACACACACACACACACACACACACACACACACCTATACAAAGTGTAGAATTCAAAAATCTATAGAGAAATAAAAGAAAAACAAACAGTTTTGGAGAAATCTGTTCACTACCATTGTGACCCTTACTTCACTGTCTTTCAAAAAAAAAGAAAAACAGTGGTTTTACAAACTAGAGTACAGGTGTTTAATAATTATTGACATTTTAGAATAACACACCTGGACTACAGATATACAGCACTGAATATTTAAACATTAAGTTAATATAAAGAGAAGTCTAAACCAGAGCACCATTTATTGCTAATTACATTTCATCATCCCCCACAAGCTGAGCTGAACTGTGAAGAACGGTCAGCTTGGTTTTTAAGTTGAGAAACCATGAAGCAGATAGTGACTTTGTCATAATATCAACTATTTGATCATCAGACAGAGTAAACTGAATCACAAAAAATTGTCAAGCACACGATCATGGACAAAGTGATAATCAATCTAAAATGCTTGGTACTAGCATAAAGAACCAGATGCTTTGCAAGATGAATAGCTGAGATGTTATCACAAAACAAAACTGGTGGAGAAAGAGGCAACTACAGTTAAGAAAGTAATGCCTCAATCCATAACAACTCCAGCATAGTTAGATAAATCTCAGTATTTGAATTCAACACTAAAGAAAGAAACTCTTTGCTTTAAGGAAGGCCATGAAAACAAATAGGATCCAAGAAATAAATAGTACCCACTCAAACTTTTACGATCATATGGGTCACTCACTGTTGGAATGTGCTGATTAGTGTATTAAAAACAAAAAAAGAGAAAACGAAAGAAAAGAAGTTGGACCGAGATAAAAAAGAAAACAAGAGGAGAAAAGTTTTTATATTGCACACAACTTAATTTTTTCACTACATACTTTTTTTTATATAGATGATACTAAGGCAACTATAATCATATTATCTAAAATCAAAAATTTAAAAATAAAAACAAAACACTAAAGTCTAAAAATGAGAAAACATAGAATTAACTAAAGTCTAAAAAGAAGAAAACACAATCAACTAAAGTCAACAAATGAGAAAAATATGGATGTGTACCACCCCAACACTTTTTCTTGATATGCATCTCACAAATTCTAATATTTTGTTCCTGATATGTTTAAACTTTGCTTTAGGTAGCGCCTTTATGAAAATATCTGCAACCTAATCATTTGTACTAGAGTGAATGAATTAAATTTTACCTTCATTTTCTATTTTCCTAAGCGGTTAATATTTTATTTTGATGTGTTGTCTTCCGATGCTGCACTAAATTTTTCGCAAGAACAATTACAAATTTACTATCACAAAAAATTGTTTTTTTTTTTGCATTTCAACATAGTTAGATAATGCCTCGATCCATAATAACTCCAGCATAGTTAGATAAATATCAGTATTCGAATTCAATACTAGAGAAAGAAACTTTTTACTTTAAGGAAGACCATAAAACAAATTGGATCCAAGAAAGAAATAGTATCCACTCACACTTTTACGATCATATGGGTCACTCACTGTTGGAATGTGCTGATTAGTGTATTAAAAACAAAAAAAGAAAAATCAAAAGAAAAGAAGTTGGACCGAGAGAAATAAAAACAAGAAAAGAAGTTTTTGTATTGCATACAAATTAATTTTTTTACTATATATTTCTTCTCATATAGATGATATGAAAACAATTATTATCATATTATCTAAAATCAAAAAACTAAAAAACAAAAGCAAAACACTAAAGAGTAAAAATGAGAAAACATAAAACCAATTAAAATCTAAAAAAGAGAAAATATGGAATCAATTAAAGTCAACAAATAAGAAAAACGTGAATGTGTATCACTTTAACATTCTTCCTTGATATGCATCCCACAAATTCTAATATTTTGTTCCTAAGATACTCAAACCTTGATTTATGTAGTACCTTTGTGAAAATATCTACAACATGCATATTTGTACTATAGTGAATGAAATAAATTTTACATTTATTTTTTATTTTTCTAAGCATGTGATATTTTATTTTGATGTGCTTTGTCTTCTGATGCTGTACTAGAGGTGTCAAACGGGCCGGTTGGCCAAACTCGGTTTTAGGCCACCAATCTGGGCTATCGTGCTGGGCCAGCATGATTACTGTACAATGTTGGCCTGGCATGGGCACGACTTGAAAACCACCAAGTTCGGCCTGATTCAGGTCAAGCAAAAACCATAATTTTTTTAAAAAATTAAGGTTATAGCGGTGCAACACCGCACCTCCACGCGTATTCGCCCTTTCAAGGCTCGACGAGCCTCGCCAGTCATGCGTCGGCTCATATTGATCACGTTAGGTGTGTAGCAAAGCATGTCGTGCCCACGTGCCTGGCACGGCATGGCGAGCAGGGGCACGGCACAAAAAGCCAGGGCATGACACTATAGCATGACGTACCGGGCACGGGCATGGCTGAAGCATGCCGGCCCGGACCATTTGACACCTCTATGCTGTACTAAATTTTTCATAATAGCAATTACAAATTTGCTATTACAAAAAATTATTGTTGGTTTTTTTTGAATTTCACTCAAATCAAAAAAAAATTTCTAATCTCTCCTGATTTTTTGCTTCGCAAGCAATTATATATTCTACTTTTACGGTTGATTGAGCCATTGTGTCCTGCTTGTGTGATAATCATAAAAATATACCTTTTTCATATGAAAATATATAATCAGTTGTATTTTTTATGTCACCTAGAGAACCAGCCTAATCATTGTCAGAGTAACCAACTAATTCTTTTGGCATCAACGAGATGAATTTGGGTTAATTTTTGCATGTATCTGGATAACAGGCTTGCAGTATACATGATGTTAGGTAGTATGCTATCAAATACAATAGATTACTAATCAGACTTTTGTATAACTTCTCATCTGTACTAAGTGAATCATCTTCTTTTACTAATTTTTCACATGAAACCAATGGAGTCACCATTAGTTTGTAATCTTCCATGTTAAATTTTTTTAACAAATTTTTGGAGTATTTTTTCTGGCATATGAAAATACATTCACTACCTTGGCTAATTTCCATGCCCAAAAAATAGTTCACCAGGCTAAGATCAGTCATCTCAAATTCTTTCTCCATATTTTCTTTAAATACTAAGATCTTCTTGAAATTTTAATTTGTAACAATAAGATCATCAACATATAAAGAAATAATTAGAATGTTCAGTCATTGCGGCTTCACGTAAAGTGTATGTTCACCGAGACTCCTAAAATTGAAATCAATGAAATATGAATCAATCATTTTGTACCAATCTCGAGGAACTTGTATTAGGTCGTATAAAATCTTTTTTGAGCTTTAAGATTTTTTCTTCTGTCTTTTATCACAAACCCTGGTGGTTATTCAATTTAAATTTCTTCCTTGAAATAACAATGAGGAAAGTTGATTTTACATCAAGCTATTAAATTTTTTATCATTTCTGTGTTGCAAAAACTAAGATGACTCTGACTTTATCTTGTCATGACACTAACACAAAGGTCTCATTATGATCAATGCCAAATTATTATACGTATTCTTTTGCAACCGATCTTGCCTTATGCTTTTGAAGTGAGTCATCAAGATTTATTTATGTTTTGTAAATGTATTTAACTCAAATGATATTTATGTGAAGCGGGTTTTCAACCAACGCCCATGTCTGATTTTTCTCAATCATTCTCATCTCTTCCTTTATTGTATTTATCCATTCTTCATACTGAGTTGTTTTATCATTACTATTGGGCTCTTGAACAGCATTGTTGCATAACTCAAATATCTGTTGAGTACCTTGATACACACTTGAAACACATCGTGAACGTAGTGGTGGAGATTCAAATGATAAGCATTCATCACTCATTTGTGAATTTGTTAGAGATGATTAAAAATTATTAGATTTTGAATCATAACTATAATTTTCTTGGGATGAAAGATTATGAATAAGTGAAGAAGTAGACTCCTCAACTTGGTTAAAAATGACAACCGCCACTAATTCATGATTTTTTGAATTTTCTTTCCATAATTTTATGAAAAGTTATATCTCTGCTCACTACAATTTTATAGGTTTGTAGATTATAAATTCGATAGCCTTTAGATTGAAAGCTATATCCAATGAAATTATTTTCCTGCTCTTGCTTCTAGCTTGTGCCTTTTTTGTGCTGAAATATACAAATAGCAGATACAACTAAATACCTTCAAGTGTCTGCTTGATGGTTTGCGTCCAAATCAAACTTCAAATATAGTCATATCAATGATTATTTAAATGGTATATTTGTTCTGAAGATATAGTGTAGTAAAAATAACTTCAGCCCAAAACTTATAAGGCATATTTTTATCCCCAAGCATGGATCTCATCATATTCATAATTGTTTTATTTTCTTCTTTCAGAAATACCATTCTATTGTGGTGTGTATGCAATTGTAAGTTGACGATGTACACCTTATTCTTCACAAAATTTATTAAATTCGAAAGAGATGTACTTAGTGCCGTTGTCGCTATGGAGAGTTTGAATTTAAAGATCACATTGGATTTCAACCATCTTGTTGAATTTCTGGGATGTTCCAAATAGTTCAGATCTATTTTTGAGAAAATAAACCTAAGTTATTCCAAAAAATCATCAATAAAAAAGATGAAATATTTGCTACTATCTAATGATGATGTTCTCATTAGATCACAAACATCGGTGTGCACTAATTTAAGTTTCTGTGAGGCATGCCAAGACATGCCGATAAGAATTGATTTTTGGTGCATCTTCCCAAGTTGAAATCCTACACATATACTCTTCAAATTACTAATAGTGGATATATCTTTCACCATGGCCTTTTGGAAAAGCAGTTTAAGATTTTGAATATTGTAATGTCTAAATCTTTTGTGCCAAAGTAAACTATCTACACCAACTTTTGATACCAGTGAAATTTTAGCGACATAGTTCCAATGAATTAAGAATGTTATGTTCTCCTTCTTGACAGTTGCTATCTCTCTTTTTTAGTAAACTAAAATTACATAAACATTATCATCAAAAAATAACAAGTAACCATTTGTCATTATTTGAGGCACAATTAACAAATTTTGATTCAGATCAAGAACGAAAAGAACATTATCAATTAGCCCATACCCTTCAGAGTTTGGATTACAACACTGCCTTTGCCTTTGGATTCAACCAATGCTCCATCATTAATTTTACTAGTACTTTGAGGATAGAATTGATATTAATGAAATAATTTTTATTTTTTGCCATGTTGTTTGTGCAACCACTATAGATAAACCATACGTCATCTTTACTTGTTACTGCTTGGCTAGCATAAAAAATGTGAGCTTCATCTATTGATTTAGAAAAAACAGCTTGCTAATTTTCTTGAACTTGCCAGTTTGATCGGTGCGACCAAACTTCTCACAGTTTGAGTACAGAAGTTTTCTTTTGTGCCAATAATCTTTTTCAAGATGTGTTACTTTTTTGCAGACAATAGAAAAAGGAAATTTTTCTTCTCTCTCTTTCTTTAAGTTTGTCCGACTTGCCTTTATTGTTGCCGTTGCACCATTTCTGATTCTTTCCACCTTTATTTTGAAATTAATTTTTGTGTGCTAATTGAAAAGCACATTCGGTGGAGGACTCGTCCCGCTGAAAAATTCTTTGCTCATGAGTTTATAGTGAACCAAGAAGCTCAGTGATGAAAAGTATTGTGAAATCTTTTGACTCAATATTACTGACCATAGAATCAAAATTTTCAGTGAGAGAAATTAATATTTTTTCTACAACCCTTTGATCTGTAATGGTGTCTCCATAGTTTTTTTTTTTGATTTTCAACTTTTATTACTCTAGAAAAAAAATCTTTGATTCTTTCTTCTTTCATTCGAAGATTTTCAAAATCTTTTCTAAAAGTTTGAAGTCATATTGCCCCCGAACTTTGACCGTGCCTTGAAATTTATTTGTCAACGTCTCCCATGCTTGTTTTGCTGAAGTAGAGTTCATAATTCTTGGAAATATGAAGTAAGTGAGAACTAGATGAATTTTGGCAAGTGCGCCTGCATCTTTCTTTTGCTTTCCTTTCATCGAGCTTATCATCGATGATGAGCTTTCAAAAATTATGATTGTGGTCGATGAGGTTTCCATAGTCAGCTCTTCCTTTTGAGCTGGCTCTACGGATTATTGAATATCATTTTCTACTACATCTCACAAATCAAAAGCTTGTAGAATGATTTTCATTATAATAATCCAAAAATCATAATTCTCTCCGTTGAAAATAAGAATGAATTGATGCGATGTTGAAGTAAAAGTTGCCATGGCGATAATCAAAAAAATTTATTTGGAGCAGAAATTGTGCTACAGTGATA
Organism: Sapria himalayana; assembly: GCA_029783825.1. Classification (NCBI taxonomy): domain Eukaryota; kingdom Viridiplantae; phylum Streptophyta; class Magnoliopsida; order Malpighiales; family Rafflesiaceae; genus Sapria; species Sapria himalayana. Next base: position 847,480 of record JAREIK010001928.1, read on the forward strand.
CCAAAATTGCGCCAAGACTAGTGCCAAAATGGTGCCGTCGAGAATTGATTTGCCCTCTGATACTAGTTGTTGGAATGTGCTAATTAGTACATTAGAAATAAAAAGAGAGAAAACAAAAAAAAAGTTACAGCAAAAGAAAAAAAATTACACCATAAGGAAAATAATAATAATAAAAGAGAGAAGTTTTTATATTGCACACAAATTGATTTCTTCACTACATACTTTTTCTTATATAGATGATATGAAGACAATTGTCACCATATCATCTAAAGTCAAAAAACTAAAAAACAAAAACAAAACACTAAAGTCTAAAAATGAGCAAATATAAAACCAACTAAAGTCTAAAAATAAGAAAACATGAAACCAACTAAAATCAACAAATAAGAAAGACGTGGATGTGTTTAACAAAAAAGAGGTGCCAATTGGTTTGGACATAAATAAACTAGCACATTTTTTTGATAGCACAAATAATTTCAGGCCTCATGATTGTGGAATATTGAAGAACTCCGACGACACATCTATTTGAAATAGGATACAAAAGCGATTCTTCTACATACATAGATAGAGATGTAGCTGATGACATGAGAGTGAATACATGTAGAGGTGTCAACCAGGCCGGGCCAGCCCGGCCGGGCACGAGGCACAATTCGGCTGTGCCAGCCGGCCCAGCACGGAAAATTGCCGTGCCCGAGTTAGGCACGAGCCGTGCCGTGCTGTGCCGTGCCTGACCCGGCATGGTTCGACCCGTGGCACGGCACACCGGCACGGGTTCGTCCCGTGCCGGCAGTCCCCCGGGCTCAACCCCGCAATCGCCCCACGCCACGCCCCTCCCACAAAAAAAACCGCGGGTCTGGTCTGATTGGACTCGACACGCGGTCCCACTCCCACGAGGCCCGAACCGACCCAAACCCCCCCTCCCCCCAACAGGAAAAAGAATAATAAAAAATTAAAATTTCAGCATTTGGATCTTGCCTCAAATGGCTAGGGGGCAATCTCGAACGGCCCTCATGATTCTGCCCCTTAAAAAATTAAAAAAAAATTATTTTTTTTAAAAAATTATTATCTTTAATCTATAAATTTCACCCATCTTTAACATTTATGTTTTTCATAAATATAAATTCTCTCAAATCATTCAAATTCTCTCTCAAAAATCTTTCTTCTCTCTCTCGGGACTTGGGATTTCGGCATTCGGCTTGGATTTTCGGGAATCTCAACTTGAGTTTTAAACATTACAGCTTGACTGTGGTGCACCGTGCACGTGACCGACCTCACTGCTTTTACTGGATAATTTATTTTACTTTTTTTTAACTTTATCTCGCACTCTAGTTTCTCTCTCTAGATCAAAATTAGAAAAAATTAAAATCAGTCTATTAGTCTCTATTAAAGTATTCTTAAAAACAAAAATCCTAAATAATGACAAAAATAACTGAAACATATTTAAATTTAGAAAATGAAAATAATACACAGAAATCTGAGGCTGCTGAAACTTTGGTTTCTTCAGTCGTCTCAACCCAAACTTCTAAAAAACAAAAAACTAGGACTTCTGTCATTTGGACTCATTTTAATATAATAAAACAAAAAAATGTTAGGGGTGAGGAACAAGAAATGACACAGTGCAAATATTGTATGAGACTTTTAACATGTAAGAGTTCGTTTGGGACTGGGCACCTTAAGAGGCATGCCGAATTATGCACCAAAAAACATGGTCCATTAGATCCTAGGCAAACCCAACGTGACATTGTATTTTTTGAGACTGGATCGAGTTCAGTCTCAAAGTTTACTCCCTTCATATACTCCAGCGAGTTGGGTAGGGACGGCATGACCAGACTTATCACATTGATGAGTCTTCCGATCAGATTTTCGGAAGATCCAAGGGTAGTGCGCATCATGAAGACATATTTTCAGCATGCTTATCGTAGGATTCCTAGGTCCACACCTAGGAATGAAATACTAAATATATATAAGTTAGAAAAACAAAAAATAATTAATAAATTTATGGCATATAGTGGAGTGGTGTCCGTGACATCCGATATCTAGACAAGTCACGATGAATCTTCTTATACATGTCTCACCAGCCACTATGTAGATTCAAACTGGACAATTAATAAAAAAATTTTAGGATTCTCTGAGATTATTCATCCTCATGTTGGCCCGACCATTTTTGAGTGTGTGATAAAAATCTTTAGAGAATATAAAATTCAAAATAAAATTTTTAGTGTCACATTCGATAACGCATCTAATAATGGAGTAGCGATCAATATGTTTGTTAGGAATATTAGAGACGCACCATTAGGAGAGATCTTTCATGTCAGATGCATGTGTCACGTGATAAACCTGATTGTTCAAGCGGGTATGAAGGTGTGTTCCCCGCCCATTGGATAATATACGTAATACACTAAAATATATTCGCACTCCTCACCGACAACAAGAGCTTGGTAGTCTCTGTTTGTCTACGAATCTTAAGAAGAAGAAATTCCAATCGGATGTGATACATCGTTGGAATTACACATACTTGATATTAGAATCATGTGTTAGATATGAACACGTGATATCCGACTATATCAATAGTAAGAATAACGAACTTATTATTGACGACACTAACAGGGCTTCAGGAATTTCATTTATGAAATTCCTGAAGATTTTTTATGACACGACGAACATGTGTTCGTCGGTTTATACGCCCACTACTTGCATTGCACTCCAGTGCATATGCAACATTAGTAGCATGTTTAGGAAGTATCGAGCTGACCCGATACTTAGCCATATGGTTGCAGAGATGGAAACCAAATACTTGAAGTACTGGTCCACCGTTCCATCTCTTTATTGCCTCGCTGCATGCATGGAACCTAGGGTTAAAGTGGAAGGGGTAGAAAACACAATGACTTACATTTTCTCGTGCATGAACCCGGAAGAGCCACCTGAAGGGTTTATTCACGAGAAGTTGACTGACCTGTTCACACACTACGATACTAGGTATGGTGGTGGTGGTAGTGAGACTGTGATTACGGACATTGATACATTATTCGAAGATGACGATTTTTTCATTCAGCTAGCGAGGGGAAAACATAGGGGTGGACCATTACATAGGAGCGAGCTTTCTCGGTACTTAGATACTGATTACTGCTCAATCCTATCACATTCTGATACTAATAATCTTGATATATTACAATGATGGAAATCATATGAGTCCACCTTTCCCGTGCCATCTAGGATGACACGGGAACTACTGACTCCTCCGGTGTCGAGCGTAGCATCGGAGTCAGCATTTTCTGTTGCAGTGAACGTGATTTCGGATAGAAGATTGAGATTACATCCAGATATTGTTGAAGCATTGACTTGTTTGAAGGATTGAGAGGATTCGAGGTTTAGCATCCATGATCGTGCTTGAGCTGGGACTGGGACATGGACTGCAGCCACATTCACTGTGATGGCGGAGGAGTTGATTGCTGATGATGATCTATATGATACTGATCTCGATGTTGCGATTGATGATGCTCATGATATGCCGATTGATGATTGATGATGATCTACTATTTTTTGATTTCGATGTTTTTTTTATTGATTGTACGCTTTGTTTGTATGTCATGTTGAAACTGTAATTTATTTGGTTCGGACCTTCGGTTTCAAATGACTGATTGGTCATTTTTTATTTGAGTTGCTTATGTTTTTTTTTTATTTTTATTTTTATTAACAAAATGTATTGATTTATTTATTTTTATGTTTTAATTTTTCATTTAAAAATTTATAATTTTATTATATAATTCTAATAAATTTTAAACTAATTTTATATTATATTAAAAAAAAAATTTTAACTTTGTTATTTTAATAAATTTTAACATTTTTCATATTATAAATATATAATATTATATATTATCTAAAATTATATATATATTTTAATAATTTATATAAATAAATTAAAAAAAAAAATTTTTCCTAGTCCGGCACGTCACGGCACGCTGCGGCACGGCCTGCCGTGCCTGCGGGCCGTGCCGGGCCTGGCTTTTTTAAATCGTGCTCAAAAAAAAATGGGCGGGCCGGCTCGGCCCGTTTGACACCTCTAGATACATGCTTACCATCAAATATCTGAACTTTCTTAATGAAGCCAAAAATATAATTTTATTGATGTTGTAATTTTTATTCAATTTTACTTTTTTATTTTATGTATTTGATGGGGGTACCCAACCTGTGGGCTGCCCCAATAATTTTTGCCCGTTATATAAGGATAATATGTATGATATTGTTTTATTGAGTGTTTATTTTATTTATCAACATTTTAATTCTTAATATATTATAAAAGCTAAATATAAATATAAATATAAATATAAATATATATGATTATGGAATTACAAACCTTTGAAGGGCACCTAGACTAATCTGTAACAAAAAAAAAATTAAAAAACATGCATAGTAAGGTCAACAGGGATGTGCATTAGGGTAACAAAAGTGCACATAAGGGTAACAGATATACACATAAGGACAACAGGCATGCACATAAGGGCAATAAGTATGTGCATAAGAGCAACAAATGCTCATAATGCTTGACAGGATGCACACACAATGCCAAACAAGCACATGGGTTGAGGAAAACTGTAGGCACACAAAATGCATACAGAGGTGCATGCAAGAACTTAGTTGGCATGGACATGCACACAAAAACACGCCCACATTGGCATGCATGATGTAGCATCTAATTTGAGTAGAGGCATGTAGTGGTGTGATAAGTGGCACGTGGCAAAAACCCTAACCAAATCTTTCTTTTTGAAAAATGTCATATCATATCCTATTTCTGATATGACATTTCCTCCTACAATGGGCCTGGGCTACCAGGCCCATTTGACACCTATAGACATGACCCATGTGTATGGCCTGACGACATGGTTAACCAGCAAAGGTGACTGCTCTGTCATGGGGCAAATGATTTTTTAAAAAATAAACAGCCACGTGGCTGATTATAATTAGCCAACTCGTAAGCCGCCCACCTATCAGACATGCACTCGGGGCCATGCCACCATTGCCGTTCGACATAGTTGGGCATGACCATGCACTTGGCCATGCTTGGCACGACATGAGAATTTAACCATGCCTTGAAAAAATAAGTTGTGGTGGCACAACACAGCCCATTTGACACCTCTAAACACACATAACTATAAAATTAATTATAAAAACAAAATTACAACAAAACATTGGTGTCGATAGCAAAGAATGTCTTTTAGTTTGATTGGCAAACTTTAATTAATATAACTACCTTTGAAAATGAATTCTATTTTTAGTAGTTTCAATAATATTATCTTGTTTTATTTTATTGAGATTTTTATTGCAAAGAATATCTTGTAATCATGGTGATTTATCTTCTATTTTTACTTCTGTTTCTTTTTTTTAGCCAATACTCATACATGAGCGAAATTCTGAGACTAAGTTAATATCTCGAGGTTAGAAAAAAAAAGAGAATAATAAGTCAAATTTTTAAATGTAGTGATGGAATCAAATGTGGTTTCTAGACTCATTTAAAAACAAGTCACGTAAGCTGGTCACAAATTACGTTTTCACGCAACGAGTTCTGCAAAAAACATCTGGTATTGTCCAGATTGCATTTTCGTTGAGTTTTCACACAGACAGACACACAAACAGACACACTGACGGATACACTGACAGACACACAAACAGACACATTGATGGACACAAAGACAAACACACTTATGGATACATAGACAGACACACTGACGGAGACAAAGACAGACATACTGATGGAGACACAGACAGACACATTGACGAACAGTCAGACAGACAAATAGACACACAGACATACACACAAACACACAGACAGACATACACACAGACACAGACAAACAAACATACAGAAACATAAACAGACAGAAACATAAACAAACACAAAGACACACAGACACACAAATAGGCACACAGACAAACACAGAAATAGACACATACACACAAACAAACACACAGACAGATACATACACACACAAAGATACACAGACAGATACACAAACAGACACACAGACAGACACATATAGACACACAGACAGACATACATACACACACAGATACACAGACAGACACCCAGACAGACAGACACCCAGACAGACACACACACACAGATACACAGACAGACACAGACAAACACACAAACAGACACACATAAAGATACACAGACAGACACATAGAGACACACGGACAGATACATAGAGAGACACAGACAAATACACAGATAGACACACAGGCAAACACATAGATATACACACAGACAGACATACAGATCGACAAACACACAAATAGATAGACAGAAAGACATATAGAAAGATAGACAGACAAACATACAGAGAGATAGATAGAAATACAGACAAACAGACAAACAAAAATATAGACAGACATACATACAGAAAAACACATAGATAGATAGACAGACACACAAAAGACAGACATACAGACAAACAAATAGACACATAGAGAGACAGACAGATAAACAAATACACGTACATACAGACAGACAGACACATGGACACACAGACAGACATACATACATACAAACACATAGACATACATACAAATAGACACACAGATAGACACACAAACAGACACAAAGTCAGACACACAAACAGACACAAAGTCAGACACACAGACAAACACATAGAAAGACACACATATAGACACATACAGACACACATACAGACACAAATACAAACACACATAAAGACACACATATAGACACACATACAGACACATAGAGAAACATATAGACACAGAGAGACATACAGACACAGAGAGACATACAGACAAGCACATACAAACACACAGACAAACACACAGACAAACACGTATAGATAAAAGACATACACACAGACAGACACATAGACACAGACAGACACAGACAGACACACAGACAGACACAGATAGACACACAGACAGACACACAGACAGACACACAGACAGACACACAGACAGACACACAGACAGACACACAGACAGACACACAGACAGACACACAGACAGACACACAGACAGACACACAGACAGACACACAGACAGGCACACAGAAAGGCACACAGACAAGCACACAGACAAGCACACAGACAAGCACACAGACAGACACACAAACAGGCAGACAGACAGACACACAGACAGACACACAGACAGGCACACAGACAGGCACACAGACAGGCACACAGACAGGCACACAGACAGGCACACAGACAGGCACACAGACAGGCACACAGACAGACACACAGACAGACACAGAGACAGGCACACAGACAGGCACACAGACAGGCACACAGACAGACACACAGACAGACACACAGACAGGCACACAGACAAACACACAGATCATGCAAGGTGGGCCATATTTTTCCCATGCCATGTCTAGCAGAGCAAGGTCACACGGCCGTGCTTAGCAAAAAATGAGCTATGATAGCATCACACAACTTATTTGGCACCTCTACTTCTCTCCAAGAATTTAGATTTACAAAATAATATATCATTCTCCCAATAAATACAAATAATGATGTTATAGATCTTCTCACTAAATCTCTTCAATACAATCTAAATTATCAAATAAGTATCACACCAACAATCTTCTCACACAATCATACACAAAATGCATAATGATTCACTTCATTCTGATCAATCAGACAACATATCAATAACTAACACCATCATATAAATGAAATATTCCCAAAGAATATATCAAAGTGATCAAATAACTCAAGTCTCACTAGTAACAGGTGCACTAGTAACACCAACAATCTTCATGCAAGTATCACAAGAATCAAATATACTCAATACACTAGACTACAACATATACACTGATAACAGGTGCACTAGTAATTGGGATCAACTTATCTATCTTAGTTTTAATTGAGTTTCTAATAAATAACTAACATACCTTTGAGCAATAAACTAAATCCTCACCAACATAGCCCAATGATAATATATATTTATCCTCAATTTTCATTGAATTATCCTCAAAGGTTCCACACTAATACCAACTATTTTTTATCTCATAACATGATACACTTCCATATGATTATCCTAAATGTAGAAAATAAAGTCAATAAAATAAATCAAAAATTATAATTTTCACAAATCATCATGGCTCTATGAAAAATGTATGATAATATAAATCTCAAGAAAAAAAAAACATTAAACCACACAAACTACACAAGCCACAATAATTTATTTGCAAAATACCTTCTGTAGCGATGCTCCCCTGCCAGCCACTGTGAGGCCGGCCACCATTGACAAAAAAATCAAGCAACCCAAAAAAGATGTCAAAAGTCTAACACCAAACATAGTTGTTTAACTAATACAATGATGCTACCACCACTGCAAACTACCCAGGATAATAATCATCAGCACACTCCAAAAAGGTGGCTGGATGCTATCATGCCAAAGTCATGCTAGGGTTTGCTAAGGGGAAGCTTCAGGAAAGAGGAGAAAAAAAAGTGCAACAAAAGAAAAAATAAATTATTAATATCAAAAAGCATAACTTTGATTATACCATAATTCATATAAATATTTATATTTAGTTTGCAACAGCTCATGTCAAATGCTCCAAACAATGAAAAAATAAAATAAAAATAATATAAAATAAACTAACAAACTCAAACAATGAGTATTGATTCATATGTCAATAATTAAAGAGTTTTAATATGAAAACGAGTAACGTGACTAATTATACCTAGAAAAAATACAATATTTATTACTATATTAGAAAATAATTTTGTATACTCATTTTTAGTAAATATCATTATAAATAAATGACCTAAATCATATATCAGATGTCTTACGCCCTCAAAAAAAAAATAATAAATAACACAAAATATGGAGGCACTAAGATCGATATCAAAATCTTATGAAAATTACTATCACTGGAGCTCTTATAGGGGGTGCCTTTACCCGTGCATCTTAGCATTGGAGAACTATCTCGATACCATATAAAAATTAGAGATGTCAAATAGGTTTTGCCGTCCTGGCATTGCCCATTTTTTGGTGGCCCAGTCGAGTTACCATGTCGTGCCTAGCAAGACACGACTTGATTATGGTCGGCTCGGCACTATCTGTCCACCCAAGACTGGGCAAATTCGGGCTGAGTTGTGTTTGGTCATGCCAGGTCGAGTCGGATCATGATTCAAGCTCTGAGGCTGCCAACCGAGGTCGACTGATCACTAGTGTTGCAGTTTAATGAATTATTTTTTTTTATAAATTTAAAATTTTAAGTAACCCATTATCAGTTACGATATTATATTATTTATTTATTTCATATAAATCACAAAAAAATAAATTCAATAATATAAATGACAAAGTTTAATAATCAAAAACATCAAAAAATTATATCTATCAATTATTATCCAATCCAATTAAAAAAAATATCACAACAATATATAATAAAATCATCAATCATAATCATGTGATATGCAAACTTAATTTAATGTAAATCAGTAAAAAGTTTATAACATATCATAATTGTGTAAGCGTCTGATGATATTACTAGCGATAGACTCCATATCCTCAAAGTCACATTGAGTCATCATATTCCAGTAATTCATTTGCTCTTGTTCCAGCACGATCTTAGATATTCAATCTTAAATCTTCATAATCCTTCATGCATGCTAATATCACAATGATATCTGACCATTATCTCGATCTCTTATCCAAAATAATATTGACTACAACTGAAAAAATAGATTCCAAAACTATACTTGACACCAGAAGAGTCAATAAATCTTGTGTCATCTTAGACAGCATGAGATAGATGGATTCATATAATTTTTACCATTGTAAAATATTAAAATTCTTATTATTATTGTGTGATAAAATTGAACAGTAATTAATATCTAAGTATCAAGATAACTTGCTCATATTCAATAAGCCATCTCATCATTTCCTCCTCGCTAACTGAATAAATAAATTTTCGTCTTTGAATGTGATATCCATGTCCGTAGTCAGAGTCTGGATACAACAATTACCACACCTAGTATCGTAGTATGTAAATAATTCGATCAATTTTTCATGAATAATCCTTCAGGTTGGTGTTCCTAGTTCATGCATGCAAATATATATGTCAAAATATTTTTTACCCCTTTAACCTCAACCCTAGAAACCATGTAGGCAGTAGACAATAAAAAAATAAAATGGTGGATTAGTATTTTAAGTACTTAATTTCTATCACAACAACCATGTCACTAAATATCGGGTCATCTCTAAACTTCCTAAACATGTTATTGTCATTAATATTTCATATACACCTGAGTGTAATATAAGTGGTGAGAGTATAAACTGACGAAAACATATTCGTCATGTCATAAAAAATCTTCAAGAATTTCATAAATAAAATTCTCGTATCGTAATTTTTATCGGCAATAATAAGTTTGTCATTCATATCATTGACGTAGACAGATATTATATATTCATATCAAACACATTATTCCAACATCAGATATATATAATTCTAATAATATTTCACATCAGTTTAAAATTTCTTCTTTAAATCCGCAAACAAATAAAGACTACCAAAATCATGTCACTTGCTAGGCATCCAAAAATATTATAGTGAATTACGTATTTTTTTTAAATCGAAAGAAAAATAACCTACATCCCCACTTGTACTATTAGGTTAATGATGTGACATATGTATCTAACATGAAAAATATCTCATAATAATTAATATCTAATGGTCAAAATAAATATATTAATGACTATTTCATTATTAGATATGTTATCAAATATAATATAAAATAATTTATTTTGAATATTATAATTTCTAAAGATTCTCATCATTTACTCATATATGGTATGACTATAATGAGGATAAAAAATCTTTGAAAATGCTAAAATCTTTTTATTAAGTATTCATTTAAAATTTATATGGTAGGCAGTAAGACATGCAAAAGATATTCACTTGCCTAAATTTATTAGTTATTATTTTTTTTCTAACTTATAATATTTTAGTATAACATTCTTATATATACACCTAAAAATCATACGATATGTAAGCTAAAAATAGGTTTGCATGATACTGACTACCATTGGATCTTCTAAAATTCTAGTGGGAAGACCCAACGTGAAGATCAGTTTGATCATATTTTCTCTCCATAACTCATTGTGATATAAATGAGATCAACATAGAAGCTGAATTAGATTCAACCTCAAACACCCTACCACTTAATTGAGTTTTCCTAGTATCAAATACACTATATTTTTTGATGCATTGATTAATATGTCTCTTTAGGTATCCAGTCTCACATGCATTCCTACATATATATATATATATTTACAATACTTGCATTATGCCAATTTATCATCAATACCAGTAGCATATTTATTGTGTATTATGTTAAAATAAGTTTAAACTATGATGTCCTTTTAATTTTTTATTTTTTAGATGTTTGAATTTGGGTCGAGATTATGAGAGAAAATATGATTTCGGCATCGAAACTTTCTGCAGGATTATCGTTATTAATATTATCAATGCCTATATTAAAATTAATTTTATTATTATTAAATTTATTATTTATCATTTTTAATTTTTTTTAATTTATAAATTATATTCTAATTTCTAAATTAAAAATTATATAATATTAAAAAAATTTTAAAACTAAATAAAAATTTAAAAGCAATACCCAGTTATCGTAAGGTTTATGAAGAGGAGAGAAAAACCCATAGCCCACATCTAAATTTTTTGTCCTCCATGTCCACAGTTCATGTTTTTAAGTATTACAAAAAAAAATTAAAATAAAAATTATAAATTTTAGATTTAGAAAGAGAGAAAACCAAGAGCAAGAAAAGAGACGAGAGAGAGAGGGGAGAGTGAGAACGAAGTTTAAAAATTAGAATATAAAACTCAAATATCTACTCTCATTTATATAATTTTTTTAAAATATATATTTTAAATTTTTTTATGTTTTTTAAAATTAAAATAGGGCAGAAACTCGATAGCTGTCAGATTTTCTGTTCTAGCCATTGGAAGTGAATCCAATGACCTAGATCTTCACATATTTTTATTTTTTTACAATTAGCCTCCTGTCAAAACAAGATATGAAGCTTCAAGAAAGTCCAAAAGCTTTGGCTCAAGCTTGGAGTCGGAAATAAGCCTCGGCATGGACTAAATCAGGTTGGTGCCTTGGAGATGTTTCTACATGCATCTGGGTCGTGATGCCCAGAATAAAAAAATTTTTATCATGATTAAATAATCTTATTCAACCACATGGAGAATTAATTAAAAAAAATTACCACGTGTATTAGGCAGGGCAGATGAGTTTTTACGAATAAAATAATAATTTTTTTAAACCAAGCGAGGTGGGCACAGTCTAATTGGGTCATGTGCGAGGTCCAAGGCACAATATTTGTGCTGTCGAACCATGCTTGTAAGCAAGGCACTCAAGTCGTGCTTGGCCTGGCGAGTCCTGGCACTACCTGGTCCAGCATGGCAAGAGCCATGCCTCAGGTTAGCACATCCCGAGTCCAAGCACGATTCTGAACCGTGTCGTGCTAGGCGAGGGATGGCTGAACCGGGCCATGCCACAGGGTGTGTCCAGGCCACCTGCCTCATTTGACACCTCTAATAAAAAGTCATACAAAAAAAGCAAGGGTATGCGTCAAATGAAAAAAAAAGATGAGAGAGAGAAAAGGATGCATGAAAAAAAACAATTTTTATTAAAATAAAAGTTGAGTTTAAATAAAAAATAAACTATATATATATATATATAGTTTGGGACAGCCTACAAGTCGATTCTCCTAAATAATAAAACATAAATAAAATAATAAAATAAAAAAAACTAGAACTCTACACTATGTAATACTTTCAGCCTCATATTTACAAATATTATTCAATAATTATTTCTAGTATGACATATCCTCTTATAATATATGCATTGAACTAAGACTCTCCTACTTCTATCTCTATTGCAACTAATACGTCATTATGAATAATTTTAATTTTTAGGCTTAATAAGCTAAATTTTTACCTCTGTCAATAAATATTCCGTCTAATCAATTAAAAAACAAGCACAATCCCCAACAAACCTCAACAAATCCTAATTTAAATTTTATTAAAATTAGGAACCCCAATTTTTAGGGTTTCTAAAACTGTTACTCCATAAAAACTAGGATCTCCAGGCCTAAACCTACTTGTGCCTGTTCTATCACCTATTTGTCGCTGAATTGTGCTTGGTCTGCCAGCTGTTTGCTGCAGAATTATGCATTTTCTCAACTTGATTCCTCTTCTGCCACAAATTTGTGCCGAAGTTTTTGCACTGCAACCATACCATTAAACATTGATGCTCATTACACACAATGGGCGTGCAAGGAAACAACGACTGCAGAAAGTTACAATGCACCATTCTCTGCTTTTTTCTTTTCAATAATACATGCATGCACTGTAACATGCACATCCACGTGCAAAGTGCTGATACAATGCACACATTTTTGTTTCTCCAGGGTATGGTAACCTAGGATTTGTTTCCCTTTGAGTATTGACTCTGATATCATGCTAGAGTTCATAGGCCACACAAACAAATAGAATAAACTTCATATTTCAAATAAGTGTAGAAGGAAAATCCTTATGTAAAAAGTAGGCCTAAATTGGGTTGCCCACAAGTTGGGTTGCCCACAAGTTGGGTTGCCCACAAGTTGAGTGCTCTCATGAATAGCACAATAAAGTAAAAGAATAACAAATAACAACAATTAAAACACTGCAAAGTTATAAACTACAGGACAAAGGTTGTAACAACTCACATGTGAGGTGAATTCGTGATCCTGTGCCATCTTAGATATTATAAAATAGCTGATAGGTGAACTCGTGATTTTCACTATTATAAAATATTAAGATTTTTATTATTAGAATATGATAAAATTGAAGAAACAATATCTAAGTACTGAGATAGCTAGCTCCTATACGATGGTCCACCATATTGTTTCCCCATAACTACATGAATGGAAAAATTATAATCTCCAAATATAATATCAATGTCTGTACTCAAAGCATCACTACTACTACTACTACTACTACTACTATTATTACTACTACTACTACTACTACTACTACTACTACTACTACTACTACTACTACTACCATACCAAATATCGTAGTGTGCAAATAGCTTAGTTAAATTTTCGTGAATGAACTATCCAAATTTATTTTACTGGTTCATGTACGAGGATATGTATGTTAAAACGTTCACTACCACTTTCACCTTAACCCTAGGGTACATGCAAGCAGCCATATAATAAAAAAAAAAAAAGATAGACCAATATTTTAAGTACTTGATTTCTATCTATTCAACCATATCGCTAAGTATCAGGTCATTTCTAAATTTCTTAAACATGCTGCTAATATTACATATGCACCTAAGTGCAATGTACGTCGTGAAAGTATAAACTAAAAAATACATGTTCGTCATGTTATATAAAATCTTTAAAAAATTTCATAAATTATATTCCTATAACCTAGTCAGTATTGTTAATAATAAATTTGTTACTTTTACTATTGACATAATTAAATATCACGTATTTGTATCTAATATATGATTTCAACATAAAGTATGTGTAATTCTAATTGTGTCTCATATCCAATTGAAATTTATTCTTCTTTAGATCTGCAGACAAATAGAGATTAATAACCTCATATTGTCTGAGAAAAGCGAAGAAATTTTAATGAGTTAAGTATGTTTTATAAAGCGAGGAGAAATAACATTTATCCCCGCTTGTATTATAAGGTTGATGATGTGACACATGAATCTAACGTAGAAAATCTTTCCTAATAGTTAATATCTGATAGTCCAAGCAAACATATTAATTATTATTTCATTATTAGATGCATTATTGAATGTTATACTAAATATTTTATTTTAAATTTTATATTCTCAAAAAATTTTACTATATACTTATAAATGACCGGATCATTATAAAGATAAAGAATATCTGAGAATCTTAATATTTTTTTATTTAGTTTTCATTTAAATATACATAGTGAGAGGTAAGGTATACATAAGATGCATTGTCATGACTAGTCCAGATATTGAATATCACGGACACGACTCAACTATAATCCCTAAATTTATTAATTATTATTTTTTTCTAAGTTATGGCCTGGCACGGCGGCACGGGTTCTACCCGTGCCGGTTATGTTTCACGCGGGCACGCGTGGGCGTGACCCGGCCCCTCCCGAAAAAAACCCACGGGTCGGGTCTGATTGGACCCGACCCACGATCCCGACTCCCGACCCAATCCCAACGGGGAAAAAAAAATTTCAAATGTTATTGATTTTCAGTCGTTAAGTTCGCCTCCAACGGCTAGGGGGCAGAATCCTACGGTCCTCGTGATTCTGCCCCCTAAATATATATTAAAAATTCAAAAAAATATAAAAAAAATATTTTTTTATAAAAAATTAATATCTTTAATCTATAAATTCTATCCCCCTCCATATAACATTTATGTTTTTCAAAAACATATATCCTCTCAAAACTTTCTCTCTCTCACATAAACCGTGCATCTCTCTCTCGGACCTCGGAATTTTACTTTCGGCTTGGATTTTCGTGAAACTCGACTTGAGTTTTGAACATCAGAGCTTGTTGCGATCCACCTTGCACGTGACTGACCTCATTGCTTTTATCGGGTAATTTATTTTACGTTTTTTTTTGACTTTCTCTCTCTAAAGTTTCTCTCTAGAAAAAATTAGGAAAAAATAAAAAAACATTAAAAATGACAAATACACCTGACACATATTTAAATTTAAAAAATAAAAATGTTAGTGTTACATAGAGGTCTGAGGCTGCTGAAACTTTGGTTTCTCCAGTCATCTTAACCGAAAGTTCTAAAAAACAAAAAACTAGGAGGAATTCTGTAGTTTGGACTCATTTTAAAATCATAACATAAAAAATGTTAGGGGTGAGGAACAAGAAATGACACAGTGCAAATATTGTATGAGACTATTAACATACAAGAGTTCATTTGAGACTGGGCACCTTAAGAGGCATGCCGAATTATGCACCAAATAACATAGACCCTTAGATCCTAGGCAAACCCAACTTGGCACTACATTTTTTGAGACTGGATCGAGTTCAGTCTCAAAGTTTACTCCCTTCATATACTCAAGCGAATTGGGTAGAAACGGCATGACCAAGCTCATCACATTGATGGGTCTTTCGATCAGATTTTCGAAAGATCCGAGGGTAGTGCGCATTATGCAGACTTGTTTTCAGCATTCCTATCGTAGGATTCCTAGGTCCACATCTAGGAATGACATACTAAAGATATATAAGTTAGAAAAACAAAAAATTATAAAGGAATTTATGACATATAGTGGAGTGGTGTCCGTGACGTCCGATATATGGACAAGTCACGATGATTCTTCTTATGCATGTCTCACGAGTCACTAAGTAGATTCTAACTGGACAATCAATAAAAAAATTATAGGATTCACTGAGATTCTTCATCCTCATGATGACCCGGCCATTTTTGAGTGTATGATGAAAATCTTTAGGGAATATAAAATTCAAAATAAAATTTTTAGTGTCACATTCAATAACGCTTCTAATAATGGAGTAGCGATCAATATGTTTGTTAGGAATATTAAAGACGCACCATTAGGAGAGATCTTTCATGTCAGATGCATGTGCCACGTGATTAACCTGATTGTTCAAGCGGGTATGAAGGTGTGTTCCCCCGCGTTAGATAATATACGCAATGTACTAAAGTATATTCGCACTCCTCGCAGACAACAAGAGTTTGGTACTCTCTGTTTGTCTGCGAATCTTAAGAAGAAGAAATTCCAATCGGATGTAAGACATCTTTGGAATTACACGTACCTGATGTTGGAATCATGTGTTGGATACGAACACGTGATATCCGACTACGTCAATAGTAAGAGTGACGAACTTATTATTGACGACACTGACTGGACTTCAGAAATTTTATTTATGAAATTCCTGAAGATATTTTATGACACGACGAACATGTGTTCGTCGGTTTATACGCCCACCTCTTGCATTGCACTCCGGTGCATATGCAATATTAGTAGCATGTTTAGGAAGTATCGAGCTGACTCGACGCTTAGCCATATGGTTGCAGAGATGGAGACCAAGTACTTGAAGTACTGGTCTACCGTTTCATCTCTTTATTGCCTCGCTGCATGCATGGACCCTAGGGCTAAGGTGGAAGGGGTAGAAAACACCCTGACTTTCATTTCCTCGTGCATAAACCTAGAAGAGCCACCTGAAGGGTTCATTCACGAGAAGTTGACTGACATATTCACATACTACGATACTAAGTATGGTGGTGGTGGTAGTGAGACTGTGATTACGGACATTGATACCTTGTTCGGAGATGATGATTATTCCATTCAGCTAGCGAGGGAGAAACGTAGGGGTGGACCATCACATAGGAGCGAGCTGTCTCGGTACTTAGATACCGATTACTGCTCAATCCTATCACATTTTGATACTAAGAATCTTGATTTATTACAGTTGTGGAAATCATGAGTCCATCTATCCCGTGCTATCTAGGATGACACGGGATCTACTGACTCATCTGGAGTCGAGCGTAGCATCGGAGTCTGCTTTTTCTGTTGCAGTGAACGTGATTTCGGATAGGAGATCGAGATTACGTCCAGATATGGTTGAGGTCTTGGTATGTTTGAAGAATTGGGAGGAATCGAGGTTTAGCATCCATGATCGTGCTGGAACTGGGACTGAGACAGACACTGCAGCCGCATCCACATCCACTACGATGGCGAAGGAGTTGATTGCCGATGATTATCCATGTGATGCTGATCTTGATGTTGTGGCTGATGATTCTCATGATATGCCGATTGACGATTGATGATGATCTGCTGTTTTTTTTTTCGATGTTTTTTTATTGATTGTATTTGTACGCTTTGTTTGTACGTTGTGTTGAAACTTATACTTGTTTTATTCGGTTCGGACCATCGGTTTCAAATGGATAATTGGTAATTTTTCATTTGTGTTATTAAATTTTTTTTTAATTTTTATTTTTACTAACATAATTTATTGATTTAATTTTTTTACGATTTAAATTTTATTTTAAAAATTAAAAATTTAATATATAATTAATAAATATAATAAAAGCCAAACTAATTTGAATTTTAATAAAAAAAATGAATTTCTAAACTTTGTTTTTTATTTAATTTTTATTTTTAAAATTTTTAAAAATATTTATATTTAATACTCTACACTTAAGCAATACAATTTACAATATATAAATTTAAAAAAAAAAAAAACATTATGTCTTGCCGTGCAGCCTGCCTCCCTCTCTCTCAGTCTCGGGCTCGGCCGCTCGGGTCTGCCTGCCCAGGCCCGTATGGCCGGGCCGGGCCCGAGCGGGCCCGTCCCGGCACGACACGGCCTGCCGTGCCTACGGGTCGTGCCTGGCCCAGCTCTTTTTAAACCATGCCGTGCCCTTCCCGGCACGATAGCACGATCGTGCCCTTATAAACCGGCCCGGCCCGTTTGACACCTCTAAATCCTACGATATACAAGTTGAAAATAAATTTGCATAATACTGACTACCTAGTCACATGTTCGTCATATCATATAAAATATTTAGGAAATTTCATAAATAATATTCCTGTAACCTAGTCAGTATTGTCAATAATAAATTCATTACTTTTACTATTGACATAGTCGAATATCATGTATTCGCATCTAATATATGATTCTAACATAAAGAATGTATAATTCTAATTGTGTCTCATATCCAATTGAAATTTATTATTCTTTAGATCCACAGAAAAACAGAGACTAATAAACTCATATTATCTGTGAGGCAAGCAAAAAAATTTTAGTGAGTTAAGTATATTTTCTAAAGTGAGGAGAATTAACATGTATCCTCACTTATACTATAAGATTAATGATGTGACACATGTATTTAACATATAAAATCTCTCCTAATAATCAACCTCTGATAGTCCTAACAAATATATTAATCACTATTTCATTATTAGATGTATTATTAAATATTATATTAAATATTTTATTTTAAATATTATATTCTCTAAAAAATTTTATTATACACTCATAAATGACCGGGCCATCATAAAGATGAAAAATCTTTGAGAATCTTAATAGTTTTATATTTAGTTTTTATTTAAAATTTACATAATGAGGTGAGGTATACATAAGATGCATCGTCATGACTAGTACAGATATCGAATATCACGGACATGACTCAACTATAATCCCTAAATTTATTAATTATTATTTTTTTCTAAGTTATAATATTTTAGTATGTCGTTCTTAGATGTGAACCTAATAATCCTACGATATACAAGCTGAAAATAAATCTGCATTATACTGACTACCTTTGGGTAATCTAAAAACCTTATCAAAAGATATATCGTGATAATTAGTTTGGACATGCCTTCTCTCCCTAACTCATTGTGGTATATGAAGCATGTCAACATTAAGGCTGAACTGGATTCAGCCTCAAAGAACCCACCGTTGAGTTGGATTTACTTAAGATCTAATGCACCATATTTTTTGGTGCATAATTCGACATATTTTATTATGTCATTTATACTTATTAACTTAGAAATCATAAGATAAATAGACTAGAAGTAAATTTGCATAATACTAACTACCCTATAATCTTCTAAATATCTAATCAGAATACTCATTATCATAATTAATTTAGTCATGCTTCCCTCCCAATTTATTTTAGACACATGAGTGAAGACCATTGAAGAGAACCTAATTTTGATATCAGATTTTTTGTTCAGGTTATCGTATTATCTATGTCTAGGTCTAGTTTATTTTTATTAAAATTATAATTTATTATTTTTTAATTGTATGACAACATAATAAAAATTTTAGAAGTTAAAAAATATTTTTTAATTTGTTACTAATTTTTATAATTTATTAATTAATCTAACAATTACTAAATAAAAAAAATTCTAATACAATTATAATTTGTACCTTAACTTTATGTGCACAACACATTTTAGATTATAACTTATTTTCTATTGCCTAACAATCATCACTCGTCATCAAATTAACATCAATGATTTGCAATATTAAAATTGTAAATTATTAAAAAAATGGACACAAATGAGCACAATCAATTTTTATACCGAATAGATAAGAAAAGAGTTCACATATTAACCATAAAAAATAAAATATATTAATATTATCGGTGTTAAATAGGACGAACCGGGCCGACCAGGATTTAGGTTGCCCAACCGGGTCATAGTGCGGGCCTGGCATGACACGGTATAGTAATCGAGTCATGCCTGGCCCAACACGGTTTCTTCTGACTAGGCCCAACATGGTCCATCGGCCTGCATGTTAAAAAACTAGAACCGGCAAATACGGGCCGATTTTTAATTTTTAAAATTTTTTTAATATTATGTTATTTATGTATTTAGAATTTAGTTTATGTTTAAATATTTAATGTTTTTAATACTTTAAAAGTTTTTTTTATTATTAATTGTTATTAGTAATAAGTTAATGGTAATTATTTTTACTTTTTAATAATTTATAATTTATATGTATAGTGTATCAGACTACCAATATAAGTGTACGAAATATGAATTAATAATAAATTAAAACTTAAATATGAATAAAAAATAAAAATCAATGCAAAATAAAAATTTTAAAAAAATAAATAATCAAATTTCAATTTTCATGCATTAAATGCATCAATCCACAAAGGCTTATAATCAAGTCTCAAAGTAATATCACAACCAAAAATTAAACAAACATAAATAAAATTAAATAAGTAAATTGAAATCAAATATCAGAATCAGACATAAGTGTCGCAAAGCAGCAATCATCAATTGTCAACGTCATCAATCATCATATCATCCTCAATATTAATATCACATTGATCATCATCATCAATCAACTCATTTTTTTATGACAGTCCCAGCACGATCCTGGATGCCCATGCTCAAATTCTCTCAATCCTTCATGCATGTTAAAGCCTCAACAATATATGAACGTAATCTTAATATTCTATCCAAAATTACACTTACTACAACAAAAAAAGCAGACTCCGATACTACGCACAATACCGAATGAGTCAGTAGATCTCGTATCAATATCTTAGTATCATAATGTGATAGTATTAAATAATAATCAGTATCTAAGTACCGAGATAGCTCGCTCCTATTCGACGATCCACCCCATCGTTTCCTCCTCACTAACTAAATGAAAAAGTCTTTATCTCCAAATATGATATCTATGTCCGTACTCAGAGTCTTACAATTACTACCATAAAACCTAGTATCATAGTATGTAAACAGTTCAGTCAACTTCTCGTGGATGAACCCTTCATGTAGGTCTTACGGGTTCATGCACGAGAAAATATAAATCAAATATTATCTACACCTTCCACCTTAACCTTAGGGTTCATGTAAGTAGTCAGACAATAAAAAATGAAATGGTGGGCCAATACTTTAAGTACTTGATTTTCATCTCTAAAATCATATCACTAAGTATCAGGTCATCTTAATACTTCCTAAATATGCTACTAATATTCCATATGCACCCGAGCACAATATAAATCGCGAGAGTATAAACTAACAAACACGTGTTTATCGTGTCATAAAAAATCTTCAAGAGTTTCATAAAAAAAATTTCTGTAGCCCAGTCAGTATCATCAATAATATGTTCGTCACTCTTATTATTGACATAGTCGGATATCATGTGTTCATGTCCAACACATGACTCCATCAAGTAAGTGTAATTCTAACAGTGTCTTACATCTGATTAAAATTTCTTCTTTTTAAGATTCATAGATATACACTTTGACTACTAAAATCCTGTTATCTACGAGGAGTGCGAATATATTTTAATGAGTTAGGTATATTTTTTAAAGCGGGGGCACACACCTTTATTCATGCTTGAACAATCAAGTTAATCATATAACACATGTATCTAACGTGAAAAATCTCTCCTAATAGTCTATCTCTAATATTCCTAATAAATATGATTATCACTACTCCATTAATAGATATATTATCAAATATAATAGTAAAAATTTTATTTTAAAATTTATATTCTCTAAAGATCTTCATCATGCACTCAAAAATGATCAGACTATCATGAAGATAGAGAATTTCAAAGATTCTTAATTTTTTTTATTTAGAGTCTATTTTGAATCTACATAATCGGAGGTAAGACATACATAAGATACATCATCGTGACATATCTAGATATCAGATATCACTCCACTATATTCCCTAAATTCATTAATTATTATTTATTTTTCTAACTTATAATATTTTAGTATGTCTTTTCAAGATATGGACCTATGAATCCTACGATATGCCGGCTAAAAATATGTCTGCATGATACTAACTACCCTTGGATCCTCCGAAAATTTAATCGGAAGACCTATCGAGGTGATCAATTTGATCATGTCTTCCTTCCCTAACTCATTGCGAAATATGAAGGGGATAAATTTTGAGACTGAACAGATTCAACCTCAAACAACCCACCGTTGAGTTGGGTTTACCTAGGATCTAATGTACTATGTTTTTTTGTGCATAATTAAGTATGTCTCTAAAGGTGTTCAGTCCCACAAAAATTCTTACAACTTAAAATTTTCTTACAATATTTACACTATACTGATTCTTCTTCAGCACCCCTAAAATTTTTTTGTTTTATTATATTAAAATGAGTCCAACCTACTGAAGTCTTTCTAATTTTTAATCTTTTAGATATCTAGGTCGAGACAACCGAAGAAACCAAAGTTTCGGCAACTTCGGACATTTACATAGGATTTTCATTTTCTAAATTAAAATTAATTTTATTTTCGTAATTTAAATTACTATTAATCATTTTGTTGTTATTTTTTATTTTTTTAGACTAGAGAGTAGAAAAAAAGAGAGTAGTTAACTAATTAAAAAAATATGAAATACTCATTAACTAATACACATAAACTTTAGCTTTTTTATATCTGCATCACATTGCACACGCACCACGAATCCAAAAACCAAAATCGAGTTAGAATCCTCAAATCCAAAATCCCAAAAAAAAGAAAATTAGAGAGAGAGAGAAGAGCAAGAGTCAAGAGAAAGATAAGATGAAGATTTATGTTTATAAAAAATATAAATCTTTGAGTGGGGGGAGCGAGGGGAGCAGGGGGTTATAGATTAATAAAATAATTTTTTTATAAAAAAAGTATTTTTTTTGATTTTAAAATTTTTAATATTTAAAAAATAAGCAAAATCCTTATGGTCATCAAAATTTGCCACAAAGCCATTGGAGTCAAAATCCAATGGCCTAGATTCAATTTTTTTTACCGTTTGGGTCGGATCGATCATTGAATCAACCCAAACTTATGGTATGGAGTGGAGGCAAAAATTCGAGTCTCGGACTTGTGTTGAAAAAGACCACGGGTTTGATTTGGGCCTTACAGAACTTTTAGATCAGTCAGGCTTTGGGTTGTCAGTTTGGTTCGGGGGCGTTGTGCTGGGTAGGTTGGGGTGTTTCTCGGCTTGTGCCGAGAAACCATGCCCACGGGCCTCGATACCAGGCCGTGCCTGGCCCGACACGTGGCCCGGTTGGCCTCGGCACGGCACAACACAAGGAGTGCCATGAACATGCTCGACACGAGAATGGGCACGGGTCATTCCCGTGTTGTGTTGGGACAAGCACGACTGAACTATGCCGTGCCTCGAGTCGGCTCAACCCGTTTGACACATCTAATTAATATCTTATTTATAAAAAAATTTTATTATTACATTTTTGTTTATTTTGTTAATATTATTTAGAGCAGAAAACCAATAGTTGTCGGATTTCTACAAATGAGCCATATGATGCAATTCAAAGATTCAAATATATTGTCCTATTGCCATACTATAGGGGTGCCGAAATGAACAAAATATAAACAACTATTTTTAAAAATTGGCCATGTCACAAGCTGTGCTTACATGCCAAGCATGAGGGACATGCCTAATACCACATGAGGTTCATGTAGTTCTAGCCCAACATAACATGAGTCATGCTATGGACCGGCACAACTATGATCTTGACATGATTCTGGACCATTCCATATTGGGCTCAACATAGCTGTATCATACTGTGCTGTGCCTCTATGTTTATTGAGTCAAAATAACAGTGCACTTCCACAACGCATCAACAATTGCTGCCTCCACCGTGCTCCCCTTTATTTCATGCATAATTGTGTGTGCCTCATCTTTTACTATGTGCATCTGCACGCCAGCATGCAATGCCTCCATTGTGCACAAGACAGTAATGCACAACTACTACTCATACCAATGCACAATTGTATCACCCTTTGCGCGATTCGCTAAGCAAAAAAAAAGAAAAACAAACACCTCTCTAATACAATTGTAGAACTTGAACACAATAAATTTTAACAGTTTAAAACTCTCCACATAAAAACATAAATAAGAGTCTTATATATAAAGGACAAAATAATTAGGTCAACCGACAAGTTGAGTGCTCCCATCAAAAGATAAAGAAAATAAAATAATAAATATGAAAAAAGCTAGAAATCTTAACAAAATAAATGTTTAATTATAAAATAAAAAATTTCAATTTTGTTAGATCAAATTTTAATATTGTGGTCACTCATTCTACATGAAATTTGAAATCTTGTGACTTTCAATTACTTGTATTTCTTGCATTGTCGTAAACATCACATATAAAAGTTGGATTACCTCTTCTGGAATAACTGGTGAAGCACATTCTGGAAAACTAGCGGCTACACTCAGCCATGCACAACAATGTTGAGGACATCCATCCACACTAAACATAGTGTTGCCAAAGACCTGTCATGAGAATTTCAAGAATACTGAAACTAGTATGTTACAAGCAGTAACATTGACTATTTCTATTTAAATAGGAAGTTCCAAATATTATATATTTGTATGTTATAGTGTGTTGCACTTACAGTTGACAGTTCAAGATTCTTTTGTTTTTTTAGTATTTATTTTCTATTGTGTTATTTATGAGAATATTAGAGCAGTTGGCTGCCCCAATTACATTTGCCTATTATATAAAGATAATATTTGTACATTAATGAATATGAGTGGTTATTTTTTATATTCTATTTATGTAACCTAAAATTCAATATGGTATCACAACTAATAAACTAGAGAAAACAAAATATATGGTTTTGAAGTTGCAAAAATTTAGAAAGAAATGTGTGCTTTGTATCAGGACAATGCACACAAACATGCATACTATGGTGCATGCAATCACATTCTAAAGGGAAAGGAGGCACACAATTACCATGCACATCATTTATAACCATCAACATCACAAGGCACAGGCCGCACGATTAATGATTATGTGCCTAATTGGCACACAATCGATTTGTAAACTATCTAAAGTGGACAAATGAACACATTCAATTTGTAAGATTTTAGCATGGTTAGAAACAGTTTACAAATAATAAAAAGGATTATGCGGCCTAGAATAGCCACTAAAAGTTTGATTTGTAAGATTTTAATACATATTTACTTCATTTATATTACACAAATATATTACAAACTTTTCTTTATTTTCACATGAACTCTGACAATAAGATAATTTTACTAATTATACACAAATAAAATTCAAATTATATTAGATGATAAGTTGAGAATCACCAAACTGAAAGAATATCTTCAAACATAATTTTAGACAAATAATCTTATGAGACTCAAATAATTTCTTAGTATAAAAATAACTTATTCTAGAGAAATATCATCTAATTATATAGAAGATATATGCTTGAAACTCTTATAGAAATTAAATTTTTGAATTGTGCTACAACAAATGGTTCTATTATTTAGATATTAATTTTAATTCTGAGACATCTTCTTCAGTTGACTTTACAATTTATAAGAAAATCATATGAAAATTTAACGAAATAACTATAACAAGATTAGATATAATATAAAAAATCAATATAATTAACAATTTTTTACATTTTACTCAAAAAATTCAACTTAATGCATCTCTTCACATACTAAGATATGTGAAGAAGTTTTTGTGACTTGGAATCTCATTCAATGATAATGGACACTTTATCAGGTATTCAGATGCTAGTTGGATAATAATATACACTAAGAAGAGATCAATGATAAAGTTTCAAAACTTTTCTTAAAAAATACATTATCTCTAGGAAAGATTAATAGTATATAATTATTTCAAATTCTAGTATAGAGAAAAATTCAAAATGATTACGATAATTATTTGTAACATATTTTAGATGCAATACTTGCTCGAGGAGATTTAATATCTACTTTCTTTGTTCTCACCTCTTTACTGTGATAATCAAAAAATGAGTCACATACCATCTATTTTAGTTGTTACAATTCACAACTTTTTTAGTTCTTTTTTGTTCCTTTCTATTTTGTATTGCAATATTGATGAGATCACCCAAGTTGTTCCTTTATTGATTTGTACATCATTTTTTATAAAGTGATTTTATTTTAAGTTATATGAGTTTACGTTCAAGATGGTATCATATCTTGATACCCTAGTGAATAAATCTTTAAAAGTGTTTGTGTGGGTAATGGCTATAAAAACCCTAGAGAACGAATTATGTGCTTTGTACTAGCATAAGGCATGCACACACATAATTTGGAAGAATGGCTGTGAAGTCACTATGTGTTACCAATTGAGAAGTCGTACACCCACCATGTGGGACAAGGCACCAACCCACAACGACAATGCCCATTGCTGCGATGCCCATCACGTCAATGCCATGTAGTAGTGCATGAAGGTGCAAGCAATGGTGCATGGTTGTGCCGAGTGTGCAGTGTGCACAAAGGTACATGAATTTTTCGAATCTCAACATTATTTGTGGTGCCCCAAAAATTAGGATCTTGGAGTGACTTAAGAAATTTGATTATTTTTTAGAGTCTTATCAAAATTAAGATTTTAAGTAAAACCACAAAATTAGGATTTACGGTCAATTGGGAAATCTCTAATTTATCCAAATTAGGGTTTTAAAAAAATTTTATCAATCGGATATTCTCATCTATTCTTTTTTAGCATGTCCACTTTCAAATCATATATCTTAGAGATAAATTATTTAATGTATCTTCTAGAATTTCCGAAGTAAATATTTTGTCAATGATCTCTCTTAAAGATTGAAACAATTTGACGCCTATAACTTCAAATTTTATTTTCTTTAAATATTCAAAACTCAAAAAGAGGTCAAATATATTTTAACAAAGACTAGTAGAATGTTAATAAAAGTTGACATTATTTTTTAAAGGTAGACTTGATTTTTAATTAGCCTAAAAAGAGTGCAATTTCAAAAATTATACCTTTATCTATTATTTTTTCTTTCTCATCTGTAGTTCTGCCTAAATCATCAACTTATAAAGAGAGTCAACCATCAGTTACATCTAAAGGAGTTGGTCTATAATATAATGTCACTCCCATAAAGACATTATATCAACCAAAAAGTATATAAATTGCTTCTAGAGAGTGAGTTTTCTCAAAAAGAAAAATCTCCTTCAAGCCAAGAAAAAATGATAATTCACAAGTCCATCCATGTACAAGCTCATGTTAAATCAAAAACTAGAAGATTTGACAGCTCAAGATAAATATTCTATAATAGGAGAATGAAACATATATATCCTACTCATACAAGAGAAAAGCATACCGAGAAGGCAAATGATCTTACTACCAACACCTCTAATCTTGACATTTTAATTGCTCTCATAAAGAGACAAAAGAGTTATACCCAACTCCCGATTTCATATATTCGATTATACGTTCACCTTATTTTTTTTTCCTTTATTTTCTTTACTTTTTTTGATAGTACTAAAATAAAATATCTTATTGAGAGATTATCTCATCTATGATGTTAGCATAATATGATTAAAAAGAAACATATTTTTTACTTTAATAAAACTTAAAAACTAATACCATAACTTTTTAAAATATCTACTATTAGTTGCAAATAAATAATCACTATGATAACATGTCTAAATAACAAGATAAATCACCATAAGATGAGACTTATTGTGATGAAATTCATTTAGAATTTAGTGTGAATTCTAAGGATATTTTCTCTCAAATGGTAAATATGGCATAAACATGAATCCTCATTTCAAAAACATATCACAAATAAAAGAAATAATAATTAAACATGAATAATATATTTCAAGGTGATCTTGAAAAAGAGATATATGAAACAATCATCAAGATTTCGATTTGCACAGTAAAATATAGTTTACATATTGCAAAATGTTTTGTGCAACCTCAAACAATTACCAAAAGTCTGATTTATA
Organism: Sapria himalayana; assembly: GCA_029783825.1. NCBI lineage: Eukaryota > Viridiplantae > Streptophyta > Magnoliopsida > Malpighiales > Rafflesiaceae > Sapria > Sapria himalayana. The sequence continues at coordinate 875,714 of JAREIK010001928.1, forward strand.
AAATTTTTATAAATAATTATATCATTTAAATTACACGTGTATGTTACAAAATTTTCTTTGTTTATTCAAAAGAAATTTGACAACAAAATAATCTTAGTGCTTATTTATATGGATGACATTTTGACATTAGGAGATGACAAGTTGAGGATCATTCAACCCAAAAAATATCCTCAAGTACAATCCAAATGAAAAATCTCGAGACTTTAATATTTTGTTGCTATCAAATAAACTTATTCCATGGGGAGAATTATTTTGTGACAAATAAGATATGTATACTTAACACTCTTATGGAGGTTAGAGTGTTGAGTTATGCTCCAACAGATACTTCTATTGATTCATACAATGACTTTGATGTGACCCCTTCAAATGATTTAACTAATAATAAGAGAATTGTATGAAAAATTAATTATCTTACCATGATAAGACCAGATATAATATATATAGTCAGTATAGTTAATTATTTCTTAAATTATATTTAACATATTCACCTTGACATAACTCATCACTTAACAAATAATTTATTTAGAGATCATAAATACTTGTAGTTGACCGAGCATTCAGTTTCCATTTGAGCACCAACATACATTAAAAAAAATATCTATGATATAATTTTTTATTTTTCTTGATAACAACTTTATTATCTAAAAATGTAAGATATACATAATAATTCCGAGATACAATATTAAAATAGATTTCAAAGTAATGAAAAATTATTTATGAACATCTTTGAATGCAACATTACTTAAAGAGATCAGATATCTATTCACTTTTCCAACAACTCAATACATTGACAGACATGTAGTGAGATATATAATCTCTAATCTTATAGTTTAAAATAAAATATTTAGGAGGAGGGGGGGGGGGGGGGGGGGTGGTGGTAATAATTCACAATGTTATTTTCATTTTTTGTTCTTTTTTATTCTATATTGTATTATTGATAAGATCATTCAATTTGTGAGTTGCACAAATCACATTTATTAATTATATAGAAATTTGGTTTATATATATTTTGTATAAAGTGTTATTTTATTTTAATTTATATAATTTTATGTTTAACACTAGAATTTAATGCGCACACAAAATACATAAAGGTTACCTATTTCTTTCAAAGAGAAAAGATTTAAGATAAAACTATCAATAAAAAACATATTCAAATGATAATGCAACTAACAAACATCTCCATGAAAGTCTTAAAAAGACTCCAACTTACCTTTACACATCAGCTCGAGAGAGGGTGTTATAATTTACAGTTCACAATTCACAATTTTTTTATTATTGTTTGTTGTTTTTTTTTCTATTGCATTATTGATAAGATCACTCAAATTGTGGACTGTCCCAATTGCATTATTGATTGAATCATCTAAATTATGGGTTGCCCCAATTACATTAATAATTATGAATGCAATTATCTTTTATTTCTTATTGATGTGGCCTAAAATTATTTAGTGTTATAAAATTAGCACTCTATCAGTAATGGACAAAAAAATATAATAAATTAATTAGCCAGGAACCAACTTTCATTAGGTGTTGATGATAGAAATACAGCTGTTTCAGAGTGCCATGTTTTGATAATAGAGACTCGAGTTCATCAACATATCTGCATCAACAGAAATTCATCCATGTTATGTATTATAACAAAATCCATAAGAACAAATAAACTGGTAATAGACAAAAACAGAAGTAAAATATATTTAACTGCATGGAATATACACAAAACAAAAGGCACCAGCTACTCCAAGCAGTCTTCACCAATGCTATAATGAAATATAAGAATTAACTGTTATAATTTGCCAAAGAAATACAACACAACCTTTTGGGAACTACACACCAACAGGGGCAAATTGAATCCATACTCATTTTTCCGCAAAAGCCAAACCAATTAAAAATAATTCCTGAGAGCATTTTAGGGTTTTTTTTTTTAGTATCTTAAACCATGTTATGCCTCTAAAAACAATTTTCATTAAAATCTTAGTCAAAAAAGATTTGATACAGATCAAATTCAATTAGGGTTCAATCTGTACCCCACCCTTTTAAACACTATTTTTTTTAAATGTTCTAGTAGAGTTCCACATTTATTGGCAACTAAGCATGATTTTTTCGATACTAGGTGTTACTATAAATACAAGTAAAACAATAAAAAAAAAAATAATAAGTTCAAATTGATACATAAAACTTCAAAACATTCAGTTTGAGAATAAAAATACAAAGTTGGGTGCCTTTCAATACCTTTATAAAAATATTTACATATTGATATACTACATCTACATGAGCGATTGAGTTAATTTTAATATAACATAAAAATAAATAAAACAATATTCAATGCATAACTCAATACAAATATTACCCTTATATAATGGACAAAAATAATTGAGATAACCCACAAATTAGATGCTCCCAATAAAAAACATAAACTAACATTAAAAAATAATAAAAAAATAAATATAAAACTATAAAAATACAAGATCTCATGGCAAGCTAGTGCATCAAAGTCTAGAACACAAAGCTTAGAGAAGATAAAGTAAAACTAAGTTTCTTAAAGAGAGATCTTATAGACATACACAACTCCACTTAGATACCAAATTATAAATATAGATGCAAAAAAAAAAAAACAAAACTAAATAAAATTAATATACAACCCAAGTTCAGGTGCTCCCATCATAAGGCGGTTACCTCAGGACGCCATGAGGCACGACCCAAATCGACCTTGCTAGGCCCATCACGGCATTGTCCAAAATCATACCAAGAACTAAATTGTGCGAGGCAAAGGCACAACTCATGCTGAATTGGGTTGGAGTGAGCCATACCTTGTGTCTGGCCAAACACGACTCACATATCTGGCTATGTGGTTATAGTCTTCCAACATGTTGACCCATGATTGGGTATAGTCCATAGGCAAGATGACTCATGATCGAGCACGGGTGAGTCATTGGTCACAAGTCCAGCCCTGTTGGGTAATTGATGAACGACGCTGAGTATTTTAAAAAAACCTAATCACACAAGTCAGGCCAAGTTGTTCTCATTTGGGGCCTTCAAGGCCTGACTGAAGTCAGCATCCGTTACTAACAGGTGCCACCACGGCATGATCCGACATTGCTGTAGGGAAAACAGGTCATGCCAAGCTTAATACTTTGGTAACCATGCCATGCCGAGTACAACACGAGATCCATCTCATATAGTACCTAACACGAGATGGTGGCATGGCTGGACAACACAGAAATGAGCCATGTTGACATGACATGACACATTTGAAACATCTATCTCATCAAGAATATGAAAAGTATAATGAAATAAAAAAACTACAACATGTCTATACCAAACCCTACATTTAGGGTTTGGCAGACTCCTACAATCCGAAAGAGGGGCAACCTCGCCGAACTATCATCAGAGCTTAGCACTGCCAGCAGAAACAAGGACACCTTGTTGCACTTTCTTCACGATATGGAAACAGTGGGCATCATATAACAATTCCCAAATAAAGTTCACAATGGGTGAGCGATAGTGATACCAATGGTGCACAGTTATGTGTGCGTTTTTTTATTCCACCATGCATGCATACATTATAGTTCACACGAATATATGCATTGTGCTGATATAATCATAACTTTCTTTCTTTTCTATGGTTTGTAATCCTTTCATGCCCTAGGGCTGATTTTTCTCTAATGTATTGGCTTAGATACCATGTTTGAATTAAAGTAATATATACAAGAAAAATAAAATGTAATTACTCAGATAATATAAATGTACAACCCAAGCTCTTATTATATTGGACAAATATAATTGGGATAATTATTACAACTTTATCATGCTATCTAATTTTGTTATTAGATAGTACCCAAAAGGTCATTGACGAGGATAACATGTTAATAAAAATTCACAAGTATATGAATCATACAAATAGTAAAAAAGACTCTTGTCCAAAATTCAATCACACGGATTGTATCAGCAGTTTGACTAACTTACAGTAAGATAACATAATTTTAGTAAATAAAATAATTATGAATTTTGTCAAAACTCTTAGATCCTATGATTTATTCATTTAATTTATGTGATACATATTCAAATAATTTAAATTATAATATGTTTGAATATAGAATAAAAGTTAAGTTGATAAGCAATAACCTAATTCCACGGCCACAATCAATACACAAGAGACATTCTTAATACTAATAATGATATAAACTCAAAAAAGATCAATGTCAATATTGAGGCTATTTAATAAAAAAAGAATTCATTCACACTCCAAGATAAATTCTCAGCATCGTAACCTTTTATGAATGACAAGATGACAAAGACAAAGTCATTATCACTTTACAGCTCTGGAACTTTGTAATACAAAAGCATTAGGTCCAAGTCTTAGTCATTGCCAGTCCCATGACTTTGTGTTATAGAAAAGTCAAGATATAGACGAAATTCCTAGTTATTTTCGAGAATTACGACCATTTTTTAGAATAATGACCTCAAGCCGAAAAAATGAAGACTAAAATTATAATATTCTTCTAAAAGTCACGACTTTCTACTTAAAGTAATGAAAAATCACCAGAGTATAAAAACAAAAGATAGAGAAATTCTTTAGATCTCTCATTTTTCTCATCTCACATAACAAGTAAGACTATCATATCCACAAAATCATATATGTGAATTTCATACTCCTTAAAAAATTCTACAAGCAAATATATAATGCAAGATTAATACTAATTCATAAAGTTGGGAGCATGACTCTCAAACTCTTATTTTCTATGATGGATTCATGAAAATATATCAAACTAACGTGAGTCCAAATTTGTGTAAATTAAGATATTTAATGTAATTATGATATTTAATGAAAAATTAAATATGTTTGATTTATTTTATATTATAAATATTGATGAATAATGATTAAATAAAAATTAAATTATAATTTTAACTATTAATAGATTTATATGACATTATTACGATAGACGATGACAAATAAACCATGAGACTTACACATACGAAAAGAAAGAGAAATGATAATTTTTTCGATTATGATGCACGAGATAAACATATATATTGAAATCCAAAATTTAAATATGCTAAATATTACAAGTATGATATTTACAAAGCCAAAATTATGAATATTTTTATACGTCAATCTATCATAAACGCCTTATGAACTAGTTCTTAATTAGGAATAAATACTATATAAAATCTTGTCCCAAGAGATTCACCTTTAGTATGAGAATCACATCATCACTAAGGAAGATTGTGACAAACAATCCTTTGGACATGCACAAGAATCTTATGACTCACAAGGCGATGATAAATATTATGAGTTATTTCACAATATAAATCAAACACATTTATTAATACTAATATCATTTACATCACATATAAAAAACTATATAAATCCTAGGCCTTAATTTAGTTTGATATTAAGAAGAGATTCACAAAATATATTACATATGTAAAAATTAAATAGATCATTCCCAATGATAACCCTCATGAGAATATTAGACAAACCCTAATCTCATGCTACTTTGATTGATTTTCAGGAATCTACTCTAGAGAGAGAAAGAGTTTAACTTATGTCTTGTATCCCCTTCTTATTTATGAATTCCCTATATAGTGTGAAAATCACCCCTAAAGAGTGAAAATTACCTCTAAAGTTGTTTATTATATTTTGACTTGGTTTTGATGCATGGAAACAAAAAAATAATAAAGTCATGACTTTATTTTCTATTATTTCTGTATTTCTTTATTCAGAAAGTCACAACTTTTAAAATATATTATAAATTTGGCTTTTATCTCAAGTTTGAGATCATGACTCTAAAAAATAATCATACATTTAGAATGTGTTGTAATCTTTTTATAACACTAATTCATGGCACTAAAAAATATTAATGACTTAGCCTTATAATTATCACTATAGCACAAAATTGAGATGTTGCAAATGACCACGACTTTGATGTTAGTCTCTCTACTTTATCATATGGTCGTGACACTCGAAAAGGCCACAATGCTGAAAATGATCTCTTATGTGCATAACACAATCATGACACTGAGAATGACATAGTGTTAAGAATGATCATGATGTTATGAATGATCTCTCTTATGCATAATATGATCTTAATGCTAAGAATAACCGTGGTGCAAATAATAATCTATCTTGTGCATCAAATGATCGTCACATTGAGAATGATCGTTATTTTAGCCTTGATCTTTCTTATATACAGTCATAGTGCTGCAAAAACTACGACATCAGCAATTATCCTAAAACATAAACATCATGATTTTGCTTTTTCTTAAGAAAAAAAAATCACAGCTTTAAGAAGTAACCATACTCGAGTAAATACCCTCATTGAAATTTTGTATCCAAAAATCATGATATTGGATAATTACCACGGTTTTAATAATAGTAGTTTTGACTTTATAACTTTATGTAACTCAAAAAACACAACTTTATAAAAAAGGTCACAACTCAAATTTTAGAAAACAAAGTCTTTTTAAAGATAAATCGCAATGCTAAGTAACAATGACCTTTAACACTAATGGGGTACTTAGTTACTGCGATGTGAAATTAATATCACAGTTATTTAATTGATACGAGAAAGCTATGATTACGATTCCATAATAATATCACAATTACAAATAATATATTATACAGTTGAATGATTATGCTAACGAGATGATAAAATTATGATGCACAAATATTATCATAACTAATAAAGTTAAATTTTGACTAAGAATAAATAAAAAAACTACTTAATAATCATAAATCAAATAGCCAAACATCTCTTAAAATATATTGATTTTATCACTATTTCATCAAAATCTATAAAAAATTTAAAATCATAAAATCAATTCAATTATCTTCTATTTTCATCGTCATATCATTTAATAGCACAAAAAAAAACTCAAAAATATTTAGTAATTAAAATACCAAATGACAAACCATAAGTCGAGTGCTCCAATCAAAATAATAATAATAATAAATTATACAAGTAAACAATGCAACAACTATCATAGTCAAGAAGTGACGCACACAGCACATGTTCTAATATTGCCCGAGTGGATGACGAACATAGAGATAAACTAATTCTTCTTAAAGAAAAGATTTTAAGATAATATCATTATTATAAAATATATTCAAATAACATGACAAGAAGCAAATATTTTCATGATAATCTTGAAAATAATATAATTTAACTTTTATTTCTTCAAACTTGATGTTTTAGACCTTTAATGTTAATGCCCCAGAAGGAGGAGGTGTTATAGTTTACTACCTTGTTTGTGTTTGCCTTTTTTTATTTTGTTTTTTTGATTGCATTATAGATGAGAACACCCAATACATGGGATGATTCAATCCAATTGATCCAATATATAAGGACCTCTCTTATACACATTTTTCATTTTGTTTTACTGTGTTTCTATGTTTTTGGTTTGAAACATCATATTATTCGTCTGAAACTCAATATGTATGAATAATTTCAATTGAGATATATCTAATTAATTATCTCATATAACCAAAATATCATCAACATATACTACTAATATTACAAACTAACACCCTAATCCAAATTGATAAAAATAAAAAAAAATATGACATATATCTCCTAAGGCTAAAATTGATAAGTATAATGATGTCAATTTTCCTCATCCTCGCCCCACCTCACTTGTACCCTCCTTGAATGGGGCAAGGATCCCCTACAAAATTGTGTTGGTGGGGTAGGGGCAAAAAAAAAAAATTTGAGAGTCAAGGCGAGGTCGAAGAATATAATCTCTGCCCCATCTGGCTCATGAAGTCGTAGAGCCAGACAGACAAGGAAACAAGACTAGAAATGCATAGCCTGCCCATGAGATGAAAACCTTGCCTTTCCCCACCAAAAAAATGGGGCATGGGGCAAGGGTTGGAGAATCCCCAATGGGGTAGGGCATTGGGAAAGTCACCCCGGCCCCACCTTGCCCCGTTGCCATGCCTAGATAAGCACATAAAAGAACATACTAAAACACTCCCTAGAAGATTGCTTTAGGCTAGAAACAACCTCCCATAACCTACACACCATGCTTGTTCTCACAAGAATAATAAAACTTCTTAGTTGTTATATAAATGCCTTTTCCATGAGATAAGCATCATACTTATAAAAAAAATATACCCACAAAGGAAAATCAATTAGTATAAATAACTTTAAATTCTTTTTCCTGATGAATTTTTTATATACCTCAATATGCGAAGAGCTAAGTTAAGATATACCCACGTATGAAAATTTATTAAATAACTAACTATACTTATATAGTATGTTATATCTATTCTAATTATAATCAAATATTTAATCTTTCATATGAGCATCCTATAAATACTAGAGTCAACCGGATGAGATTCAAAAGAAACAAAGTCAATACCTAGATTAATAAGAATATGTACTAAATACAACTGAAAAAATAAATATTTGCAAGAATATCAAGTATATATCACTTTTATGACAAGATCACATCTCATATAAAATATGTCATCTCTATAATAAATAAAGAATCAGACTTGAGATTAATCGTCTGAAATTGACTAAAGGTGCTCCTTCAGTTTGAAAATTCTCAATTCATTATCACTCATAATCTAAATATCATTTACATTTATTAATCAGTCATATCATTCAGCCATTAAAATTTCTCCAAATAAAAAAAAAATAAAAAACATACATGTCTAATCTAAATTAGGTCACAATCTTTGAAAACCTCATAAGTTATGCTCTCGGTGACTACTTTAGATCATACAACACCTTCTGCAATCTAGAAATTACACCTGATTGTATTGCTCAACCCCAGGTGGCTGCTTTATATACATATCTTTCTCAAGATCAATATGAAAAAATATATTCTTCCCGTCTAATTGGTATATTCTCCAACTGTGAGATACTGCACTAAAAATAAGTATAAACATTAAGGTCATCTTGGTCAGTAGAGATAAAATATCATAATAATTTATAATAAACATATGAGTGTATCCTTTTATGTCAAGTATTATCATAAGGCTATTTAACTTCTCGTTTAGATTTATTTTCATAGCGAACACCCACCTATAACTAATACACCTTCTAAAAGATCATGATACTAGTTCCAGGACCCCCTGAAAGAAGAAGGACATACAACTCTTTCATCACAACTTATGTCATCCTGAATAAGATAATACTTCAAAAGAATACATAAGTATTCTAGTATAATCAAGAAAATTTCAAAATAATAAAAAAAAAAATAATATGAGAATATAACAAAAATTATGAAATCAGAGGCTTATATAACTCTTCTATCCTTTCCAGAAAGTATTCAGAAGAAGAATAAGATAAAAGGGACCGACATTAGGATCATTTGGTTGCTTGGTAGGCCTGTCTCTGGCATGAGAAGGTTGGACATGTCTCTCTCTCATAGTATAGATTCTAAGTTGAGTTGTCGAGTCCCTTAGTTGCCGACTCAATAAATTTGTACTGGTAAAGACTCATGAATTACCATGTTAGGTGAGTCTAAATGAGATCTCCCTACTCGGGAAACATCATCATCTCCATATTCAGCATTATATTTATGAGAATAACATCATACGAAATATTAACATACTTAAATATAACCGATGAGTAATTCTATCAACTATCTGACAAAATTTTACAAGGCTACAAGTAAGTGAGGAAGAATAATAAATCTAAGTATAACATCTTGATTCACTCTTCTTAGGAGTATTAAATAATTATTAATAATCAAAAAAATAATATTTCCCCTCACTAAAATCCTACTAAAATCTGATGAGAAACATTTTTACTCATTTTGTTTTTGAGCACTAAAATATTCAAAAAAAAAACAAATCTCAAGGCCATAGATACTGATTTATCCAATCTTTAAGAGCAATCAAAAATAAATAATTATGTTCAAAAACTCTAGGAAACAAACTAAATAATTTCTCTTTAGAATATTAGATCTGAAAAGATATGCACTAACAAATAAGAGAATAAGACATCTAATTGATAAGATATATTACAAATGAAATCATATCTTCCCAAAAATATTTCGAGATATTATAAGCAAAGTATCTAAGCTATCTCAATCAAGTTTCTATTCTTCATTTGAGCCACAACCACCACATTCTATTGGGGTGTGTCAGCAAAACATATCTGGTATATAATCATATGATTCACATAATAAGCATTAAATTAATCTAATATATATATATTAATATATTAATACTTAATTTTTTACATTTTTTATTATTTTATAAAAAATCAAAAAAATTAAAAAAATTTATAATTTATCTCAAAAAATACTCATATATATGTTGAGTAGCTAATAACAAAAGTTATCATATATCTAAATCCATTTCTAATCGCATGTTTACTAGGTCCACATACATATGAGTATATTAGATGAAATAAGTTCTAATCAAGCCACACAATGTGCATGATATGAAACTTTGGTAAGTTTATTTAACTTACATGTCATATAATCAATAATCCAAACATCCTTAAAATTAGGATAAAATATTTAAAATTTAGCTAATAATAAGTAATAAAACTGAAAATATGCATATAAAAGGTCTAATATACTCAAATATATAATATGAGATTTTATCTTTGAAGAGAAGATACATAATTCATCTTGCCCAATTACAAAGAGTCATTCTCAAAGCCTAATAAACTTACAAAATCTAAATTAAGTTGTCTATAAAGATAACTCAAAAATAATAAACTAATATGAAAATCAAGAATATACTAAATATGAGAAAGTAATATATACTCAACCTATAAATATTATCATACCCAATAACTTTTGAATATTTATTATTGACTATAATATTATTTTTGGAGTAGAAAAAAATAGTGAATAAGATATTATTAACAATAATATGAGCATTAATTGATGTGTCAATATTTTAAAATTCTAAAATAAGATTAAAAGTGATACAAATAATAATTCCTAAAAGACAACAAAAATCTGCTGATGTATTGCGATGAGTTTTTTCTCCTCCTCTCTAGTAAGTATCATAATGATAGGTGAGCTTTGTGAGTATTACTAGAGAACTTTGTTATGTCTTACAAATTCTTCCATGATTATTTTGATTGATGAGAATATTCAATATATAAGCTATTCTAATTATTTTTACTCATTATATAAGAACTTCATGTATTATGGTATTCATATTGAGTGTTACCATTATTTTTTGTTTATATTTATTGATTCAACATGGTAAAAAGCTAGATTAAATGTGACTACTTCCTAAATTATTACTCTTTTTTTGGTCAATAGTAGTCGTACACTCACTGGGTGCAACTATAGTGCACACAATATATCAAAAGGCACATGTGGTGGAACATTGTAGAGCACAGAGTGGTGAGTAGATGCATAGTAGCAAAATGTGGTAGTCCATTATTATGGGCATGGTTGTACATGCAGTTGGGCGCAATGGTGCCTATGGTTAAGCATGTGATAATGAGTGGAGTAGTTCACATGGTGGTGATAGATAAAAACCCTAACTAGGTTTATTGTGCCAACTCCTTCCACATTTAGTGTTAAATACAAAAAAAATTGAAAAAAAGAAAAAATAATTGGGTACATTTATTTTGGATGAACTATAATTTAGTAGTACATTGTACATATAAATTATCACACCATAAGTAGATGAAGACAAATTCCAATTAAGTGTACTCATAATATTAAGATATGATATCAAAAATAGTTATTTGATATTATTTTAGAGAAGAGCATCATGCAATAAAGATAAAGACATGATTATCAAAATCATTCATGGGTCCTCCTATAGTTCATGAATCATGATACTTCATATACTTGGATATCAACACAAAAGCAAACATTAACATTACTGATAAACATTGCAATTCTCTATGTTATTTTAACATTCTGAAAACTATATTGTTGTCAATGAAAAATACTTGAAAGTCATAACACATGATACTATTCAGCTTGAAACCTTGTTACTTTCCTATGTCATGCATATTCCAGATACATGACATAGAGATATTATTTTATCTTTAATTATTTTTCTAAATAACTCAATTCTGATCTTATCTTTAGTTTTACTAATATTTATTAACAAGATCAATAAACTATTAAGAAGAATCTATTTGATACAAAATCGACATAATTATCAGCTTTATCTTCCACGATAAGATCTCGCTTTTGTTATATGAATATTTTAGATCTATTATTTGTGCATTCTCAGCTTGGGCATCAATCACTAGTCAAGTTAAAAATAATTTACCCGACTCTTTAGGGTATTTTGACCATAAAATATGAGGTATATCAACTATAAAAATTTATCAAAATTTCCTACCTCACATGTCAATCTGGTTTGAATAGGAATCCATTCTATCTAGTACACTCAGACATATTTGAAACTAATAGAGACATGACTAGAGAGAGATTTATAGATCCGGTCATGTTTATTTATGGTTGTCCTACCTATTAAGTTTTTTTTTATATTTCAAATATTTCACAAAATAATAAAAACTCAATTAAAAAAAAATATTAAAAAATTTAAAAATAACAATACATTACAATATATATCAGCTCAATTTAACATATATTATATAGATCATAAAATTACAAAGCATACTTGTGCTAACATATCCCAACATAATGAGAAGATTGAAATAAAAAATAGATATCTCATCAAGACGATTGTGACACATCTACTTGAAAAAAGTATTATAAAATATTTTTATAGAAAGACAATTTTAACTGTAATATACATTATCAATCAGATGTTTTCTTTTGTTATTTCTCAGTGCATACCCTTCAAGATCCTATATCATAGAATGATATTATTTAATTTATTTCTCAAAAATTTTTGATGCATTTGTTTTGTCCTCTATCACTCTTGAGAAAGAGACAAACTAATACCTAGGCCATTGAGATGTATTTTCTTGGATACTTTAGTATTCAAAAAAAACATGAATTTTTCACTAGAGACTAATATCATTTTAGTTAGTGAGGACATTACCTTTTTTAATTATTACTTATTCTTCAACGAGCTTAGGAAGCATATGAATCAATATGTACTCGAATCCATTATGTTTCCACTCTTACCTATAGTATCGCCCAGACCACCAACCAATAGAAAGAGTGACTTATCGACTACATTTGATCATATTAGTACTCAATACGATATCACTCTCATATAATCATCATACCTACTAACACATTCAAATCATATTAAGTTAAAAGAGAATAAAATTTCCTGAGTTGGAGGATCTCAATCAGACTAAGATAAAATAGTAATACAAAAATCTATACCAGCAAAAACTCAAATCAAGTATGCACCAGTACAAACTTCTACAATCAATAGACTTAATCATCTATGACTTTAAATTTAAACCAGGATAGAGAAACCTACCTCGCTTTCTCAAATGGCAAATGAGACTACTAAGCTAGACGATCCGACAACCAGTCCGTTTGATCTTATGCTTCTGATCACTTTTTGAAAGTGACTGAGAAGCTATACTCAACACCCAATTTCACATATTTCATCGTATTATTGTATTGTTCATTTTTTTAGTTTTTTATTCATTTTTTTATGATACTAGCACACACAAGATTTTTTTTTTTTTGAGGAATTATCCCATTCAAAATGTTGTTAGACCATGATAAAAGTATGAGTGCTCTCTAAAATAATAGGACTTGAGAATAAATACGATGATTTTTGAGAAAGTGTGTTATTAAGTGTTCACTATGAAAACAGATTTAAATAAAAAAGTAGATTTCTAAAAGCCAAGATTTCCTCACTATTTTTTTTATTTTTCTTGTAAAACAGTATAATCGAGGAATAAACTAACTAGATATGAATAATATATATTTTATGGTAATATTGAGGAAGAAGTATCTATGGAATAGCCACGAAAATTTTGAGCAATATTAACAAAGTTTAATTTGGAGATTGTGGAATGCGTACGGCCTGAAGCGATCACCTAGAACTAGGTTTGTTAGATTTTTATAAGCAATCACTTCATTTGGATTACATACATGTGTTAATAAATTTTTTTGTTTTTCTAAAAAATTTTGATGATAGAATAATTTTGTTAATTATCTAAGTGAATAATTTTACTAATTGTTTCAATGAATAATTTTAGACATAATTTGAGACGAAAGATATTGAGAGACTCAAATATTTTTTAAAAAATAATATCAACTTATCACAAGAAAAAATGCTTATGATACACTAACATGTATTAATCTTTTGGATTATGCTCTAGTAAATACTTATATTGATACATGCAAAAATAAGAAAACAAGGCCTGACCAACTAGTCGAACCGATCCAACCATCAACCAGTCACCAAACTAGTCAAGTTTTGCCAATTGGATAGGTATCACATCGAGTAGGGATAAAACTAGCATAACTAACCATTACTAAAAAATAATTTTAGTGATAGCAGAGATAAAATTTCAAACCCTTAACCTAAATTGGAAAACAACTCAAAGTCACCTGGGCTACTTTTTTTTTTTGTTTTACTTGTAGATTAAATTATATTCCTATTAAAATAATATTTTAATAAATTAATTTATCATTATTTTATTTTATATCTTATTTAATTAATTACTAAAACATTTAAACTAATATTATAATATTCTAAACAAATTTTTTGTATATCATTTATATGATAAATAAATATAAAAAATATAAATATTAAAGAATGTTATATATATATATATATATATATATATATATATATATATATATATATATATATATATATATATATAATTATTTATTTTATAATATTAAATGTAATAGATTAAATAAATTATATGAACATTACACTTAGAAAAGAATGTAATGTATATTTTAAGTATTTTATTATTTTTAAAAAATTTTTAATTTATTTTTATGAAATTTGAATATTTATTATATATTTATTGATATTTTTATATATATTTTGGATATGTCCATTAAAATTCAAATACTATATATTTATAATTTTAGATATGTGTGTGTGTGTGTGTGACTGTGTGTGCGTGTGAATTTTTTTTAAATTATATTTAATTTTATAAATATATAAATATATAAACTATATTTAAGCATCAACAATTTAATAGCAGTTTGATAGTAGACTGATTGCCTTGCCGACTAGTAAACAAATGAACCAATAACTTTTTTAGTTTAGTTACTGGTCTGATTTTCTCAACATTGGATCCAAGTACTAACTACACTCCTAGTGTGACACCTCCAGTTAACTCTACTACTAATAGGAGAGTCCTATCAAATATTAACAATGTTATGATTAAAACAGATATAACATAAGTAATCAATAAATCAATCATTTCCTAAATTCACTTTGGCTGATTAACTTTGACACACATCTTCACATACTGAGGTATGTAAAAAAATCTCTAAAACTTAAAATCTTTTTAGGGGATTATGTGTGCTTATAAATTGTAATTAATAAGGTATTAAGATTAAAATTAGACACCAACAAGCACTGAGAAAAGATCAATCACAAGATTATACACTTTTCTTTGAGGCAACTTTGACTCAAAAAAGTAAATTACAAATATATGTTTTGAAATTTAATGCAAATGCATAATTCAAAGCTTTGACTACAATTACTATGACATACTTTGAATGTGATATATACTCAAAGATATCAGGTATGCATGCTCTTATTATATTGTGACAATTAAACAATAAAAAATATGGTTTTCAATCTAGTTTTTTATGAGAAGACAAAAAGTATCAAAATGAACCACTTCTTCTTCAAGGATAAAGATTCAAGATTAGATCATTACTATAATATATACTTAGGCAATAGAACAACTAACAAACAACTCAATGAAGGTCATAAAGATGCCCAAGCTTACTTTATTTCCTCTAAGATAAATGTTATGGACTTGTATGCAGCTATTTGATGAAAAATATTAAAATTTTATTTTATTTTAATAATTTATTTTATGTTACTTGATGAGAATATGCAACATGTGAAATATCCTAATTATTTTTGCCTTTTATATAAAAGTGACATATATTATGTTACAAATATTTATTGTAATTATTTTTCCAACTTGATTTGTAAATTTAATAATAATAATTCCATAGTAGGAAAAAAGTAATAGATAAAGTACAATTACTAATAATTATTAAAAGTATTCATGAAATGTGCCTAAAACTCAAGTGCTATAATGCATGAGCAAAAGCACCTCCTTCCAAAAGGCATTGGAGGTACAAAAAAAAACTAGGCTACACATGTCTCACCCAAACATCCCTCGCCTCGTGGAATGAGTCAGAGCAACTCGTTCGTCAAATGAAATTGGATGCCTCATTCTTGAAACTAGCTTGAACAACTCATTCATAGAACAAGCTAAGACAGCTCGTTCATGTGTATATATATATATATATACACACACACAAATATATACATGCATATATTCATAGGTATATACATACATACATATATATATACATACGCATTTGTATATACATATATACGCATGCATATATACATATATATGTATACGTAATTACATATATATGTATCTGTAGTAACGTATATATGTATACTTATATATGTACATACATATATATGTATATACATATGTATGTCCATATATACATATATATGTATATGTATGTCTATATATATGTATACATATGTACAAATATATATATATATGTACATAAATATGTATATGTATTAACATATCTATGTACAACATATACATGTGTGTGTGTGTGTATCTATACACACAAATATATATATGAAATTATTAAAATTTTATTATTTTATTTTAAAATTTTGAATGATTATATTGTTAGTCAATACCAATTATGTTTTATTTTTATGTTTTATATATATATTTTTAATATATTTCATTAATATATAAAAACTATAAATAATATTTTGTGAAATATAATATTATATATATATATATAAGGTTGAGTGTAGGGGGTGTAACTGAGCCGAGCCGAGTATTAAGCAAGCTCAGCTCAGCTTGATTTTAAATGAGTAGGCTCGAGCTCAAGTAGAATTTAAAATTTTGAGCTCGAGCTCGACTCGAGCTCATTCGTGAGTTGCTCAAGCTTAGCTCGAGCTCACTCTCCAAATCCTCACTTATAGAAAGCTCGAGCTTGCTCGCTTGGTAGCTCGTGAATCCGAGAAAGGGCTTGTTTAAAACTTGACAAAAAGATCATTTTGAATTCGTTTAAGGCTCGTTTAGAGGTCGATTATATAGCTCGTTTAAGGCTCATTTTGAGCTCGTTTAGATATCTCACTTACAAGTCTCGCTTAGAGCTCATTTAGAAGGCTCGTTAGAGCTCGTATACATTGCTTGTTTAAAAGTAGTTTAGATAGCTCATTTAGTGCTCATTTAAGACTTGTTTAAAACTTATTTAGAAATTATAGCTATTACAAAAATGTTCAAATAAACCTTAAAAATACAAATCCAATATTATATAATTAAATATATTTAAATACAATATTCATCTAACATAACTAACATAACTTAAATTAAAAAGATAAGACAATTAAAATTTAATTAACTTTATTGAAGTTCAAAAGTTAAAATATTCATCATGTTCATTTGTAGGAAACATGTATTGTGCATCAAGTTTTCTCCATGATATCGGCCTGCTAAAAAAATAAAAGAGATTATAAAACCTATAAACAAATAAATTCGACATATGAAACTAACAAACTTTCTTACGCATTATATCCAACAAATCTTCTTGTTAATTATGCAAAATTTAAAAAGATAAGCATCCATATGTTAATAATGTAACATATCATATTTTTAAATGACAATTTTACTACAAAATTTTACTTCTCATTTATATGAATATTGATATGCTCATAAAATAAATAATTTTATAGAACATAAGAAAAGAAAACAAAGAGAAAAAGTATAGAGAATGATTGTTACCACCACATCCACATACGAAGATAACTAAGTTAGGATCAAACAAATCCAAAACTCAAGCTGCAGCCTGTACCTACCAAGTTGATTTTAAATTTCAAAATTCATGATCATATAAATATAAAGATATTACTTTTGCATAATCAACTTCAAGTAAAAGGTATTTGAACCACTTTAATGTCTTATTGATCCTAAAATAAAGTATAACAAGTATCCAAAAAAATTCAATAAAATACCAAAAAATTAAAATTATATTTGAGATATAAAGTACGAGATATTATCTTTTTTTTTTCTTTATACCATAGTGGCCACGTAACCAATTTGCACAATATAAAAAAACTTGAATAGTACTTGCTCCTAAAGATGCACAATATAAAGTACGAGAACATACAACTATTTTTAGCATTGTATTTCTCATTCAATAATTTTGTGACATTATAAAACTCGGGAAAAAATAAATTTGATGTTTGATATTCAAAACCTATAAGAAATATGTATGACATTATCAAGTTGGAATTGATAAATTTTAAAAACATGTAAATAAAAAAATGAAAAAAAATATTAGTGAAATAATTTCAATAACTTCAATAACTTCGGCAATTTTCATTTAAACCTCTTCACTATGCAAAAATATATAACTCAAATATCTTTGTGCATTTTTTGGAAAGATATCATTGAACACTAAGATACTTGACAATATAAAATATATTGCATTCGAACTAGTGCAATAATTAAGGATAAGTTACTTTATATTACATACTTAACTTTAATTGCTTCATAATATCCACAAAAATATTTAGACTTTCTAATTTTGCATTACATATTTAACACTTTCTCGCACATTCTTAATGATCTCTCCAATCTCAGACAACTCATCTTGGACAAAGAGATTTAAAATATAGTCACATCTTACTTGAAATAACTTTTCACTATGAGGAAACTAATATTTGTATGTAAGATTCTCTTTCAACATGCAATAAGCAACATAATTATAAGATATATTATCAACATTCACTATCCAAAGTTTATCTTTGATCTTCCAATCAATCAAATATTTTTTAATGCATCACAAATAGCAACTCCGGAATAAAGTAGATGAATATTGATAAATTGAAAATACAAAAATAAAATTTTCAATTTGAATCTATGAAATAAGAAATGACAACCATATATGAAACTTTCTGATAATTGATTTTCATTAATCGATAGTTACACTTACTTTATTTAAAGATTTCAATAAAATAGAAACTTTCTTCGTCTCTACTTCATAAGCAACAAAAAAAAAACTTTTCTAATGATTACACGGCTAACTGATTGATAATAAAGAGTTATAATTTTCATCAACAAATTAAATAGTTCATACCTTACAAATAAAAATATTAGCCCAAGAACCATAATCATATGAAATAATACTTGTTTGATCTTAGATTAGTCATATTTAAAATTTTGTATATTTACTACCATTTAAGACTCCAAAAAAAAGGTTTTAATTATTAACTCCTTTTGCCCAGACACCTTTATTTTTCTCCTCTAACAACTCTCTAGGTGCCTATTAGATTGAGTTGTAGGATCATCCTTGATATACAAAAAATAACTCTTACAATGAATACATTTTGTCTTCTATGATTTGTTGGGAAGAGTGACTACTTTAATTTTATTCCATACTTTGGATGTGAACTTTCTTTTCTTTGCACACATGGTGTTATCATCTTTAGTATCTTCAATATTATCAACTCTATCACACCGACACTTGTAGATGTATTTTCCTTATTTAAATTAACATTTATTGCATTAACAACCACAACAATGTCCATTATAGGACTTGTTTGCAAATTTATAAAGATAATAGATTTGAAAAAAGATTGTCTGACATTCTCTTTATTAGAATTTATCACAAACAGAATTCCAATAATCCAATAAAAATTAAAATAATTAGGAAAAAAACAAAAAAATGATGAAGAAAAACTTAAAAACAATAAAAGGCACAATGTATTTGACATCTTTTTTGTCCACTTCTTTCACATTACCTTTAGAAAAAATTAGGATCACGTAATCCTAATTCAAGAACTAATTCCATTACATTTAATTACTGACTCAATTTGCCTCTGTAATTATATTTGGTGGTATATAACAAGATATTAGAAATTGTTAAGATAAATATTTACCGCATCATACATCATAAAAGGAGAAATTTGTGTGTGTAGATATCAAGCATGTAATTGTGTGTTTATCAAAATCATAAATAAAAAGTCTAAAATAAATTTCAGTGGAATATATATTTTTGTTTTCTCCTTTTTTGTGAAAACTCTTCATACTTTTATGACACAATTGATGTCATGAAAATTTCTTATAGTTTCACAATAAATTATTCTTATTAATTATTAGCAATAATAACAGTACTAACAAATATTATATAAAAAAAATCATTGCTTAAGAATATTAAGTGATATCAAATAAATCTAAAAAATATTTCTTTAATTATTACGTTCCAAAATAGTGTGACTGAAATGCAACTATGCAAGGTAAGAAAAATATAACAAAAGTCAAGATTTATACTTAATATTATTATAAAATCTATACTCTAGTGTATAATGTATATTGATTTACACTTTTAGACAATCCATTAATACAATACATAAAACATAATAATGTTAAGTAAAATTAATATAATTTAGTAAGATATTGTAGCCTGTGTTGCACGGATAGGCCTAAGTGCTGTTGTGTCCACGTGTCCGACACGTGGATACGGCGACACGGGTCGGACACGCGTCGGACACGTGTCCGATAGGCCAGGGGTGGGTTTTGGAATCTGCATCGGGAGGGGGAGAGTTCGAAAATCGAAAATCAAAAATTGAATTCGAAATTCGAAAATCGGGTGGGGGGTTGGGTTCGGAAGGGGGGGGGGGGGGGGGGAGGGGGTTTCCGGAGGGGGGAGGGGGTTTCGGGTGGGGGTCTGGGGGGGAGGGGGGGGGGAGGGGGTTTCGGGAAGGGGGTTTTCGGGAGGGGGAGGGGGGGGGGGGAGGGGGTTTCGGGAGGGGGGTTTTGGAGGGGGGGAAAAGGTTCGGGAGGGGGGGAAGGCTCGGGAGGGGGAGGGTGTTAGAGGGTTTAAATTTTTTTTACATTATTTTAAAATACAGTATTTTTAATTATTTTAAAATACCTAATATTTATAATTAATAATTTTTTTTTATTTTTTTTATCATGACGTATCCTAGCCGTATCCGTATCCTAGTTTTTTAGAATTTTCCGCGTCCCCGTATCTTGCCATGTCGTATCCCCGTATCCGTATCCGTGTCCGTGCAACATAGACTGTAGCAATTAAATGTACATATTAAATTTTGATTTATCAACACAACTAACAATTCATCCTTATCATGAACATTCATAATTAAAAGTTATAAACATACAATCAATTTTTGGGCAATCTTTAACTTTATGAATAATAAAAAACTTCAATTAATCACAATATTTTTCAAATTACATCTATAGCATTAAAATTATGAATAATTTATGTGTGTTTGTGTGTGTGTATACATAGACACACACACACACACATATTTTTATTTATTTATTTATATTTATATTGTGGAATACCATAGAACTAACAAAACTCATAAATTAGGTAACTTTGATGACTAACAAATCTACATTATATAGTTCCAAAATTTCAATAACTCACTACTATTATATAATTGAATGACTATATAATTACAATCTTATAATTTATAATGTAAGTCACATTTATTATTACAACATAATCTCAAGTCATCACCTAAAGCTTAACAGATCAACTATATGATCAAATGGCAATACGAGTGTATAGACAGAGCAAAAACAGAGTACTAAACACCCTTAGGAATTAGGCCTTAACCAAGTAGCTTAACATATGCACATCCATCTCAAATTTGTGCAATGGCCAAAAAGACGATGTAAACAAAATAATAATAATATATCAGATACCAAAACCATAGTTTTGTAGTTGACAATTTACAACACACCCTTAGGCATAAACCCCCATAACCAAGCAGTCCAAGCTTCCTTTACTAATTTGATGTCCGATGATAGATGACAACTGACAAGGTTATCCACAAAGACAAATTCGAGACATTACCAATTTACTATTAGCATTGTAGAGTTTGATCGAAAGTTGGAAACATCGCCGCCATTCGATTAACAACTAACAAGCCTGTTAGAGATTAGTGTTCACGACTCAGTACCATTAGCATTGTGGAGCTTGTACAATTGTGCTTGTTGAAATTTTTTATCGAATGAAGAATTGATGATTGAGAAATAGCCAAACTCGAACGCTCAAACTGAATATGTTATAATAATAAATAGCTGTTGAACAGGCTCGTGAAAGCCACCAACGAGCCTGTTAATGATAAAGCCTGCTTATTCATAAAGTTACTCTCGAGCGATGTTCAGCCAGCTCACGAGCCACGTTCACAAGCCTGTTATGAATAGGCTCGTGAGTCTGGTTCACGAGCTTGCTGATGAGCTCATTCACGAACCTATTCATGAGCATGTTCACGAGTTGATGAGTTGAGTTTGAGGATGCTCAAGCTAAGTTCGTTTAACTTTCGAACCTCATAATGATGTTCGGGTTAAACTCATTTAACTTCATAAATGAGTTAGAGCATGTTTCTAATGAGTCGAACGACGAGTGGCTCGTGAGTAGTTCAGCTCGGTTACACCCCCAGTTTAATATATCTCAAAAAAAAAATATTAACACCTTAATTGTGCATTACAACTCAAGAATCCAAAAGGTTTTTGTACATCAAAGCACCTTGCATCTAAAATAACTATGTTGAGGTGTCAAATGGTCATGTTGTGCAAGTAGGGTCATACCACCATATCGTGCTAGGCAAGACATGAGTATTAGAATGACAGCCTGATATGCCACAATTGGCTTGCAAAGTGCTAGGCTGTGCAGGCCTGGTGCATGCCCTGCAAGTTAGGGTTGGTTCATGCCAGCACGAACCAGTTCAATTTTTTTATATTTTTTGATCCCATGGGACTTGAACTTTATTCTTATATATATATATATATATATATATATATATTTAATCACAATTACACGATCATAACTTAACATTTTGTTTAATTCAATTAAATAAAAGATTAAAAATTTTATTTAATATCAATAAAAAACTAATGGAACAAAAGCATAATATAAATAATATTGAAATAAAAATATCAAAAATAAAAATGATAAACAGTACAATCTAATATTTAATACAACAATAATGTATAAATCATATTGAAATAAAAAATAAACAAAAATAAAGAAAAACTTACTAACTAGCATAGTATCAATACCACATGAATCAAGAATCTTTAATAATAAATCAATGTCAATGGTATAATAGTATGAATGAAAATGTAGATCATTATTATCATGAATTTATCTAAAGATATCACTTGTGCCCTCAATATCTATGATCTCCATGTCTAATTAATCATTATCTACCATTAATTCTTATGTATTATCCTGAATGTATAACCTTAAATCATCCACGTCCTTCATACATGTAAGTCACTTTATGATATTTGATCATAATATTAATCTCATATATGAAATAATATTATCTACCACAAAAAAAAGATTGATGCTATATTAGACATTAGAGGGATCAGTAGAGCATGTGTCATCTTAGATAACATGAGATAAGTAAATTCATATAATTTTTATTATAATAAAATATCTAAATTTTTATTATAACTATGGGATAGTATGAAACATTAATCAATACGTAAATACCAAAGAAAACTCATGCTTATTTGATAGACTACCCTTTTATTTACTTCTGACTAACTAAATGAAAAAATCATCATTTCTGAATATGATATCATGTTCGTAATCAGAATATGACTATAACTATTATACCTAGTATCATAATATGTAAATAAATTAGTTAATCTTTCATGAATTGACATTTCAAATTTGCATACTTGATTCATACACATTAATATATATGTCAATATTTTATATTCATTCAACCATAATCCTAAAATTCATACATGCAGTCAAATAATATAATATTAAAATAAAATACTAATATTTCAAATATTCAGTTTTCATCCCAATAATTATGATACTAAATTTACAGTAACTTCTATACTTGCTAAACATGCTACTAATATCATATATGCACCTAGTGTGATACAAGTAGGAGTGTAAATAAATAAATATATATTCGTCGTGTCATAAAAAATCTTAATAAAATTTCATAAAAAAATTCTTATATCCTAATCTGAATTATCAATAATAAGTTCTTTACTCTTACTATCGACGTAATTAAATATCATGTATAGTAACAAACACATGACTCCAATATAAAATAAAGATAGTTCCAATAGTTTCTGATATTAGTTTTATTTTATTTTATTTTTTAGGCTATTAAAAAAATAAATACTAAACTCATATTGTCTGTTAGGCATCCTATGGTATTTTAGTGAATTTTTTATTTTTTCTAACATGTGAAAAATAATTTTTATTCTTACTTGTACTATCAAGTTAATTATATGACACATGCACATAACGTAAAATATCTTACCTAACAACTCATCTCTAATAATTCTAACAAACATACTAATAACTATATTATTAGAAATATTATCAAAAATAATATTAAATATTTTATTTTAAATTTTATATTTTGTAAATACCCACGTCATACACTCATATATGAAAGGATCATAATGATGATAGAAAATTTTAAAAAATTTCAATTTTTTTATTTTCTATTTTAAGCCTATATAATGGGTAGTGAGACATATAAATGATGCATCATTGTCACTAGTTCATATATCGAACATCACGGATATCACACCATTAAATTATTAAAAATAATTAATTATTTTTTTAATTTATAATATTTTATTATGTCTTTCTTACTTGTAGACATATGAATCTTATGATAAACAGGCCTAAAACACGTTTGCATAATATGGACTACTACATGATTCTCTGAAAATTTAATCGAAAGACTCATGATCATAATCAATTTGATAATATTTTTCCTCTCAAATTCATTGTGACAAAACTTAACTAGATCCAACTTGAAACATCTTATCTGTAAGTTGGATTTATCTCGGATCTAATACATCATGTTTTTTGTTACATTCATCGGTATGCCTCTTTGTGTGCTGAGTCTCACACGTACTCCTACAAGTACATATCTTTTGAAAATATATACATTATGTCAATTCTTCATCAACACCCCTAAAATATATACATTAAAATATTCGTCTAATTTTTTATTTTTTAGGTGACAAATAAGTTTGAGTCAAAGCTGTTAGATAAAACATAATTTCGAGCCTCATATTTTTTTAGTAGGATTATCATTATTATTTATATATATGTTAATGTCATATTCATTATTATTTAATTTACTATGTGACATTTTTTTAACTATTTTTATTTATTAAATAGATTATGAAACTAAAAAAAATAAAACTAAAAACATTAAATATCTCAAAAATACCAATATTACAAACCGTTTTGTTATAAAAATTGCATCACTTTTAAAATCTAACATCGACGCAAGTCACACAAACATATTTATGCCATCATCTATCCCATATGTATAAGCGTGAACCATAAATAATAATTCTTTAAGTAAATAATTACACAAATAATTACATAAAAATTAATATATTAAATATTAAAATTTCAAAGAGGGAGTAAGAGACGAGAGGGCACAAGAAAGAGAGAAAATTTTAAAATAAAAATTCTAAATTTCTTCTCTTTTATTTATAGTGCAAAATAAATAATTAAAAATAATTTGTTTAATGATATGTGGCCAAAATCATGATAGCCTTCAAATTCTAGTTAGTAATCATGAGATGTAATCCGACAACTACGATTAAACATGCATTTTTTAAAAAAAAAATTATTCTAAAAGGACACAAACATGCCCCACTTGTAGTTGTCCTAGTTGGAGCCCATTGTGCAAAAAATATAACAAACTGAGTGGGGAAGGCTGCTCAATTGAAATCAGCCACAAGTAGATTTTGGCTTATGTGGCAATTAAAAAAAACAGGCTCATTAGGCGATCACTTGACAAAGCTAGACTCATGACTTGAGACCTACCTCTGCCTGATCTCGGATCATCGGGCTGGTAGACCATGCCACTAGGTCAGGCATGCAAGTCGTGCTTGTCCCAGCACGAGGCACAATTCTTAGCAGCTCAACAAGACACAAGCTATGTCTTAGTCAACATGGTCCAAGACCTGACATAGCTTTGGACCATGTCGTGATAGACCAGGTACGGATGAACCATGATGTGCAGCTAGTTGTGCCCAGGCTGCCCGGCCTATTGACATCTCTATAACTGTGTGATTACCAGTAATACGAGTGTTATCTCATATGTCGATAATCTAGAATTCTAAAATAAGAATAAGAGTAGAATAATTAGTATTATCTGAAAGATGAGAAAAATTTATTAGTGTAAGAAATAAAATTTTTCTATTCCACTCTAATAAATATAATGGTTGGTGAAATTTATGAGGACTCATAGATGATTCTAATAGTCAGCTTATCTCTTTGAATATTACATAAAGTTCAAAATGAATCTCAAGAAATAACACTCAACAGCTATCTCTAGTGGGATTATTGTTTCAACAAAATGTATACCAAAAGACATCACAAATTATAATCTCTTAAATCTAATTCTCCACTAAAATTAGGGTTTCCAAATCCCTAAATTTTCAATTTTGCCCCAAATCTAAAATTAAAATTTAGGATGTCCTAAAATAAAATCATAATTATAAAAATTTCCAAAATCAAACCCTAAAAAATTAAAGATTTTGGGGCTTATCCAATTTTGTTATTAAATTCAAACACAACTCTTAAAAATTAGAGCTTCGAATTCCTATCCAGATCCACGGTGAAATTCATGCAAAACAATCCCAAATTTGTGTCCGACACCACACATGCCCATTGTTTGAGCAGTCACTGGTGCTTTGACGATGTCTTCTACCATCAGCATCAATGCAATTGGAGACAACGCCTGTAACAGATAGTGGGTGTATGATGAAACTTTAGAATTGCAAAGTTTTAAGCACCTTTCTCCTTCAATTAGTGCATCCTTGCACTAAAGCACACACGCATGTACTATACTAGTACAATATACATGTTTTCTTTCTCTAAGATTTATAATATTGCTCTGATACTATGTTACAAGTTAATGCAGAAATGAAAATATAATGATACACTAATACAAAAATATCATACAAGCAAACCCTTATATAAAAGACAAAAGATTGAAGCAACTAATAGATTAGATACTCTTATTAAAAAATAAAAAAATAATAATAAATAAATAAACTACAATAGTTACATTGTATAAGATCACCCAACATGTGGTCTGCCTCAATCATATATACATGTGTTTACTTTTCAATTTTTTGGAAATTAATGAACATAAACTTTCTCTCAGCTCTTTTTGCTCTTCCTTTCCAAAAAGTCAATGAGCCAAAATCCTAATTTTTCTGATCAGTACAGAACATATATATATATATACCAATTAAAGGCAGCCCACATGGCAAGTGCTTCCATAGATAGAGTAAAGAAAAAACAAGCAAAAATAAATCTTAGATATATATCATCTTCGTAAAATGTGAAACCAACATAAATATAACATTTAATCAATTACCATTTATAAAATCACATTGAAAATAATCAAAACCATAATATAACATTCAATTCTGGTAATGGATGAAAACTGATTGCTAAAAATAAGAGTACTATTAACTGCTAAAAAAACTTCAATTTCAACTGATGGGCTCAATTACTAATTTTAGAACTAGAATTGTATCAGAAGACAATCCTGAGAAAGATAAGAAAGAAATATGGGCGAAAAAAAAAAGAAAATAGAACCTTCAAGTGGCTAGTATCAGACAAATTGAATACAGTTTTTCACAATATTAAAAACTTATGTAAGCAATTCAATGGTACTTAATTGTATCCAAGAAATGAAGTTGGAGAATACAATTGCAAAAAAAAAAAAAAAGAATGTATACCGAGACCAAATGAATGCAGTGTTTCCTTCTGAGAGTAAACCTTCCTTTCCAGTGGAGACAGATGCTTTTTCTAATTGATTAATATTGACAGATGACCAAGAAGATGTAACAATCATCAATATTGACATCCAATCATTTCGGAATTCCTATTTAACAAGAATCAGAATGGTTTGGTCTCGAACCAAAATAAGGGGAAAGCATGAAAAAAGCACACAAAAATAATGAATTAATAACATGCACATAGTAAAATTATCAGAATCATGCAGATTGAAATGCAACTGAGAGAAAATGGATCGAGAAGATAAATTCATCACGTGAATGCCAAATGTGGATATAGGTACAACAAGCAAAATTTATCAACTTTATTAAATATTTATACTTACACAATATTCACAGAAAAAGAAAACCCAAAAAACATAAAATGGCAACCACTTGTAATTAGGTGAGCAAACGCAAGAAGAAATATAAATAACAAGTTACTCACAAAAGAACATAAGTGAAAATCATAATACATATGTACAAACGCAAGGGATTGCAAAGTAATCATTTATCTTGGCAAAAATATTGTAGGTCAAATCCAGTTTCGAATTTTATTAAATAAAAAATCAGTCAATTCCTACAATTTTTCTCGACTAACTAAAAATTAAATTGAAAGATGTTAATAAGTAAATATAAATGTTTTTCCTTGAATTGCAATATATTAACGCAAAGAAAGAAAAGAAATCAACTTCATTCATTCACTACTTAAATGATACATCTAGTATTAAAAGACAAAAAAATTAATTAACAAACCTGCATATACTCTTAACACTGCAATAAGCAAAGAAATACAATTAAAGTATCAAAAAACTAACTTAACACTTTCTCTCAAATTCATACATAAATATCTAAAATATCAATTTTAAAAAACCAAAAAGCCATAAAGTAATTCTCAATATCTTTGTTAGCTAGTTGATCTTAATAGACATGTAGCGACACCAAAATTAGTTCATCTGGCAGAACCGGCTGTCGACAATGTTATTTGTTTGTGTGATTATGCATTCAAATTTCACATTTGTATGGAGCCTTTACCAATCCAAACTTACTTAGAGATGGAATCAAGAGTAAGATTCATCCCCATAGGTTGATTCAAGTTCATTTTTTATACACACAGAATATACTGATCAAATTCTCTTAAATCATCCACTTATGAAATTACAATAAACTTCAACATATTTCATCTTCTTTAAAATATCAAACAAGAAACAATATAACATTCATGCTGCCAATCACAAAACAATAAATATATATCACAAAACAACATATACGAAAATCTCAATCTCCTGAAAAAAAAAACTATAATCTAAGAAAAGTCACGCATCTAACAAATTTTTTGATTGCTTACTCAAGTTTTGCATGAAAATTTAAAGATAGTAGTTCACCTTTTATTTTTAAGAAGAAAAGATTACTTCTAAGTTATGTATAGTAACATATAATTCTTCTTCTCTCTACAACCAATGCCCAATTAAAATTAATATATCTAACATACAATAAATCCATCTAAAAGAATTAATAAAATAATAAATTATTAGGTTTACATATTTAATATCAAGATTAATAACTATCAGGTAATTAAGATGTCCTATTAATCCATTAAAGCAAATTGGATCAGCAAATACACTTTTCTTAGAAGCAATGACTTAAACTGCGTATCCGGTTCAGAAAATATTGTTAGAGCACAATGTACTAGTTCATATTCTGATAGGATATCCAAAGCTAGCTTTACTATAAAAAAATTAAAGCATCTAAATAAATCACCTTAAAATTAAAAATGTCTACAACAGTCAGCATGTTTCATTCGTAATGTTATCTCAAATAATAATTTGAGTCTAATATAACCAATTTATCATCGCTAATAATAATTATATCAAACATATATACATATAAGTGAAACATCAAAAAACTATAATAACAATGAAAAACTCAAGCTTCATATATCAAATGTGTACAAGGAGGTATGTATAACTCTACCTTGGATGGAACAATTTATATGTTAGGTACTTTCATCCATAAAGTATGCAAGGAGGAAAAACAAAATAAAAAAATACAAAATATAACACATGCCCAGCAAGCTAGTACATAATATCTAGAATATCAAATTTAGAAAAATTGAATGTGCATTAAAACTTTTTTAAGTTCTTTGTAAAGATATATATTGACTGAACTATTATAAAAATATAAGCTTCATCTACTCATAAGTAATCCAACTCTATACGATATATATTAGCTAAACTATTATAACAATATTGTTATTATATACATATAATAGCAATAATCTAATCTTTGAACTTATTACAGACAGATAAGTAATCCATCTTTATAAGCTTCACCTGCTCATAAAACTCATGATTGAAAATTTTATGACTCATAATCAAACTGTCATAATAGAAAGTTATAAGAAATATAAAAATATATCCAATCTCTTCATTATATTGACTCATCCAAAATATTGCGTAATTAATCTTAACTCACTTTAAACTCAATCTTTATACAAGATCTAAAAATAATTGTTTCTCTTTTTTTTTAAGAATAAGAAATTTAGCTTTAAAAAAATTATAAAAAATTTGCAATAGATCATTTCTCAACACAAATTTTCAGCTTGATCACATCATGATCAAACTAATAGCATCACACAACTCTAAAAATAATACAATATCATCATTGGGATCATCTGAAAAATATCATTCATATTAATATGGCTATACTATAACTATCAAACTCAATTTCAACTCAAATTATTAATTTGAATAGGCTACTTCCTTATTCCTAAAAAATTATTTATTACAATTAATCTCCAATAATTACCCAGTGTAGAGTAATGTATGCGTTGTTGCACTTTTTGTTCGACACCTCTATCACTATTTCCTTCATTTATGTTATCTTCTTTCATGATGCTCTTTACTTCTTTGTCTCCTTAAAATTTTATATTCTCTCAATTTATGAATTCAAAAATAATAACTTAATTCCAAATCTTTAATTCATAAAAATGAGTGCCTATAAAATTAAAAAAAAACTATCCAACAAAATACATAAATAAATATCACAAACAAAAAAAATAAAAAATAGAAATATATTTCTCAATAGCATGTTAAAACCAATGTTACAAATCAAACTATTTTTAATTCTTGTTAACAGTGCCAAAACTTATTAGATATTTTTTATTTGTACTAAAATTAATCATAAGTATACGAGTCTAACAAGTAATAAAATAAATTCTAAGAATTCAGATATTGATCCCACATAGACTAGTGTTTAAATTTTGAGATAGCATCAAAGTCATATATGTCACAAACTAAGTAGGCTCGTGACATATAGTATCTTAGCTTATAACAAAAAAGCAATTCAAAATTTTTTTGGATTAATTTACTTTATTGTGCAAGATGATATCCCTAGCTAAGCATCCATAGTCATATAGTCTACAAATTATGCTTAAACATATGATAAAGTATGTGTCCTCATCAATCATGCTTCTCATACTCATCACATGGTCACAAACATCAATTCATATAGGCATTAAAGATGATATTAAGTATATTATCCATGTGAGAGACGCATACAATCACATGTTATGATAAATATTTCACGTATGTGTTCTTATTTACCTATCATAATCCTTTTAAGAATCACTTAATATATTGGATAGTTAAATATTTGAATAATACTTTTAAAGTTTTATTGGTCACTTGGCATATTTCATGCAATGAATATTCTAAGTATATATGCTTGTTCCCAACATTCATCATAGAAAGTTACCCACACATGTGCTCTTATAGCATGTCACATTTTTAAGAGGCACACTCACACATGTTTGTTCTTATTATCTATCATCATCCTAAGAAATACATATGGCATAATTAATAAATATACTAGATGCTAGAGAAAATTCATTGATAACTATTGCACAATCCATACAATGAATTATATTGGATAAGTTGTATACATCTTAATGAAAATAACAATGTCTTATATTTCTCAAAGACATCAACAAAATCTACATTGCAATCCCATTAAAACTCATTATATTATATTTCAACAATTATCAAATATAATTTATAAACCAAACATAGACAAATATCCAGCCTAGCATTAGGTAAGAGCTAAAATAAAAAATAAGAAACAACACTATTCACAAATACAAATAAATGAATATGAGAACAACTGTTGGAAATCCTCTTCACCACAAGTCAATCATGCTGGTAGAACTTTCCTAAGAGTTTACTGTCAACTTTAAGCTTTAAGTGATGCTCATGCTGTTTAGTACTGATTTAATTTGCTGAAGTATGATCGGCAAAGTCTCCAATGTTTTCCCATCATTATCTGATTTATTCTATGTCAGGAACGTGTCATGTCTTTTATGATTGTTTTTTGCCTTGTTGCATTTGTCATCTCTCTACTCCTTATGTTGCCTAATGTCATGCCTGTTTAAATTGTTACTTTCTGAATCAAGCCAAAAATAATAAGCTGATGAAAGTCGAACTGTTTCTGCCAGTCCATGTCATGGCTTAACACTTATAGTCATAACTATAAAAGGGTCGCAAAACAACTTTTATTGTAGCAACTTCCCTAGTGCTTGTGGAACCACTTGGCATCGTGACAATGAAATATGAGCAGTTACATATAAATGTCATGACTCTGAAATAAGATGTCATGGCCCATTGTATTTTAAGTCTTCAAATAATATAGTCACGACTCATAGAGGCGATATCATGACACATGAATGCCATAATTCACCCAAACAGTGTTGCAACTCATTCTGTTGTATGAACCACCTTTTATTATTTTTGGATGACAAAGTTATTCCCAAAAAACATATAAAAAACTATCATATACCTCATCTCAGTGTAAAATGATATCCAACTTAAATCTTCTAAATCATATCTCAAGTCTTATATACTTCACCACATATGTAAGCATACAAAAAACTGTGTCTAGATGAACATGTGAAAAAAAATCTAAAAAATTACTAATTATACTAATTGAATATATCATATCAAGTCATGTAATAATTAGATAATTAATCTTACTTATAATTCTCTAATAAATAGTAGAGTCAACTGTATAGATCACATCAAAAATAAAATTAATACATAAATCAAAATAGATATTTACTGGAACATAATTCAAATATTCAACTCTTAAAAGAGTATCAAATGCTTACATTCTCTTTAAGAAGATAATATATTTCCTAAGGTAAGCCACTTTTATCCCCCCAAAAAAAAAGTCTCCCAAGTTCCTTTTGGTTTGGAACTATGATTAAAGGTAATCATTAAATTTGGTTATTCTCAACTTGTCATCCTTGTGGCCAAAATATTATAACACAATGCTTAACAGACTTTAGATAGTGAATTGAATTGACAATCAACTCCTAAAAATACCATCCTGACATGACAGCCAGCACATCAATAACCATCAAATGCAATAAAGTTAATTTTGAGGAATTAACGAAATTCTGAATGACAGAAGGGCTCTTAATTTTTTGTATCACTATGATGCTGCATCCTTTAATGGGTTCCAAGCAAATTTCAACGTTTTAATTTGCAGAGGCCATCATTGCTTTGTGTAGATGTTCCTATCACATAACAACTCCTAAAAATACCATCCTAACATGACAGCCAGCACATTAATAACCATTTTTTGCATTAGAGTTAATTTTGAGGAATCCACGAAACTCTGACAGAAGGGCTCTATATTTTTTGTATCGCTATGATGCTGCATCCTTTAATAGGTTTCAAGTAAATTTCAATGTTTTAATCTGCTAAGGCATTCATTGCTTTGTGTTGATGTTCCTAACACAAGAGGTGTAAAACAAAAGCAACACCAATCTATAAGATTCAATCCATGTTGGAGAAGTCAAGCTAAGATTTCAGCAAATTATTGCTCGCATGAAAAGAATTTAGATTCAGTAATTTAAAATTGCAGAATCAAAATAAAATCAGAAAATATTATAAGCAGATTCATACCGAAAGATTATTTGAGATTGAAAAAAAGGTCCCTTCTTGCATTTGTGGTAATCTTTCGAAATGCTTAGTAATTTGTTGAAAAAACCCTTTTAAGCTTCCATCAAGGCCAAGAGCCACAATGGTTGGACTTTCCAGCAAATATTGGATCCTAGTTGCACATGAGGAAACGTATGAGACAGCATAAACTCGGATAGCTGCATCAAAGAAAAATAGGAAGCATTTCGTTTACATTAAGATTAATCATGAATACAAATATATTTCAAAAATGATAAATAGATCAAACCTAGCATAATAAACACAAAATAAATACAACAATGCTGGAAATTAGGAAAGCTACATTATATAACAATAAAATTAACAATATAATGCAATTTATAGTTTGTTGTTTTTTCTTTATTTTTTCTTTTATTGTATTATTGTTGAACATACTTAATATGTGATATATCTCAATTCAATTAGTTTATCATATAAGTGTTTCTCATGTACATCATTTTAATATTGAGTTTCCTATTGAGTATTGTTATTCCATGAATTATTTTTTTATATGGTATCATAGTTAGATCTTAAGTAGGGAAAACAAACCCTAAGGATTTCTTAGAAAGAAAAAAGAGGCATGCAATATAAATTACAAAACAATGAATACATGCACGTGTAATGTACACATGCATACTCAATATACAAGCAATCTTTATGCAAAGAGACATGCACCTCCATCACACATCGACACACAATATGTCAGCATACACAATACACAATCTGTGCATTGAGGGTGCATCATGCATGTTTGTGAATGGCAAGAGGTCTGTGTAGTGAGCATAAACCATAACTATGCATTATGGTCACAGTGTTAGTGCAAGGTAGGTGCAATGTTAGTGCATAGTGAGAGCAATGTTGTGGCACAATGGTGCAGTTTTGGTACACACTGAGTGCAGTAATAGTGCAATGTGTGCAATGTATGTGTCGGGCTGGGCCAGGTACAACCCAGGTGGATGGCCCGTTGGGACGGTCCAGCGGCAAAGGTACCATGACCCGGGATCATAGACCAAAAATCAGGAATGGTCCAATGGGACCATACCTGCTTGCCCTGTCGTTTAAAAAAAATATTAAAATATTGGCCCGACACGACTGGTATGACCCAGGCGCATGTTGCCTACCATTTTAAAATTTTTAAAAAAGTAAATATATATATATTGACGAAGAAAAAGAGAGAGAGAGAGAGAGAGAGAAAAAAAAAAAAAAAAAACTTGAGTATTTTTTTTCGCTTGTTTCTGGCTTGTAGCGATTTCCCTTATATATATTCCACACTCCCCCTCAAGCTGGAGCATATACGTCATATGCACCAAGCTTGTTACAAATATATTTAATCCTAGGACGACTGAGAGATTTAGTGAATATATCTGCTAGTTGATCATCTGAATTAACAAAACTTGTAGCAACACATCCTTATGTGATCTTCTCTCTAATGAAGTGACAATCAACTTCAATATGTTTGGTCCTTTCATGAAAGATTGGATTGGATGCAATATGTAATGCGGCCTGGTTATCAAAGATGAGTTTCATCTCTTCATCATTTCTAAATCTCAACTCTCAAAGAAGATGTTTCAACCATATGAGTTCACATGTTGTCAAAGTCATAGCTCGATACTCGGCTTCAGCGCTAGATCTCGCTACTACATCTTGTTTATTACTCTTCCAAGATATTAGATTACCTCTAATAAAAACACAGTACCCAGAAGTGGAACGTCTATCTGTGGATGAGCCAGCCCAATCTGCATCTGTGTAACCAACAACCTAAGTAAGACCTCTGTTCTCGTACAACACACATTGGCCTGGTGTACTTTTGATATATCGAAGAATACGAATTACGGCATCCCAATGGCTATCACATGGTGAGTGTAGGAATTGACTAACAACATTTACAGGAAAAGAAATGTCTGGACGAGTAATGGTGAGATAGTTCAATTTACCTACGAGTCGTCGATATCTCCCTGGGTCTCCTAAAGGCTACCCCTGTCCTGGTACAAGTTTAATATTTGGATTCATAAGTGTGTCTACCGGTTTACAATCTAACATACCGGAGTCTTCCAGGATGTCTAAAGCATACATCCTTTGGGAAAGGACCACACCGGAACTGGATTGAGCTATCTCAATTCCCAATAAATACTTGAGTTTCCCCAAATCTTTGGTCTGAAAGTCGATAAAAAGATATTGCTTTAGTTTCTGAATACCATCCTGATCACTGCCTGTAATGACAATGTCATCCACATAAACAACCAGATAAATATACTGCCCCATGGAGTTATGATGATAGAAAACTGAATGGTCTGTTGTACTACAAAGCATGCCAAACTCTTGAACAACAGAACTAAAACGACCAAATCATACTCGAGGAGATTGTTTCAAGCCATATAGAGAACGGCGTAACTTGTACACTAAATCAGACTCCCCTTTAGGAACAAAACCAGAAGGTTGCACCATATAAACTTCCTCGGCAATATCACCATGAAGTAAGGCATTTTTAATATCCAACTGATAAAGAGACCAAGAACACATAGTAGCCATGGAGAGAAGCAGACAAACAGAAATAATCTTGGCAACAAGGGAGAATGTGTCAGCATAATCAGAACCATAAATCTGAGTATAGCCTTTAGCAACTAAGTGGGCCTTAAGGCGATCAACCTGACCATCAGGATCAACCTTAATTGCATAGACCCAACGACAACCAACTGTAGATTTACCATAGGGTAAAACAACAAGATCCCAAGTGCCATTAGAGTGTAGAGCAGCCATTTCATCCACTAATGCCTGTCGCCAGCCTGGATGGGAAAGAACTTCATGGGTACTCTTTGGAAGAGAAACAGAGGATATAGCAGAGACAAAAGCAGAATAGGGTAAAAATAATCGATGATAACTCAAAAAATTATAAATAGGACAAGGATTACGAGTAGAGCGGTTACCTTTCCGAATAGCAATGGGTAGGTCATCAGGAGAGGGTGGCGCCGAGGCAGGAGAAGCCAAAGGGATAGGAAGTGAGTCAGCAGGTGCCTCAGCAAACGACAGATGAGCATCGACACGAGGGCGACGATGATAAACCTAAAGTGGTCGAGGAGGCACAACATCAGGTGAAGAGACAATGGGAATGAGCAAGACTGCAGAAACAGGAAGAAACTCAGAAGTCGTGGAAAAGAATGATGAGTCCTCAAAGAAAATAACAACAGCAAAGATAAAGTAGCGATGAGTCTCAAGAGAATAACGATAACCCTTCTGAAGTCTGGAATATCCCAAGAAGAGACACCTCATGGCTTTGGCTGAAAGCTTGTCCTGTCCAGGAGTGAGAATATGAACAAAGCAAGTACAACCAAAGACACGAGGAGAAAGGAAATAAAATGGTTGGTCAGGGAAGAGAAGGGAATGATGAATCTGATCATGTAAAACAGAGGAGGACATACGATTAATCAAATAACAAGCGGTAAGAACAACGTCCCCCCAAAAACGAAGAGGAACATTACTATGGAGGAGGATAGTACGAATTGTCTCAACAAGATGTCGATTCTTGCGCTCAGCTACCCCATTTTGTTGAGGATAATGAGCACAAGAAGACTGATGAAGAATCTCATGATGAGACATAAATGAAGTAAAGGGGGATGAAAAATATTCTCTGGTATTGTCACTGTGTAACACACGAATAGAAATATTGAATTGGGTCTGGATTTCAGCATAAAATATCTGAAAAATAGAAAATAACTCAGCTCGATTTTTCATTAAAAATAACCAAGTACATCGAGAATAGTCATCAATAAAAGTGACAAAATACTAAAATCCTAAAGTAGACGCAGTCCGACAAGGACCCCAAACATCAGTGTGGACAAGCTCAAAAGGAGACTTTGCCCAATTATCCAAATGCTTTGGGAACGAGACACGAGTATGTTTCCCAAGCTGTCATGACTCACACGAAAGCGACGACAAAGTGGAAAAACAAGGGACCATCTTCTGAAACTTGGAGAGACTAGGGTGGCCCAAATGACTGTGAATAAGGAGAGGAGCATCAGTGGAAATGCAAACTACAAAAGATGAATCCAAAGTGAGGTGATAGAGGCCTTGAGACTCACGTCCTATGTCAATCGTCTTCCCCGCACTCCGGTCCTGCAATGTCACAAATTTATCAGAAAAGGTAATAGAGCAATTAAGAGTACAAGTGATTTTGCTGATGGAAATAAAATTAAAAGGACATTTAGGAGTATAAAGGATAAAAGTGAGAGGTAGAGAAGGTAGAGGAATGACCAAACCAATACCTTTAGCCACAATTTGAGAACCATTAGTTAAGGTAACAGTAGGTAAAGTAGAGATAGTAGAAATAGAGGAGAAAAGATCTTTATTACCAGATATGTGATCAGAAGCTCCAAAATCTAGAATCCAGTGTCCAAGAGAAAATGTGTGGGTAAGGCAAGCAGAGGTATTACCAGGCTGGGCAACAGAGGCAACAGAAGCCTGATATGCATGAGATGCGGAGGAGCTCAGAGGCTGAGGTAGCTGAGAATCAGAGGACTGGACCATATGGGCAGTGCGAGGAGGCCGTCCATGTAACTGATAGCAATGATCACGAGTGTGACCAAGTTTATTGCAATAGGTGCAATGAGAATGTTGGTCCTTACCTCGGTTACCTTTGTGGCCTCCTTTAGTGATAGTGTGAGAAACTAACACAGAAAAATCTGAAGTGCTATCAGATGGTAAAGTCTGAGTGGACGAGATACGAAGGAGATGAGCAAACACATCATCCAAGGACGGAACTGATGAACTGCCAAGAATCTGATCACGGACAGGCTCAAGATCCGGACGGAGGCCAATAAGAGTAAGGACCATGAAGAATTTATCAAGCTGTGTTTGTTGGGCCCCAACATCAGAAGTAAGAGGCATCACAGTCAAGAACTCTTCCTTAAGAGAAGCAATCTGGCTAATATAAGTAGATAGATCCAAGTCCTGTTGGCTGAGATGGACAATAGCAAAAGCCACCTTATAAAGACGTTGGATATCATTCGTGTATAATCCTTTAGCTTGAGTCCAAATTTTAAAACAAGTTTTGTAGGCCCGAAGATGAAGAAGAATCTTAGGATCAACTGATTGCCACAATATACTACATAACTGGCCATCTATCTTCCTCCACTGTACGCGGTCAACCTCAGGGATATCTGTCTCCTGTGTAACCAGGTGATCCTCATATCCTTGACCCATAAACCATAGTTCAACAGAAGCTGACCAGGAAAGATAATTGTCACTATCAACTAATTTCTCCGAAGTAATCATAAGAGATCCAGATATAATAGATGAAAAAATAAAAGTTTTAGCAATCATATCTACTTCAGATTGAAAAGAGCCCTAGTACAGCTCCAGATTGTGGCGTGGCAACACCCAAAAGGTTGAAGAAGCAAGGAACAGGGTTTCTGAACAAGGTTGAAAAGAGCCCTAGTACAGAATTTCCTGGCCACCTTGGAACCCGTGATCGGCGACGACGAACGAGAATACTGGACGTTGTTACGTTGTAATCAAGAGAAATGCTGGGAAAACAAGAGCAGCCATGGCCGTGGAAGGGACGGAAAATTCAGGGGGCAGGGCAAGCATCACGGAACTGGCGATCGAAGGGCTGCGGAGATCAGCGACGGAGACGAAGCCAGTGGAATCCTTATCAAGAACCTTGAAAGCATCGCGGAGCTGGCGATCAGCTTGTCATGGCTGCGATACCATATTGACGAAGAAAAAGAGAGAGAGAGAAAACCTTGAGTATTTTTTTTCTCTTGTTTCTGGCTTGTAGCGCTTTCCCTTATATATATTCCACAATATATATATATATATATATATAATTTGAATTCTCCCTCCCTCCTCTCGGTTTCAGTTCTTTCTATCTTATGTTAATATTTTTAGTTTTAAATTTAGAATATTTTTTAAAGCTTAAAAATTATGGACGTGAAGTAAAAATTTAGTTACTATTGTCTTTCAATTTTATTACCTAACCATCAAGGTGAGGGTTGCTCCTTTGTTAACTCACTCCCCTCTTCATTAACCAGATAAAATTTTTTATTTAATTTTTTTAAAATAATTTAATTATTAACTTATAACAAATAAAAATAAAATTAAAAATGACTAATTATGAATTTGATAATAACAAAATTAATATTGATATATATATATAAATAATATTAATAATAATAACATTACGCAATTGTCCAAGGTCGAAATCATATTTTCTATTATTTTCTCGACTCAAACTCAAATGTCTAATGAAAAAAATAGAAT
This sequence comes from Sapria himalayana, assembly GCA_029783825.1. Lineage (NCBI taxonomy): Eukaryota > Viridiplantae > Streptophyta > Magnoliopsida > Malpighiales > Rafflesiaceae > Sapria > Sapria himalayana. The sequence goes on from JAREIK010001928.1 coordinate 915,882, forward strand.
AAATTTAAAATTTAAACTCACTTTTACATAATACAAAATAAAAATATTAGGGATATCAATGAAGAATTAACAAATTATACGTATTATAAATAAATATTTACAATATAAGAGTACATATAATACTATACAACAAAAGAAACATGCCGATCATTACACTAAAAAAATAGTGCATTAAATCCTAAGCAAACTCAATTGAACGGTAAAATTTTTGAGGCTGGATCTAGTACAGCTTTTTTATTAACCCCCTTCAAATACTATAATAAGTTAAGATCATATTTTCTATTATTTTCTCGACTCAAACTCAAATGTCTAATGAAAAAAATAGAACAAATTTAAAGTTTAGACTCACTTTATCATAATACAAAATAAAAATATTAGGGATATCAATGAAGAATTAACAAATTATACGCATTATAAATAAATATTTACAATATAAGAATACATGTAATACTAGACAACAAAAGAGACATGCCGATCATTACACTAAAAAAATAGTGCATTAAATCCTGAGCAAACTCAATTGAACGGTAAAATTTTTGAGGCTGGATCTAGTACAGTTTTTTTATTAACCCCCTTCAAATACTATAATAAGTTAAGGAGGAGAGACACAGCTAAACTGATCATTACAATGACTCTAGACATATAATTTATTCATGAGTCAATACTCATATTATAGATAATTATTTTTTATTTATTAAATATTATAGTAATTAATGATAATTCTTCAAAAATGATTAGATATGATAAAATATAATTTGATCCTTTGTTACTTTTAAATATTTTACGTATTCTATATATTCTTTTAATATTTATTTCGTAAGAAATCTTCTTAGATAATTAGATTTTCATCTTATTACTCTTCCTTAGTGTTTAATTACAAGAAAATAATTTTAAGAAAACTTCTTTTGGAAGTAAGCAGAGTAAATCATGTATTTATTTTTATGATAAGATCTTAAGATAGATATTTGTATGTGTCAGACCTTTTGCTTTACATTTTCAATTTGGACACACATCATTAGGCAATTAAAATATATTTTATCCTAGTCTTATGAATATTATTATTTTTTCCTATATGAAATAATAATATATTAAAATATATGTCAGATTAATTTATTATTTATTATACAGATCACAAAATTATACACCAAAATTTAATATATCAAAATATCACCATAGAATATGATAACTATAAGAATGAATAAATATTTAATTGAGATAACTCGAACTCTTATTTAATAAGAATGTTCCAAAACAAATTATCTCATCAACTATAAGTTACCTTATGTCATTTCTCAACACATGTCCTTTCATATCCTACAACATAGAAAAATATTATTTTGCTTGAATCTCAAAGTTTATTAAAGAAATTTCTTTATCCAAAATATCTCCCCAAGATGAAATAAGTATCACTCAAAACCTTGATATATACATTTGTTGGATAATTTACTACCCAAAAATAATAAAATTAGTTTTCACTAATAATTAAAACAATTTTAATTTGCATTAATATTATCTTTTTGAACAGAACTCATTTTTTGGAAGGCTACAAAGAGTACAATTCTAGAAAATATATTTGTGCATATTACTTTTTCTTACTCAATATATTCACTTAGATATCCAACTAACAAAGAGTCACTCATATGTATCATCTAAACTTTCTGGTTGACATTATAATGATACTTTTAGGAAGTCATTATTTGTACTAGATACATCAAATGGGCCAGGCAGCCCGAGCCCAGCCCGACTCGACCATGTCTGGGCCTGATCTGGACTACCTATCGGCATGGCTCATGTCGTGACCTACTGAGGTAACTTGTGCCTTGTGTTGGGCCAGGCACGGTTTGGTTCCCTAGCCCGAAGGCACAAAATTTCAGCACGACCTGAAACGTGCTTCGCCCCGCCCTACCAACTTCACGAACATGATGAGCGACGACCTACCAGTCTCAAGTCCTGATCCAGAGCCGGACTTGTCGGTCCCGAGCATGTTTGGCGACTATAGGTTCCAGAAGTTGAAGCTTTTGAAACCTATGACCGTTGGGTCAGTTCGACGGTCGAACCGACCCAACTTTCCAAAAAAATTACATTTTTTATTTAAGTTAATGGATTTTGGCCCCAACGGCTAGGAGACAGAATCCAACAGCTTTAAAAATTATGCCCCTTAAATATATTTTAAAACTTGAAAAAATATAAAAAAATTAATTTTTTTAAAAAACTTTTTAAAATCTATAAAATATTTCCCCCCCTCATTCATAATGTATAACTTATCTATCTCTCTCTCTCTTGCATTTTCTCTCTGTTTCTTCATGGCTCTCATCTCTTTCTCTCTCATTTCAATTTTAATTTTTAGGACTCGAGTATAAAGTTTGACCTATCGATTGCAATGTAGACATCAAAAAACATACAAGATTTTACGCATAATTATTAATTTTTAAATTTTGTTTAGTTAAGTTTTATTTTTTTTATTTTAGTTAAAACTCTTAACTTTAAAATTTTAGTTTTTATTTAATTAATATTAATTAATATATAATTTTAAAAATATTTATTACAATTTAATTAATGTTTGTACCAAGTACAATTATTTTAACTCTTGAGAGATAAGTTAGTCAAATGAGAAAATCTTCCTCAAGTTCGGATGACAGAGGCACTTACTAGTTTACTCTAATTAAAGCTCATGATCAACCATATAGTATGAGACTTGAACACCAAAAAATTTCAGTTAATACTAGAATAAGGGGCACACAAAACTTGATCAGACCAAAGACAAATTACCATGAAGGCAAATAATCTTGAAATTGAATATTTTATTGTTAATCTTTTGACCACTCTTCAAATAGAAAAGAAGCATTACACCCACTCAATTTTATAGTTTTTGTTATACATATATTATTTATTTTCTTTTATTTCATTTACTATTTCTCTGAGACATCATATTAACTAAGATAGTATCATATCATTTTGAAAGAAATAAAAAATCTTACAATTCAATAAGATTTATGAACTAGTACCAAGACATCATATTACTTATATAAGGGTTTAATGTTAATTATTGTGATTTTGTTACAATAACTAATTTTATAAATAAAGACGTATCAAAAGCTAGTTGAGGGAGTGTCGCTCATACAACATCTTTTCACTAATATATGGGCAGGGTGGGCAGCATAGGTATGGCTTGCAACACATCATGATTCAATCATGCCTAACACAGTAAAACACAATTCAAAATCATGCTTGAGCATGCCAAAATAGTACACATAAAATTAAGTCAATCAAAGATAATTAATAGTCACAATAATAGGCATGATAAATTGAATTGAAATTATAAATCCATTATTCTATGAATGATTTATATTTTTATTTATAACAAAATTCATAAATAATATTATTATGATTATGCATGATCATATAACAAAAATTGAATATTTAAGTAATTACCTCTTACCCAACTGACTTACAAGATGATTATCAACTATTAAACTCTTCCTAATCATAATCCTCTCGTAAATATCACATCTGTATAATATCATCGAAATAACAAATCATCTATACTCAGAAATCATTCATAAGTCACCTTTTAAGAAACTCATTAACTGTCATTAGTGGTCGCTTCGAATATATATTCTTCTTCTCCAACTTCTAGCGTGTTTCTAGACGAGAATTAATGTACTAATAAAATATTTACATTTTCAAATTCATTAATATCATACTCATATAATTAACATATATTTTTCTTCGTGTTTTACCAGTAGCCGCCATACAAAGAAAAATAACTCAAATAATTATCATCACATTAATCAAGTTTGTTCTTGCTTATCTTGTGGCTTACTTGTCACAATCCTACACTATGACAGATGACTCTCATTGTAAAGATGAAACCCTTAAAAGAATATTATATCTACCACTCAATATCAATTAAAATTTAATCTTTCTAAGACTTGCATAATGAAGTAACAAATAAGAGTATTTGTATTTTAGACTTCGTAATCATCATACTCATAATGATTAAATATACCTCAATTTTGAATTTTTTATATAATAGTTTATTTTGTGCATCACAATCAAAAAGATTATCATTTCCATCATACCTTACATGTGAGTGTGTTTTATAACTTACTTATCATCATTTATTACTCTAATTACGTAGAAACCCATCAATAGGTAAAACTATAATCTTGATTCATAGCCAAATAATATTATAATAAAATATCATGATAATTTTTTAAATAAAGTATTCATCACAATAAATATATTTCAACCTTATATTCTTTTTTAACCTAAAATTAAAGAAAATATTATACGAGACATATGAAAATTTATCTCATATGAATATGAGCACCAATTTAGCCCTCAAGAGAATATAAACTTCAAACTCTAAATTTCTTAAAACTTGCTCAATTTAACTTCAATTTGCCCCCTAAAAAGAAATCAAAATGTGCACCAACCCCCTAGGATTTTTTCTTATTCCCTTTATGCCCTTGTTACTCATGTATCGCCCCAAAAATAATGTTATGGAACCCCTTGGGTGGTCTTCCTTATGCCTCATAAATTTATTTTTTATCATGATGCTAAAAAAGTTGTGCCTTTAGCTTTTTAGTTCTATAACACAAAATCATAATGTTTTGATCTTTTTCCTTTACTTGATGATCACGATACTGAGAAAAATCAAAATAACTCATTTAGTCTCTATAACATAGTCCTGATACTAGAATGTGACTATAACTTATATATTTAATATATGTAACTCATTATCGTAGCGCTAAGTATTATTACGGCTTATGCATTTAGCTTATGTATTTCAAAGTTGCAATATTGAATAATGACTGTATCTTTGAGTTCTCTCCTGAACCAAGAGTTATGACATTAGTATTGGTCATATCTTGAGTTTTATTTTTATGTAATATTTTGTAGCCAAGAATCATGATACCATATTAGCATCATGACTTTAGTTCTTAAGTATTCTATGACTTGGCAAAGAACAAATTATATGATCTTGAGGCTATAATGACTTTTAGTATCAGTGAGATATTTCATTATTACAACATAAAGTTAATATCGTAGTTGTTAAATTATTTCGAGCTAGTCCAACTATTACTCCAAAAAATATTCACAATCAAATGAATGTGTTACACAGTAAAAAAATTATGCCAATAAGGTAAAAAAATCATGACATGCAAAAAAATGTATGACTAGTGTAAAGTTTCAGTCAATAATGAATATTAAAATTATTTTATAAGTACTCAAATATATAATCAAGTCATAATATGTCACATGCTACGACTTGCATAACTTTTCGCTATGTCCCCAATAACCAACTTTAACAAGTTGTATATTCACAATAAAAATTTCTTTTCTCACAAATTTTCATCAAATTCCTCTGAGTCTAAATTTTTGTAAAATTATTACATATAAATTTCTTTTTTAGATAAAATATATCATTAAAATTATATCAAATGATCAGTATTATTTGGTATTTGATATACTTACATATGTCAAATGAGCTGTGTCGGGCCGGCATGGCCCATTTTTTCATGCCAATATGAGCTTGTGTGTTATGCTTGGCACGGAATAGTTTACTTTAGGGTAGGCCTGACAAGGTTCGTGGCCCAAAATTAGCACGAGTTCTGACCGAGTTGAGTTTGCTCTAGGTTAAGATAATTCTTAACCTAGAACAAAAATTAGGAATGACACGACCACGCCGCTGCACTGCCATCGCCCATCAGGCATCGTAGTATCATCCATGGTCATGCATCATTGATTGTGTCATCGCTCGTGCCATACCCACGTGCCAAGCACCCAGGTCATGCCTGGCACGACATGCAGGCCGAAAACCCTTGGCACAGCACTGCACGAATTGTGTCGAGGGTCCCCCCGAGCATGAGCCCTAAAACAGTCCTGGACAATGTCATGTCGGGTCAGGCATGTCTGAACTGTGTCGGGGCTTCGAGCCGGTCCTAGAGTGGCCGACCTTTTTGACACCTCTAGATATACCGAATAAACTCTCATACTAAAATTATTATACATCCTAGAGCAACCCAACTCCCAATAAAATATAAATATATAAACTTCCCTTCTTCTAAATAAGTATTAATTATGACTGAATTAAAGTGTCGTAGTGTACCACTACCAATATAGTTGGGCTATTTTTATGTGGTTAATTAAAGAACCATGGTATAAATTGAGTTTTATGATTAACTTTCAGAATTAATAAATAGTATAATATGTTTTGTGTGACTGCCTACATTTTATTATTATATTACATAGTACATAAAAAAATTTAATTAGTTATCTACCAAACAATATTATGTTTAATGCCCATAACTTGACATCAATGAGTTCTTAACTCAATCGATGATCTCAACTGTCTAAGCTAACATTTTATTATATTTCTTCACTTTTTTTCCTTTTAGCTTTTTTTTCAAAATTGAAACATTCCTGTGGCTTGCTTCTTTGAGCTTCCTTCACTGGGTTTCTACTAGATGGAAGCCGTGACTATTTTGAGTGTTGTATTGATGTGTTGGGCTGTGAGTTGAGCATTTATTTTCTATAACACTAATGTTATAGTGCTATGTAGAGTTATTATGGTTGTTGCCTTTAACTTTTAAAACTCTTAAGTCACGACGATGTTGGAAGCCACAACTTTCATAACTACATCTTTTTCCCCCGTTTCCTTTAGAATTTCAAAATCTTGCATTTTCGTCATTTCTTCACCTTTCATTTCTCAACCGCCAGTTAAAATTTGCTTATGTCTTCACTTTATTTGTAATCTCCAACTAATCCTCTACATTTTTTTGTAATTGTGCATCGAGAAATTGATTGTTTCACTTCCTTTTCTTCATCTTCGAATGTCTTCTCTGTAATTTTATAAAGTTACAACATTAAAGAATGTCATGACTTCATGACAATCATTTTCATCACGTTTTGCTTCATCTTCAAAGTAAAATTCTACATTATCTTTCTCATCTTTGACTATTGTAGTTATAATCACCGATGAAACTTTTGAGGTAACTATTTCCTCCTCATTAATCATTATATTCATACTCACCAATGAAAGTTCCAAGGTAACATTTTCCTCATTACTTAATTTATGTACATATTCACCATTATAACTTCAAAGATAATATTTTTCTCCAGTAAACTCAAGTTAGTATATCCACTCATCACGTCAAATTGTCATATTCATTCTTCCTCCATTTCATTCTCTTCTCTAGTTTCAAATAACAACTTTGTAATGAAGTATTCTTTAAGTTATAAGCTAGTCTTCAGATACGATCTATCAAGTCTTATATTATGATCATCTTCTTTCTTTGAGTTCTAATATGTTAGCTCAATCCTATAATTTTATACATGTTAAGATGGTGGATTAAAAAAAAAATGAAAAAGCACTCCTTCCCTCCCTCCCTCTCTGCACCATTTTTCTCACTTTCCTTCATCATATCATATATTATGCATAAACATATAATACATAAAAAGTAACATGTCTATGAGAACATGTCAGTTTTTACATGTATATGAAACACAAGGAAGGTGGAGAAAAAAAAAGAGAGAGAGATAAAGATAGAGAATGATGTTGGTTTTGAAACAAAGCAGCAAGAAATTGTCATTTTGCTACAAGACTAAATGTTCACAACATAATTAGATTTAGAAACTCTAAATCTAAAAATTTATGTGATGTAACTTTATAAGTGAATGTATGTATCAATTTTCATTACCTTTCCATTAATTTTATAAATTTTATTCTCATCATAGTAATTATTTTTCTCATTATACATTAAATATAATTGTCTCATAAATTTAAATAGCTTGCAACCTAGGAGTTAATTCATTCTAATACATCAACCTAGTAAGATTGTTTTCCAAAATAGACAAACTTGCAAGACTTGGCACTAAGTATTAACCTTCTCAAAAACAAGAAAAAAATTCGATATTCTAAGAAAATGATAAGATAAGCCATTCCAAATAATTCAAAGTAATATACAAAATGCTGCACAATCTAACACAAACCCATTATTGCCTTCATTAAATGGGAAGCAGACAAAATGAAAAAAATATTTAGACATGATATAGGAATGCTAGATCTGCAATTCTAAAAAACTTAGTTTAATATACAAAATGCTGTAAAATGTTGCGAAAACTCATTCTTGCCTTCATTGAATTTGCGGACCAAACTACATAACCGACCCATTCCATCCAGTAAATAGCCTAAAGTTTGATCAGTTGGATCCTACAAACAAAAAAATAATAATAAATGCATAAATATAAAAATCAACATAAATACTAGCTTGTTATTGATGAAATATAAATGATTAAATAGAAAATTTTCACCAATTCCAATATGGTCAAACATATACAATAATATAAATAAAAAGAGAAATTATGTTTAGGGGCACTCACCAAAAAAATATTTAAAAAAAAAAATAACTCATCTTTTAATATTAAAAAAAAAAAACATAAAACTATTAACAAATTAAAATTTAGTACACTAAAATACATTAATCTTAAGCTACCCTTAGTGACACTCTCACTTGCCTCTCCCTTTCTCCACATAAAGCACGATAAAGTTTCATGGAGGTCCTAGCTGGAGCTCCGGTGAGCTCTACAATGGAGCTCTCAAGGAGCCCCATCAAGCTCCACGATGGCATGGAGCTCCGTCGAGCTCCAACATAAAGCTTGATGGAACTCGACAGAGCTCCTTGAGCTTCATCGTAGAGCTCAACGGAGCTGCATCATGGAGCTCGATAGAGCTACATCATGGAATTCGACGGAGCTACATCGTGGAGCTCCACAAGCTCCTTCGTGGAGCTCACTGGAGCTCCAACGAGGACCTCCAGAAAGTTCCATCAAGCTTTCGGTCAAGTAGTAGAGAGGAGTGAGGGAAGATGAGAGAGGGGCAAGGAAAGATTGGTGAGGACAAGGACAAGAGAAATGAGAGAGACAAGTGAGAGTGTCACAGAAATGTAGTTTAGGATTAATATATTTAAGTGTCTCAAATTTTAATTTGTTAAGAATTTAGTACCTTTTTAAAATATTAAAAAATGAGTTCCAATTTTTAAAGTTTCTTTGGTGAGTGTACTAAAACAAAATTCCCCATAATAAAATAAAACTCAAAAACTACAAAATTAGAAGAGCAATCCAATATAATTATAAATATTAAAGAGGTCATACCTTATATACAAGGCATTCCAAAGTAAACAAACTTGCAAGACATGGCACTGTCCCTATTAGCGCCGGTTGCGAGAAAACACAACAGGTGAAGCATAGCAGCCATATAATGGAGATGGGCTATGTAAGTGGAATCTAGCTTACATGACCATTTATAAAAAAATCAATCCATCAGGCAGTCACCTGACAAGAAATGACCCATGACTCGAGACTCACCCGTGCTCAGCCCTAGGTCACCGAGCCAATGGACCATGCCACCTGGCCAAAGATGAGGGTCATGCCTAGCCAAACATGAGACAAAGCACAAGCCATGCCTCAACCAACACGATCCTGGATCGGTCATGATGATGGATCATGTCATGTCAAGCCTGACACGGTTGAATTGTGTCGTGTCGTGGGTCATGCCTGGGCAGTCCAACCCAGTTGATACCTCAATGCATGTCATGTTGACATGCCTGACGTATTTTCCACCTATAAGATCAAAAAGTATCTACTAATACATTACTAATGAGGAATTCAATATATTTCTTTCGAATAAGAAACATGAAGAAAAAACTATCCAAGAACCTCTAGATAGCTCCAATATTTTGTTTATCACCCATAAATAGTCCATAATACTCTCGACCTCCTCTCTTAAATTGACTCTCTAATGTGAGTCATTATTTTATAGTGTGTGCACTAAACAGAAGTTCTCATGTATCTATTACTACCATGACTTATAGACTCACCTATCTGTTACTACCATACATAGTTAAAACCATGCATGGAATAAGCATGGGCTATGTCAAGCCTAGAGAGGTGACTTAAGCTGCCTAATCATGCGGCATGGCACAGCCTAAAAATACAGCCCGCCCGAGCCATATTTGGCTTGGATCAAAATTCGTGCCCGGGCCATGCTCAAGTCCTGTTGTAGGTCATGATGATCTTGTGACCTAAGTCAGCTTGTGAATATTATGTGTCGCATTATAAAAAAAAGAACGATGTTAGATTGGATTTGAATACATATGTCGACTACGCATATTTATGACTCAACTAGACCTGACTATGATATTTTATCGAGTCATGGCAAGTCATTAGATCGAGCCCAAGCTAGCACGATATGAACCTAGGCTAGCATCTAACCAATCCCAGAACCACCCACGCCTAGAAACTTGGTTGTGCCAAGCAAGTTGTAGACCAGGCATGACCCAACACAAACTAGTATGTCACTCGAATCATCTGATCATGTTGAGCTTCTTATATATGAATTGGCTCATGTCAACATGGGCTCCTTGTATATTAAAATGACTGATGAAATAACTCTAGTTTAATAAGAAACTCTCGATCACTCAAAATTGAGTTACAATATAATAAAAATATATTTGTTAAAGAGAACAAAAACATGTTAAAAAGTTAGTAAATCTATTCCACTCTCTCTTACTCATCGATATGTGCTGATAAAAACTCCAAGAATTGCTTAGGTAATTGAGTTATGTGAATAAAGTTAATAGTGGCATGCTTGAGCTCTCTAAGCTCTTGTAGTCACAATCACATAAATTATGAATCTACATCATATAGGATAAGTGTAATGATGTTTCTAATTCTCACAAAATTATACATGTCATGTAAGATGAAAAAATACAAATAAACTCTAAATCAAAGTATTGTCACGTGACAATCAATGAATTGGAGTCAATTTGCAATCAGACCTTTATTATTTGATCTATCATCCTCTAACCAAAAAATCATATTTTAACTTGTGTAGTTCCCAAGTATAATTTTTGTGTCTAAGTCACAATAAAATAATAATCATTATTTTGATTTTCTCAATACATAAATAAATATAAGTCACACTACAAAAAATTAAATAATTTGAAAAAAAAAAACACCTCGTCACCCACAATTGTGGTGCAGGGTGCATACACACTACAAATTACTATTCAAAATAAATTGCACACACTTTCTTACCACAACAATCTTGTGCATTAGTAAGCAATTATGCAAACAAGTGCATATATCTAAGTTGACGTAGTGGGACATGATGTTGTGCACCATTGCACCTTTTCTGTATTTATCTTTGAAAGTTATGTTTCTTTGTAAACAAATTATGCAATAAAACATGTAATATCATTAATCCTAAAAAGATAATTCCTTTAAATTTAATTGTCATGTGTATTTCATTGTATAAATGTGTGAAATAATACTTTATCTATCTAAAAAAATTTTAATGTATATTAAAAATTCATTATCTTCAACCTTAAAGTACTTAATAATATGAGAGTCTGTTATTCATGGATTAATTAACCCATTTATATAAAATTAATTATTAAGTTTATCTTTGTTGTAGTTTATTTATTATTTTATTTTATTTTTTGATGAGAACATACTATTTATGAGCTGTCTCAATCATTTTATCTATTTTATAAAGCACGCTTGTATGATATTTTATCATTGTGCATTGGTGTATCTGCTTTGTTTTTCTATATTAACTTGAAACATGATATCAGAGCAAAGTTAAAAATCTTAATCGATATTTTTCGTACATGTATTGTGCATAGCACAATACATGTATACATGTATGTTATAGTGCACATGCAAACTATTTAAGGAAGGATTTGGAAAGGGCAGAAGAGGAACTAGGTAATAGGGGAAAAGGATTGAGCAAACAGAAATGGATTAGGAAGGATATGGGGCAAGGCAGGGTAGTGGAAGGTAATGAGGAAGAGATGGTGGGTAAGGATAGAAAAGGAGTGGGTGTTAAAGGGTAGTAGAGGGGAGGTTCCAGAATAAAGGAACCCCATTAGAATGCTTTGATAGCCTGAATTCAGAGGGTGAGTGCAGAAAAGGAATTGAGAAGGACAGGGTAGGTATGGAGGTAATGGAAGAGGAAGGGCAACTTAATGTTCTAAAGGAAGTTAGAGCAGAGATAGAGGCTGCTCTTGCCTCGTCTGTTTATTTAGAATGCAAAAGGTTAAACAGAAAAAATAGGCAGAGGAAGATGGCTAAAACTAAGACCATAGAGAAGAATTTAAGCTGGATAGAAGATGATGAGTTAGATTTTTCTGAATGTGAGTTAGAAACTAAAAGTTGCAGCTTTGTAATTCAGAACAGGAACATGAACAGGTTAGAAATTTGAAACCCTAAAGATGATCTAGATACGGCAATATCAAAGTGGGATGCTTGTTCCAGAGAGGAAGCGATGGAGGAACTAAAAATGATGATCTTTCACCTTGGAAAAAGTTTTAGAGATACAGAAGCAGAATCTTCATCCATAAAATCACAGAGGTACAGAAAGAAATACCTAACCAGAAAATATGATTCGAAATACATGACGAGAGCGCAAGCAAAATCAGCTTTTAATGGTTAGGCTCTTATATTGGAACATAAGAGGGGTGGCGAATACACACTCTTTAATTAGGTTTAAAAAGTTGATTAGAATTCATAAACTTATAGTAGTCATCATAGTTGAACTGATGGTAGATAGTTATAAAGTTGAAAAATATAAAAAGTCTATGGGCTTGGATAATATTATAGTAAACCTTAATGGCAAGGTTTGGGTAATATGAAATAATAAAGTAGATGTCACGGTAATAAAAGGCACAGAACAAATGATTCATTTAAAAATCAATGACCTCTCAGATTTATTATTGATAGCAATTTACGCTAAAAACTCGTAGAAGAAAAGGAAAACTCTTTGGCGAGAAATGTCGGAGGTCTCTTCTAATGACCTACAATGGTTGGTTGGGGAAGACTTCAATGTGATCAGGAACCCCGGCAAGAAGAAAGGAGGTAGAAACCTCGATGCCGAGGCTATGTCTCGCTTCAATGAGGCAATTGCTAATGCTAATTTAATGAAAATTGATTATCTTGGAGCAAATTTCACCTGGTGTAATAACTGAAGAAAAAGAGATGTCATTTGGACAAGACTGGATATATTTTTGTGTAATTCAAAATTAGTAGTTTCTCTAGGAGCTGCAGGTTGTAGACATTTAAGTGGGACATATTCGGATCATAACCCAATTTTGTTAACGTGTAAAGAAAAATATAGGGCAGTAGCCCCCTTTGTATTTCAAAATATATGGGGAATGCATAAAAAATTTGAATCGGTTGTGAGTGAATCGTGGTCTGAATCGGTGACAGGAAATCCACTGCAGGTTCTAGCCCTTAAGCTGCGTGGGTTAAAGTTTTAGAAACATACACTCATGAATTTTACAGGCAGAAGAAAAAATAGAGATGTGTGAAATAAATATGAAAGGGACAAAAAAGAAGAGACTAGACAAGATCTGAGTAAGGCTGAGGCAGAGCTACGATTGAGACTAAGCATGGAAGATATCTTCTTGAAACAAAAAACAAAAATAAAGTAGCTTAAAGAATGAGATAATAATACAAAATTTTTTCATTCAATGGCAAAAATTAAAAGTGTGAAACAGAGAATTAACGGTATTAAAAGTTATGAAGGTGAATGAGTATTAAAATAGAATGAAATAAAGTCACATCTGGAATAATATTTAAAAAAACATTTATGTGAAAATAGTACGCATGTAGGGGACAGCCTATTGCAGGTAATTAGGAATGAAATCTCAGAGGAGGATAATAGCAAATTGGTGGAAACTCCAAAAGAGGAAGAGGTAAGGTTAGCAGTATTTAGCATGAATAAGAATAGCACGGCAGGACTGGATGGATGAAATAATGTATTTTTTCAATTAGGTTGGCAGTTTATCAAGAAAGAGCTAGTACAAGCCATTAAATGAATATTTGCAGGCACAAAAATTACAAAATCATGGGCAAATTCTTTTACTGTGCTTATTCCAAAAACTGATAATTCACAGAAATGCGAGGATTTTCGGCCGATTAACTTATGTAATACCATATATAAAAATTTAGCTAAACTATTACAAAATAGGTTAAAAGATATTATTCCATATATAATTTCACAAGAACAATCTAGTTTTATTAGGAATAGATTAATGGTAGAAAACATAAGTTTGGCATCAGAGCTGATGAGGGATATTGGGGCAAAGGTTAGAAGTCATAATGTTGCTCTTAAGCTGGACCTATCTAAGGCTTTTGATAGGGTCGAATGGTCCACTTTATGTTACGTTATGCTGAGAATATGATTCTCGGAATTTTGGATAGATGTAATATATATATGCATATCTAGCGTATGGATTAGAATAATTATAAATGGGGGGAAAAGTGAGGAATTTAAGTCAACAAGAGGTCTGAGACAAGGGGATCCGCTATCTCCCTATCTTTTTAATATTTACTTAGAGATACTTCTTCTTAACTTAAAAAAAAAGAAAGTATGAGAGGAAAATATTAACCTTTAGGCAGCCGAGGAATACCCCACATATTGATTGTTTGGCATATGCAGATGATGTGATCATCTTCACTAATGCAAGTAAAAAATCACTTATCAGTCTCATGGACTTATTAAATACCTTAGGTGAAGAAACTAGTCAAATCTTAAACACGAACAAATGTCAATTCATATTGGCAGCAAAAGGCCCGGATAGGATAAGTCAGAGGGTTAAAAACATTACTAACTTTACTCAAAAGAGAGAAGCATTGATGTATCTAGGCTACCCAATATTTGAGGGCAAGCTAAAAGCAGAGTATTTAAGCTTTCAGTAGGAAAACTGAGGAATAAGATAACGGGTTGGAAAAAAAACTTATTAAGCATGGAGAGGGGGGAGAGACATTAATCAAGCATGTGCTAAAAGGTTCTATTGTGCATATTCTATCAGTTATGCATCCGCTAAAGAATGTTATAAAAAAATATGAAAAAGAAATGGCACATTTTTTGTGGGGGAAAAAGGAGGATAAACCAAAATTACACTAGCATGAATGGAAGAATTTATGTAGACCTAAAGAAGAGGCTGGCCTGGGCTTCACAAGTCTAACAGATACAGCCAATGCATGGACTTATAAGAGTTAGTAGAGATTGAAAGAGAACGAGAGTATTTGGGCAAAATTCATCCTTGGTAAGTATGGTGGGGAAAAAGAGTCACTGAAGAATGCTAAGAAGACTTCAATCGCCTGGAAGGCTATGTATAATCACAAAGAGCTAGTAAAATATCATTCAAGATTAATAAAAGTAGTTGGAAGTGGACCTTAAATGCACAAGATAAGTTTACTCTTAAGTTAGGAAAAGAATTGATAAGAAAAAAGAGTAAGCCTCAACTCATATGTAAATGGATATGGCAAGGAGATACTCCACAAAAAATAAAAACCCTCTTATGGAAGACGCTCTCAGAAGCCATCCCGGTAGATACGAACATTCAGAAAAAAAGCATTAGGATAGCTTCCAGATGCGAATGCTATTTTTCAGCAATAGAGAGCACGTATCACCTTTTTTCGACAGGTGATATAGCAAAAAAGGTATGGAGACAACTTAAACTTTCCCAGCATAATAAAGTAGCCTTAGGTACTAGAATTCTGCGCTGTGAGAGATTCAAATCCAGAAATAAAGCATGTACTTGGATTATGAAAAATCTCCCTCCAATAATATTGTAAAGTATATGGATAACTAGAAACAAGAGTAGATTTGATAATATTAAAATAAAAGTAGAGAATATCTTGGAGGATATTAAAAAATACTAAGGCCTGCTCGATTTTACAAGCAAAGATTCAAGCCTTACTAAGAGGCTTGCAAATTTGTGATAGACTTGAACTTATGAACATCAAGATTCAAGTGGATTCGAGTATTCTAGTTGGACTAGCCTCTAGAATGTTGGAGTTGCGGAAATACGAAAAAGAGGTAGGAAAAATTAGAGATTTAATGAACAAACAAAATGTCATGATTAAACATACGTACATTAATGCTAATGAACTAGCTGATAGGTTAGCAAGAAAGGATATTCGTAAAGGTAGGCAAGAATTTGATGGGAGGTCAATTCCGGCTAATTTTAAAAATATAGTTAATTTAAATAAACTGGCATATCCTTATGTCAGAATGAGAAGAGGTAAGGAGGCTACTATAGCACAGCAGGAAAATGAGAGGAAAGGAGAGGGTTAGGTGGGGTGAATACGAGGAAGGTGGGAGAAGGTAGGTGGGGGACTGAGTGGGACATGGGATAGGGATGTTGGTTTGCTACTTGCAGGCTGCAGGACACCAAAGCTGTGGCAGGCAAGGCGAGGAAGGAATGAGGGGGAGCTGCAGGAAGCCCATGATGTCCAGCTGGATGCAATGGAAGGAGCTCTGCAAGAGGCCCAAGTTCCTAAATTCACTTATGCTAACAGCAGTAAATAACAAGAGGAAAAGGCGGAAAGGAGATAAGTAACAAACTTTGACGGAAGCAAAGAAGAGCAGGAGCATGGAGGGTGCGGGCCTTTGTGTTTTGTAATACTCGTTTCTGCCTTACTTTGGAACAAAAGGCAATGTGTTAAGAGGTGGGAAAGTGGAAAGGGTAGGTAGAGCTTTATGCCGCTGCAGTACAAGATAGAAGATGAAGTCTAGAAAGAGGCAGCAATAGAGGAAATGGGGAGGCAAAAAGCAAAGCAAAAGGTCTTCAGGATTTTATAATCTCGCTATTTCGAATAACAAGCAAAAACAAAGAACAAAATCATGTAAATACGCTTTTAAAGTTGTAAACACTAAATAGGAGAAAAGAAATAGTGTAAAGGAAAATAGATAGCAAGTAAGTAGGTTGTAAAAATGATATTCCTCCGCCAAAAGAGATGGTTAATAATAAAATCAAACTTTTCAAAAAAAAAAATGCAAACTATTTAAGGAAGAATAACAAATATTATTGTGAATCACCAAATTGCCATCACACAATGGGTATGCAATAGGCATCGACACCGAACACGCAGAGACCAATAGTAGAAGCAATCACTCGACCACCTACGACGGCTCCTGCAATAGGCATCGAATTTCATGATAAAATTAAAGTTGTTTTTTCATGAATTTCATTATGAATTTCATAATAAAATTATTTTTTTAGGGTTATGCATAAATTTCATGCTAAGTTTGGATAAGCCTCGAGGCCCTAATTTTTGAGGTTAAATTTTGAAAAATTTTCCTAATTAGGGTTTTTGTTCTAAAAACCCTAATTTTTATTTTTTTGATTGGAAACAGAGTTACGAATTTAGAGATTCAAAAACCCTAATTTTAGTAGAGAAATTTGATTTAAGATATTCTAATTAGTAATATGACACCAATATAGAAGCAATATATATATATATATAACTCATCTCTAAGATTACAACAAAATCATTCAATCTTTTAGGAATCACTAAGTATTTTACTAATAATCTTAATTCAAACTCATGCATGTTAAATACAAGAACTAATAGTTATATTGTAGGTTATAGATCATATTAACAACTTTTTTTCTATGAACAAATTATTATAATTAATAACAAATATTCAAAAGATATTTGATATTACAGTATCTAGTATATGTCTTTGTAACTTTTATATGTATTTTTTATTCCTAATTATATTATCAATTTATTCTTCGTGAGTTATTTTTTATACAATTCAACTCTAATTTTAATTTTATATTGTATTCTATTAACATTTATTTGTAGAATTAGAAAATTTTATAAAAAACTCCATTTGAGAAATTGCATGGTCATTTGTATACTTGTGTATTTTTTCTTGTATAAATAAACTGTCCTGGTAGATATTTGAGTATGTAGAATCATTTACTTGTGCATTCTTGATTTGGTCACTCATTACTAGCCAAATTGAGAATAATTTATCTTAGTCATATGAGTATTCTTATTTAAGAATATAAGTCGTGTCAATTAGAAAAAATTTTCAATGTTTCATTTGGTCTAAGTAAACACTTGTTCGGTCAGATACACTCAAATATATATGAACTTAGTTAAGATGTGACTAGGATGGAATTTAGGTATGTAATCACTTTGTTGATTACTATTCAAAATAAATCACGAGTTATTTAATTATTAAATTTTTTGATAAAAAGATAAAAAATTAATTATAAAGATATTAAAATTTTAAAAATGACAATTTATTAGAATATATATCAAACTAATTCAATACTTACTATATGAAACATATGATTATTTAACATACTTTTTGCACTGACACACCCCAACATAAATAGATTGCAAAAAAAAATATTTAACTAATATACTTCATAGATTTCTATTTGAAAATAATATTCCAAAATATTTTTTGAGTAAATATGATTTTAATAATAATCTAACTTATCAATCAGATGTCCTCTTATATTCTTCTTAGTATATAACCATTCAGATCATACATCTTGGAGAAGACAATTTAGCTTATCTCTCAAAAGTTTTTAGATGTACTTTTTTACCCTCAAATACTCAAGTTTTGTAAGAATATAATGTATTTTAAAATAAAAAAGATAAAATCAATTCACTGAAAAAAATATTGAGCAAAGTAGTGAGCAATACCGACAACGAGGATGATGATATTTGAATAAAATCAAAGTTTATCGTCCACAATGATGATATTTTAATTAATTCAAATTTTGTCGTCCACAACAATGTCATATGGATTAATTAAATTGTGTGCTAGGGCTTTTCTTTCTCCATTTTCCTCTTAGCATTGTCCTAAAGGCAATAAAAGGAATACTAAAAATTAGAGGCCTCTTTTTTTTTTATTTTATTGAACAATTACCCAAAATGACATAATGTTAGCTAGGCATGTGAAAAGATTTTTAAAAAAATGTGTTCATTTTTCAGATTATTTTGGAGAAAGACTATTTAGCTTATCTCTCAAAGTTTTTAGATGTACTTTTTTACCCTCAAATACTCAAATTTTGTATGAAAAAAATATATTTAAAATAAAAAAGATAAAATCAGTTTGCTGGAAAAAATATTGAGCAAAATAGTACGTAATACCAACAAGGATAGCGGTATTTGAATTAAATCAAATGTTATTGTTCCCAATAACGACATTTTAATTAAAACAAATTTCATCATCCAGAACAACAGCATTTGGATAAATTAAATTGCGCGCTAGGGAATTTCTATTAACAATTATCCTAAAGGTAACAAAAGGAATACTATGAATTAGAGACCTCTTTTTTTTTATTCTATTAACAATTATCCAAAATGAATTCATATTGCTAAGCATGTGAAGAGATTCTTGAAAAAATATATTTATTTTTCAGATAAATTTTTACTTAATTCATTATGCACTCCATTACAATAGTTAGGCTACTAAGCCATTTTATAGATAGAGCCCTTACAATAATATAGTACTTAACTTTCATTATTTTACTTCAAATGAACAACTTAGTTAAAACATGTCATTTGAGCTCTTTATAAATAAATACATGAAAATAGCTAAGCATTTAAATTAATTAAAATATCATTATTGTAGACGACAATGTTTGAATTAATTAAAATGTCGTCATAAATTAATGTGAAAAAAATAAAACTTTCATTACAAAAATTAATACCATGTGTCATCATTGTCATACTATTTCATAGATAAATCAAAATCATGGAGAGTAAGGGTGAGATCAGGTCTCATAAAGACAAATAAAAAACATACATCTCCTTCAATTTTTAGCTTAATGAAGGTGCTGAACGCGGCAAGAAAGACCAAATAAAAAATAATAGGAACACTTATATACATATATTTATACACATTCATTTACTAAACTTAATTTCTGTTCTTACAAGAAATATTATTATGACCCAATTGTTTGCACAACACACATGTGATCGGGATTTTTCCTTCCCTAACATCCATCTCATTATGTACCCAAGTTAATCTAAGATATTCACTTCTTATGCATTACATTAAATCAAGTGGTACGATCTTCAAACCACTATAAAATGACCACTCATCTTCATTGAATATTAGAATGAAATAACTTGTTCATGCATCATAGTAGGACTGAGTAGTATAGTTGTCTTCCACAAACAAAAGAAAATTAACACAGCAATGTTGGCATGCTGCTATCATATGGTTACATGGGAACCCATATATCAGTATATATCCACATGTATATTTTTTTTTATTAAATTAAAGTGATGAGTTCAACATATCCTTGACTTGATATGAAATAAACCATGTAAGTGGTCGTAGAGCACAATTTCTATCAAACATGTCTTAACAACACAAGCTTAGATCTATGCATCAACATAAAGAGTGAACTAGAGGTGTCAAACGGGCCGGGCCGGCCCGGCACGAGGCACGGCACGGTTCGGCCGTGCCTAGGCCGGCCCGGCACGTTCAAAAACCGTGCCCGAGCGAAGCAAGGCACGTATCGTGCCGTGCATGGCACGAGCCTTGCCGTGCCTGGCCCGGAACGGCTCGTGCCTAGGCACGGCACGCCGGCACGGGTCCATACCGTGCCGGTCCCGCAGGCACGCGTGGCACTGGCGGCGTGCCACGCGTGCCGTGGCGTGAGTCGTGACTCGACCCATCCGGGCCCCCCCGGTAAAAAGACCGCGGATCGGGTCCAAACAGACCCGACCCGCGGTCTTTTCTGCCGAAAACCGAGAAATTCGAAATTTCTAACGGAAAAATAAAAAATTTTCAAACTTTGAGCGATTTTCAGCCCTTGGATTCGACTCCAACGGCTAGGGGGCAGAATCCGACGGTCCTCGTGATTCTGTCCCTTAAATATAATAAAAAAATTCAAAAAAATAATAAAAAAATAATTTTTTTTTTAAAAAAAAACTTTATTTAGCCTATAAAATCTACCCCCCTCCCTATAAAATTTATGTTTTTCAAAAACATAAATCCTCTCAATATTTTCTCTCTCTCACATAAACCGTGCTTCTCTCTCTCGGCCCTCGTGATTTTGATTTCGGCTTGGATTTTCGTGAAACTCAACTTGAGTTTTGAACATCAAAGCTTCCTGCGGTGCATCTTGCACGTGAGTGACCTCATTGCTTTTACCGGGTAATATAATTTACTTTTTTTATTTTCTCTCTCTAAAGCTTCTCTCTCTAGAAAAACGTACGAAAAATAAAAAATGACAAATTCACCTAACACATATTTAAATTTGGAAAATGAAAATGTTAGTGTTACACAAACGTCTATGGCTCCTGAAACTTTGGTTTCTCCTGTCATCTCAGCCCAAAGTTCTAAAAAACAAAAAACTAGGAGGACTTCTGTAGTTTGGACACATTTTAAAATCATAACACAATTAGATATTAGGGGTGAGGAACATGAAATGGCACAGTGCAAATATTGTATGCGACTTTTAACATGCAAGAGTACATGTGGGACTGGGCACCTAAAGAGGCATGCTGAAATATGCTCCAAAAAACATGGACCGTTAGATCCTAGGCAAACCCAACTTGGCACTACATTTTTTGAGACTGGATCGAGTTCAGTCTCAAAGTTTACTCCTTTCTTATACTCCAGCGAGTTGGGTAGGGAAGGCATGGCCAGGCTCATCACATTGATGGGTCTTCCGATCAGATTTTCGGAAGATCCGAAGGTAGTCCGCATCATGCAGACTTATTTTCAGCCATCCTATCGTAGGATTCCTAGGTCCACATCTAGGAGTGACATACTAAAGATATATAAGTTAGAAAAACAAAAAATAATTAAGGAATTTTTGGCATTTAGTGGAGTGGTGTCCGTGACGTCCGATATATGGACATGTCACGATGATTCTTCTTATGCATGTATCACGAGTCATTATGTCAATTCAGACTGGACAATAAATAAAAAAATATTAGGATTCACTGAGATTCTTCATCCTCATGATGGCCCGGCCATTTTTGAGTGTATGATGAAAATATTTAGGGAATATAAAATTCAAAATAAAATTTTTAGTGTCACTTTAGATAATGCTGCGAATAATGGAGTAGCGATCAATATGTTTGTTAGGAATATTAGAGACGCACCTTTAGGAGAGATATTTCATGTCAGATGCATGTGTCATGTTATTAACCTGATAGTTCAAGCGGGTATGAAGGTGTGTTCCCCCGCGTTGGAAAATATACGCAATGCACTCAAGTATATTCGCACTCCTCGCAGACTACAAGAGTTTGGTAATCTCTGTTTGTCTGCGAATCTTAAGAAGAAGAAATTCCAATCTGATGTGAGACATCGTTGGAATTACACGTACCTGATGTTGGAATCATGTGTTGGATACGAACACGTGATATCCGACTACGTCAATAATAAGAGTGGCGAACTTATTATTGACGAGACTGACTGGGATTCAGGAATTTCATTTATGAAATTCCTGACGATATTTTATGACACGACGAACATGTGTTCGTCGGTTTATACGCCCACCACTTGCATTGCACTCCGTTGCATATGCAACATTAGTAGCATGTTTAGGAAGTATCGAGCGGACCCGACGCTCAGCCATATGGTTGCAGAGATGGAGACCAAGTACCTGAAGTACTGGTCCACCATTCCATCTCTTTATTGCCTCGCAGCATGCATGGACCCTAGGGCTAAGGTGGAAGGGGTTCAAAACACTCTGACTTTCATTTCCTCGTGCATGAACCTGGAACAGCCACCTCAATGGTTCATTCACGAGAAGTTGACAGACCTGTTCACATACTACGATACTAGGTATGGTGGTGGTGGTGTTGAGACTGTGAGTACGGACTCTGATACCTTGTTCGGATATGACGCTTATTCCATTAACCTAGCGAGGGGGAAACGTAGGGGTGGACCTTCACATAGGAGCGAGCTGTCTCGGTACTTAGATACCAATTACTGCTCAATCCTATCACCTTCTGACAATAAGAATCTTGATTTATTACAGTGGTGGAAATCATATGAGTCTGCCTATCCCGTGCTATCTAGGATGGCACGGGATCTACTGACTCCTTCGGTGTCGAGCGTAGCATCGGAGTCTGCTTTTTCTGTTGCAGTGAACGTGATTTCGGATAGGAGATCGAGATTACGTCCAGATATGGTTGAGGCCTTGGCATGTTTGAAGGATTGGGAGGAATCAAGATTTAGCATCAGTGATCGTGCTGAAGCTGGGACTGTGACAGACACTGCAGTCGCATCCACATCCACTACGATGGCGGAGGAGCTGATTGCCGATGATGATGACCCATATGATACTGATCTTGATGTTGCGGCTGATGATTCTCATTATATGCCGCTTGACGATTGATGCTCATCTGCTCTTTTTTTTCGATATTTTTTTATTTTTTTTATTTATACGCTTTGTTTGTACTTTGTATTATACGTTGTGTTGAAGTTGAAACTTATACTTTTTTTTTCGGAGTATTGGTTTCAAAAGCATGAATGGTAATTTTTATTTGCGTAGTTTAAATTTTTTTTAATTAAAATTTTTACTAACTTAATGTATTTATTTATTATTTTAAGATTTAAATTTTATTTTAAAATTTATTAACTTTAAATCTTAATATTTAATTAATACATTATAATATTAAAATATGCTAAACTTAATTAAAAAAAAAATAAATTTTCTAATTTTTTTTTTCATACTTATATTTAATTTTAAATGTAATATTTTTCACAAAAAATTTTATTTTTTATTTATTACATAAACTTAAATACAGATAAACAGAAACTTAATAAAAAAATAAAAAAAAAAAATTTTTTATAATCTGCCAAGTGCCAAGTGCCAAGCACGGGCCGTGCCCGTGCTTGGCTGTTGGCTCCCGGGACCCGGACCCCGGTTGAGCCGGTCCAGGAGACCAGGTCCAAGCCAACCGTGCCCGAGCGGGCCGGGCACGGCACGGCACGGCCTCGCCGTGCCCGACTTTAAAAAACCGTGCCGTGCCCGGCACGGCACGGTAGCACGGCGGGGCACGTGAAAAACGGGCCGTGCCGTGCTGGGCCGGCCCGTTTGACACCTCTAGAGTGAACTGCTCGACAGATGTCAATTTATTAGCACCTAATTCCCCTCTTACAACAAAATAACTATTGAGACAAAAGGCCAGCTGTACTAAAGCAATTATTGGTAGGTTATGAGCTCCCTTTAGGACGCTATTAAATACCTCTGAAATATTGATTGTCATTAACTCATATCTTTGATCTCTGTCATGTGAAAGAGCTCATAATTAAAGTGGAATAGCCTCTAATCATTATAGTTTTTTAGAATTAATTCTCCCAATTATATTCACATGTTTATTAAATTTGAGTTCTGTACTCACTAAAACTACTCTACATACATAATTTTACAAAATATTATATTTCTATCGGGCCATGAAATTACTTGCAAAATGCACATACAAATCTTGCGATAGGCAAGTGATGCAGCCCAACTAAGATGAGGATCAGACATTGGTACTATAATACCTGAATGTCTATCAAATATAACACATCCATTAAGTCACTATATTTCTTATATATATTAAGAACCATCTCCAACTATCAATATTCTCACATTCTATAATTGCAAATACCAATAAAAACAGCTAATTATTTTCATCACACCTCATAATAATCAATATCTTTCATTTATACTTCTCATATAAATGTGTACCATCAATATTCATAATCTTTCACTAGATAGCTTGAATAACCAAAACATACATTGGAATATCTCAGTATCAGGCATATTAATTTCACATGTTTTCCAAATAACTATATATCTAAGGATTTGCATGCTCTATGACCAAGAACAAATGTGAAAACCATGTATATGACGAAAAGAAATCATCAAATAACTATCTAAGTGATTCATGCTTTCTATCCAATACTTTTTTGTATGATATTTAATATCCTTATTTCTCCATCATACTTGCTTAAATAGCAACCGTAAACAATATAAATTATATCTTAATTAATAACTTTATATGATTAGGAGCCAATTTTAAGTCTAATTGGTGATAATCTCAGTTCAAACAATAATTGACATAAGTAAGTAGCCTAGTATATTTGTTGATAACAAATATACTTGTTGATTGAGTAAATTAAGTAAATTAGTGATAATATACTTGTTGATTGAGTAAGTAGCCTAGTATATTAGTGATAATCACAGTTCAAACAATCAACAAATATATTTGTTGATTGACATAATTAATATCTTTCATAACTATTTCATGAAGCTTCCATGAATAATGACATTCTTCCACCTTCTTACATCTTAAAACAAGTAATTTTTTTGAGGATATAATAACGACATACTCTTGGTGTATTGTAATTGAGTAAATTTTTGTAGCTTCTCACAAATCAGATACATATATGATATTACATCATTGTGCATAGTGTATATTGTTATTTTTCTGCAATATTTTATAATAGTCTAATTCCCATTTAGGATGCTAGTATCACATCAGACACAACATACTATCTTTGAAATCATTATAAAAGATAAAGTAGGGGGTTCACTTTTTTATTCATTATTTTCAATGTAAGTACATTTTATAAAATTTGAGCATTTCAAACGCCCAAATTGTCACCCTGTAAATACCAATACAAAAAAAATAAAAAAGCACCTTGTAAGTCAGCAAGCAAAAAAAAACCAAATGAGGCAACAAAAAAAAATACCACATACAATTTCCAGTGGAACAATTCGAGTTGGCTTATACTTTGATGACATAAATCCCACATGCTGGAAGTACCAAACCACCTCAAAATGAGCCAAAGCTAATGCAGAAAAAATCATCTGTAGCAAACAGATTCAAAATAAATGAGATGGAAAATTAAGCATTTAGATAATGTTGTAACAAAAAATAGCATCATCAAGTACAAACCAAAAATTATAATGGCCAAACCTGAACATTTGGAGCCAATAAACTTGGTTGATCAGTGAAAAATAGTATCATTTGGGCAATTTCCTGTTTGAGAAATATTCTCCTCTCATGATGAATGGCAGCACATGAAATAAGCGCTTGATCATGCACTTCACTGTAATTATTCAATTTTCCAAATCACACATGTCAAAAATATATCAAACCAGCCATTTCTTCACATCCAGAAAACAAAACAAACAAATATTGAGCGAACAGATTAAGAGAGTATAGCAAATCACGTTTTATAATCCAAAACATAAGATAAAAAATGCAGAAAGTTTGTTAATCAATTCTCAATTAGTTCAACTTGATGTCAGAGCATATTAACGATCATTGATATTCAGACTCATTATTGCAATTTAATCAATTTTGACAAAATTGATATAAACGTCACCATTCTGTTAATTTCACATTTAACAATGAGATTTTGCTAGTTTTACACCGATTTCACTGTTTCTAGGACCTTTTTCTGCTTCTGACATTCCCGGTGTAACTTCTTGATTGCAGTCATGATTTCAACTGAAATCAAAAATAATTTTGCTCTTTCAAAATCAGGTTGAATACAAAAGAATGGTGAACCTTAAATGAGATATATCTACGTTATTAGTGTCAGAAAGAATTTTTCAAAAGTTTGTTAGGTGAATGTAAACTAGCAGTTTGAAATTTCACAAAAAAAAATTCCTTTAAGAAAATGTTAACAGTTAGAAACACAGTTGGATTTAGATCAAGCACGTCCAAAATAAATGTACTCTAAAAACATAGATAATCACAAAAAACAAAAAAAAAATGTACTTTAAAAACACAGACAATCACAAAAGCAAAATAAATTTCAATAAAAATTAATAATTACAGTCTATATAGAATACCATAAAATTTTCGAAAATAAAATATAACATATAGAATACCATATGGTTTGACATTTCTTGACATACTCATGATATTTTTCTATGATATGGGTTGTAGGGCTTCCAATTATTAGTTGCCAGAAAAATCAGTAGCCTTTTGTTGGAAATACTTAAATCTCATCTATTTATCAATAAAATACTAATATTTTATAAAATATCATGTTTGAACTTGATGTTTTGGGTTGTAAAGTCACCCAACTTTACAACCCATGTGTGAAATGAATCAAGTTTAACTAATCGAATCATAACTAGATCCACTAGTATCCTGTACTATGAAACCACTTTAACCTTTCACTTGAAATTACTTTCCACAATCTAGCGAACATATGACATTCAAAATATTATTGGGAATCAACAGAACAAGTTCACAAAAACATAATCACGTGAAAGAGTTATTTTTTTTTTAATCTGGCAATGCTAATTTATTGTGTGTAATGCATTCATAATAATAAATCTCATGTTTATCAAAATTGTCATCCACACGTATTACATATTAGTCTAATTTATATAAATCTCAAGTTTCACCAATAATCTGACATGAAAGTGTCATGAAAGATTTCAACTATCTCAAAAGATATAGATGATTAAATTTTAATTATTTAAAACTAATTTTAAATGGTGACAATATTGATGTAACTATCAACGAATTACTAGGACTCATTCGGGTATGACTCTTTAAAAATGACTCATTCTCAAAAAATATAATATTAAAACAAACAATAATTCTCCTTTCACCAGCAGAATAATATAGATATCTTTTTAGGTACCTTGCAGCTAAGTAAAGCACAAGCATTTATAATCATATTATCACTTCCGTAGGAGAGCTGAATAAAATATGTAAACTTAAAAGTACATTACAAGTGGTGCACTATTTCTTTGGTATGAATAATCTAATCAAAAAAATATGATTAAAAAAAAAATTAAGTAATCAAATAATTTATCATCATTAAATCAAAACGGCAAAAATATCAAGAAACATTTCCGTATAAAATAAAAAACCTAACTACTTCAACTATGCGTTTATTTTTCCTTATGATCACTCTATCCAAGAAGTATTCTAACATAGAATATCTGATAATATATTTTATATTCAAGATACAATAAAAAATTAACTAAAATATACTCGAGGCCCGAGGGTGTTATCTCTTCTCAATATCAAAATATGTATTAAAATAAATTTTAACAAATTCATAAAATGACATAAAAACGCCAGCATTCAATTAATTTCTTCAAAAATTGACACGTACAAAATGAGTATAATCATACATAAATTAAAAGTAAAATTATTAATTTAGACAAAACATACATAATTATTTTTATGAATATGTCTAGTAATTGGTCTCTATCAAGCATGAAAAAAATAGTGATATATAACCCTCCTAAATTTTCTATTGAATGAAGTGATAATTTACCTTAATATATTTTAGGTATTCATGAGATATCATATTTGAAAGAATAAGACATATTGACTAGCTATTGAAAAACAAACTAAGTTGTAATGAAAAAAATATCTAATCAAATTAGCATCTCATCCAAAGAAACTCACATGAAGTTAATATCAGAATCATCTGCTTTGTTTCTATATTTGATCTGAAAATATTTATTTAAATATTAATGTACAAAAAACATGATTGTCTCTCAAAAATATATAACATGTAATAGATCTTTGAATAAAAATTATTGAAGCCCAACTAAAATTTGAATGACTAGCCAAATAAAAGTATTCACAATCATTAAAAGAAATTTTTAGCCCCAACATTTTATTTACATATCTAAATATGCAAGGAGTGACATATAAATATTTCTATCTAAAAGAACATATGAAATTATTAATTATACTAAGAGCATAAATTATAGTTATTCTAATGACAATCAAAAAATTATATTTTACTATGATCCTCGTACATTTGATGGAGAAGGGCATACCCAATACACAAAACTTATGTTTTAGCATGAAGTCTAAGATAAATTAATATTTCGATAGTTATTAAAATATAACCCACATAAGAATTTTTGAGTTATTATGATATTAATATATGGCTTTAATTTCCTCTCTTAGAGTTATTTTTTCGGGATGAGTTCCTCAAGCCTAATTTCTAACATGGTATCATAACTTTTATAAGTCACTTACATATGAATAGTTTCTACAAAATTCATGTTCCAAATATCCAATCATGAGCATGAGAGAGGATTAGAGTATGACCTACATAAAAAAATAAATCAGATTATTATGTTATTAATATATGACTTGGAATTCCTCTCTCTTTGAATATAATTTTTGGGATGAGTTCGGCCAACACCCAATATTTTATAATAGTCATTAAGGTGACCAACATCATCACTACCCTTCTCCATTATTTGGGCTTGGAACTGAAAATGCAAGTGTAGCTCTCATTGGCACACACACACACACACACACACATACACACAGACATAAAGATACGCACACTCAAGCACCCACATACACACACACACATATTTATCTAAGCTTTAGGGTTAGAAAAGATCTCAAAAAATAAATATCAAAAAATCCTTATAGTCTAATGGTATCCCTATTAAGTTTGGAGGATAATGAGAAAGAAAGATGTTGTGTGGTTAATTAGATTGTTTAATAAAATTATGAGGACAAAAAAAAATATGATATGGTTAACTAGGTGTGATATGGTTAAGTAGATGAATGGACACCATTATAATTCATATATAAAAGAACAATTAATGTTCAAGATTATAAAAAATATGGATGTATTCCACTCTTTAATCATATTATTAAATTTTATAAAAAAAATCATTGAACACAAATTAAGATGAACTAAGATTTCAAAAAATAAATTTGAATTTATATCAGGTAGTTCTATTATGGACGACATCTAGTTAGTTAGACAATTAATAAAAATAAATAAAAAATAATTATATATTATATTTATTAATTAAGAGAAAACTTATGATATAATTCCAAAAGAATTAATTTGATGAGCATTATATAAGAAAAAGAAAATGAAATATGTATATTAAACTAATTAAAAATATATATGAAAGAGTGATATCTAGAGTTAGATTAGTTAGTTTTTATATTTTCATGCTAATTATGAAGGAATTAACAAGAGACTTTAAAGAAGAAATCTCTTAATGTATATTGTTTGTAGATGATATATTATTTGTTGATAAGAACAAATAACAATTTTGAATTAATCAAAGACAAGACAAATTATTTGAAATATGTGTTTAATCATATTAAGAATAATAATAATACGATAATCAAAATAATAATAAAAAGAAATATCAATTATCAATTATTTCTAAATACTTATTTTCTACATTAAGTAAAGATTGAGAGATTAGAATAAATATCTCATATGATTAAGATTTGATAGACTAAATGAAAAGTTATATCAAATATTTTTTGTGATAGATGAGTATTAAATAAATTGTAAATAAAATTCTATAAAATAATTATAAGACTAACTATTTTGTATGGAAAAAATGTTAGGTGATTAATAAAAAACAAATTCAAATGTTGAGATTAGCATAGATTAGGTAAATAAACTAGATGTATAATAAAACTAAAAATGATAGATAAAATTATTAGAAATAAAATTAAAATAACTTATATATATGATAAGAAAAAAAATAATCATCTGAACTAATTTAGTCACATCCAACACAAATCTCCTAATATACGAATTACAAAGTAAAAGACTATTAGAGTTGAGGGAGAGAAAAAAGAACTAGAGACATACCTAGGAAGAATTAAGTAGAAACTATAATCAAGGATTTAACAACTAATAATTAAAATTAGAAACTATAATAGGAAATGAAGATTCATATAGCCAACCTCAAGTAGTTAGGATAAAATTTAAATAATAATAATATCTTTTGAAAAAATAATTCAATAATCTTGTAGCTAGAAAAATATATAATATTTTATGTGATTGGAGCTATAATTTCAACAAAGTATTATATAGTTTCAACATGATATTATATGTGTAAATATATATATATATATATATATATATATATATATATATATATATATATATATATATATAATCCCCACTTAAAAATAGAATCTTAAAGAAAGATTCATTCTCACAAAAAAAATATCAGTACAAATAAGAATTCTTATTGCCTTAAGATAATGACACAAATATCCTTTATGAGTATTATGTAAGTCAAAAAATACATATTTTCCAACAAACTACTAATTTATCAATTTAAGGGGAAAATTCATAGACAAAATATGTACCCTCAAAAAAAATATATAATTAAATGTTATAAACTTTCTCCTATATTAAAAACCTAAAATGATATATAACCCAACAGGACAAATGAAGATATTATGTTAATAAAATAATTTATGATCTTAATAGCACCTTCAAAAATATATGAGAATACTTCTATACAAGAAAATATAATAGTCATCTCAATCAAATTACTTTTCATCTTTTCAATCATCTCATTTTGATAAATGTCCTAGCATTGGATGAGCTTAGAGAAGATCTTTGAGTCGGTTAAGTAGCATGCTCTATGAAATCAAGGGATGTGTTGGCCCATCAACACCTTCAAGCCCACATGGACATGGGCTGGTAAGGACCAGGCCACGCCCACTTTTACATATTCAATTAATATGGTTTTAAATTTTATATATATATCCCTTGTCAAGAAAGTACTCTATCATTATCTCTCATAGCGCATTCTCTACCACAAGTAGCAATTTCCTTCATTCATTTTAGGCACATCGGGTACCTCATCACATAATTCTTCTTGACCAGAGTAATTTAAAATTATTTTATAAATATTTTTAGATTTTTGTATTCATGAACTAAAACCATAATTGGAATTTTTGGGTAAATCTATTTTTTTGGTTTGGTCCATTATAGGCTTTGGTTGACACAATAATTCGCCATGTTTTGGTGACTTCTTCATTTTGAGTTGACTAGATCAAGTTTGGTTGACTAAGTTAATATTTAGATAGACAAGATTATTATACAGCATTTCAATTATAATAAATTTCACTCAACTAAAATATACAATTACTCATATGCCAAGTGGGATAAATGAGTGCAAATTTGATTTTTCAATCAAAATTAATTACCACACTTGACATATTATTATTATCCAACTAATAGCAATAAGAGATTAAATTAAGTATAGAAACTCATGCCATAAAAAACATTGAGAACTCAACAATATTATGAACATTTATATAACAAAACCCAAAATATGTAGTGCTAGCATTGAATTAGGGCGTCCCATATGGTGGATGCCCCTATCAATATACATAAAAAACAAATTAAAATAAAATCACAATGATAATAAACTACAACACTCTTCATTAGATTGATACATAAATATTTTGAATATCAAGCTTCGTAAAGAGAATAAAGAGTTAAGAACATTGTAATAAATTCATGAGGATATCAATTGCATGATTTGTTATAGAAATACATGTATCTATAATTTCATTATTAATCTTCTTTATAAAAAAGTATTAATCAACATCTACATATTTTATTTATTTACGAAATATCTAATTAGAAACTGTCTCATAGCATAATTGTCATAGTATAGAGTAGAAAGAGAAGTAAAACAATATTATCTCATAAAGAAAATGTCAGATCCAAAATATAATATAATAAATTATCATTATCACAACTATTATCAAAATCGTAAGATTCATGATTCGATTCACGATTCAAAAAATAAACGATCTGACTCCTTGAAATAATCAAAAATATGCATAAATCAAAAATTAAATCGTTGAATCACAAATTGATTCACATGAATCAATTTAATATCAATTCTCAAAAGGACTAAGATCTTCAAAAAATCATAAAAATAAAAATTAAAATACAAAAAAAAATACCAACTATAGAAATTAATTAATAAGAAAAAGAACAACTCAAACCTTTAGAATTACGAATTTAACATGAAAAAACAACAAAATAATAAAAAAAATTACAAAAATAAAACTAAAATAGCAAAAAAAATTATCGAATATAAGAAATAAAAATTAATTAACGTAAAAAAAATTAATAAAATTTAATTCATGATTCGATTCGATTCTTAATTTAACAACTATAATTATCACTCATAACTTAGCATCTACATTAGATCTCATAATCATTATATTTCTTATTTTTTCCAAAAAAATTATCTCTAAGAAAAATATAAAAATTTATATCTAAGTATCATTTTAACACGAGATGGTGTTCTGCTCAAATTTGAACAATCAACTAACTATAAATGTTCCTGATCATAAAAAGAAATTTCATAGCCAAGAGATTCTTTGCATATTTACGTTTAGGCAAATTTGCAGTAAAATATCTAAAAAAATTAATTATATTGACTGTATAAGTTATATTTAATCTGATAATAATTAGATATTTAATTTTTTATATAATTCTCATATATGTAGATAGTCAACTCAATAAATCACATCAAATCAAAAAATAATATATGACTTAATCAAAGTTTCCTGTAGATGACAACCTAAAAAATCAATATCAATGAGAATATATGTATATTCATTGTGATAATACAACTCTTCTACTAGAGTAGATAACCTTTATCCCAAAAAAATATTTAAATCTATCAAAATCTTCATCTAAAACTATAACTTAAGGTACTCTTCAAGTTTGGTAACTCCTAAATCATCAACTTGTATAATAAGAATATCATCCCAATAAAAATGATAAACACGTTATTTTCTCTCCTCAAAAAAAATAAAGAATGATTTATAACTTACTTTTATAAATCAAAAAGAGTGACTACCAAATAAAATCTCATAGCCTAAGTTTTCAATGATTATTTCAGGTAATATAATATTTTTTACAATCTATATATTGAGTTTGAATATACTACTCAAAACTTAATTAGCTACTCCAAATATAAATCCTCCTCAAGATCAAGATAAAGAAAGACTATTAATGCCTAACTAGTGCATTATTCATTTGTGAGACATCATTGATAAAATAAGAAATAGCATGGAAATTATACCAACCACTAGAGAAAATATTTTAATAATTTATATCATATATCTGAGTGAATCACCTCACAACAAATCTCACCTAAAAGTGATATGTCTTTCATTTGAACAATTCATTACGTAATAAATGACTTAGACCTTCCAATTAGATTACGAAAAAATTAACATGTTCCACCCAACATTATTTATCTTGAGTATTTTTTTATTTTAGTTTTTAAATTATATATTCTAATTTTTTATCCATGATTGATTTGTTATAAAATCTTGGACACTCATTCCAATGCACTTAATCATTCAAAATTAAGTACAATCACATATAACCATATGTGAGATTTTATACAAACTTGTAGCATTGTCTATTGGAAAATATTCTCTTATTGGTCATGATGAAAACTTGATTATTATTTTCTATTGCAATATCAGATAGATATATTATATATTAATTAGATATAAAAAATATATTCTTTCATAGTAATCTACAAAAAAATGTGTTCATTGATCAACCATCAAAATTCACTATTCCCAAGAGCATAGGTATTATGAACATATTGTGAAATATACTTTATGGCCAAAAATAATCAAAATACACTTTATTCTGACCTGGATCATCAATGAGTAAGTGATATTAGTTATATATGCCAATGATAATTTGATTATAAAAAATGATCAATTGAGAATATGCTAAATGTAATCATTTTTACCGAATAAATTTCAAATAAATAATTTTGAATGTCTAAGATATTTTCGTGATATAAATGTAGGATGTTCGGAAGATATGATATTTCTTTCTCAGAGAATATACACTTCAGATATTTTATTTGACCTCAATATATCAGGATATACACAGGTTGACTCACCACTTGATTTAAGAGTAGGCTTGTTTAAAAATATGGGTTCATTAATTAACTATGCTACATATATGATAATTGTAGACAAATTAAACTATTTGACAGTAACTAAACTAAATCTTGTATAAACTATTAATATAATTAATCATTTTCTATATATATATATACACACACACACACACACACTATAGATGCGATGTTTAAGATTCTCAAGTATATAAAAAAAATTTCAAAAAATTAAATTATATTTAGCTGTGAGAATAGTGGGATTGAGGCATATTCAAAATTTATTTGAACTCGTGTTTACAAAAGAAAAATTCATCATAAAATTGTCTTTTTTTGTAGGCAATCATGTCAAATAGAAGAGTAGAAAATTGATAATTATTTCGAAATCTAGTGATGAGACATAGTACAAAGTTATGACATCATCTACTTATGAGCTTTAGTACATCAATCATTCTTGGAAAAGTTATACTTACCTATTCAGAATTAATATCATCTCATTATGACAATTAGATAATCTAGCACATTGCTGCTAGCCCGATATTGCATGAACAAATAAAATATATTAAAATTGAATGTCACTTTATTTCAGAAAAGATCCAGAATAATTCTAATAAAATATAGTTTATATACCTACGAATAATCAAACTACAGACATCTTTAAAAAAATTCTCAAAAGATCACGAGTTACTTACCTCTCTTTTAAACTAGGAATTTGTGACATCTATACCCTAATTTTAGTTTATTTTTTATTATTTTATATTCATTTCCATTGTTTGAAAAACTAAACTTGTGGGTTGCCCAAACTATATATATATATATTATATAGTTTATGTTGTATTCAAATTTTTACATTTCATTTTAATAAAATTTACTTTTCATTTTCATACTTCCACCTCCCTCTCTCCTCTCTTTTATGTCAGCACAAAACACTAACTTTCGACAAGGTGAGATTTTAGCATCTATTGATAATATTACACTTCATCCCTTATAAGAGCATCCAATGTGCGGGTTAGCTCAATCAAATTAGTACATTACATAATTTGATTTTTCATTTGAATTTTTATTTGAATTTTCATTTAAATTTTCATTTGATTTTTTATTAATATAATTTTTCTACATGATAACAGAGTCACCACCTACATATAGAAAGCAAATCCTAGGATTTACAAGTTGGGTGTTGATAGTAATAGTACAACACACACGCACGCACGCACACGTGTGTGCGTGAGTGTGTGTGTATGTGTTTGAAATGGTTGAGGGAGGTGGGATGGCAAAGCATACACATGTTACATGCCTGCCAAGTGTGATCGACATCGACATAGTGGGCATCAATATCCACAAGGCACAATAGGTGCACAACACGTGTGTGTGTGTGTGTGTGCGTGCGCGCACGCGTAGAAGTAGCAAAAGTGGATGTGTCATGTGGAGTGAGAGTGGTGGGCATGTGTGTGTGGGTGGTATAAAAAAGTGAATTGCAAGTGCAACAAGCGTATGGTTGATGCCCACCACTCTCACTCCAAAAAATAGATATTGATGTAGATTCGAGGAGGCACCCCCCTAATACAACGACCAAAAAATGGTTAAACCAAAATTTATCACACGCAGTAATTTAGTGTATATAGAAAGCAAGAAATAAAAGTAGATTCAATGGCATAAAAATGAATGTAGATAATATCCTTAAAGACATTAAGTTGGAAATTAATAATATATCTGGTACAAAACCTATCATATTAGATAATTATGAAATGGATAAAGAAGTCAGGGAAACATGGAATCTCTCCGCTAAGATTAAAAGGATTCATTGGGTTAAAAGTATAAGCTGGAATAGGCCCCCAGAAGGGAAACTATCGTTGAATACTAATGGTAGTTTCAATAGAGATTTAGGAATTACAGGAGGTGGAGGAGTAATAAGAGACTCTGAAGGTGGAATTAGGAAAGCTTTCACACTAGTAGGAAAAGCCTATTCTGCACTGCATTCAGAAATTAGGGCACTAAAGGAAGGATTATATGTCTGTAATAAGCTAGGATATAGAAATTTGCAAATACAGATAGATTCAACATTATTGGTTGAGTTATTTAATAAAAAACTAGTAATGTGGCGGCATGAGGAGGAGATAGAAATAATAGTGAGTCTTGCTAAAGAATTAAATGCATCAATATCACATGTATACAGGGAAGCAAATACATTGGCAAACAAGCTTGCTAAAATAGGATTGTTAGAAGGGGCTGCGGAGTATGATGAGAAATCTTTGCCAATAAAATTGAAAGGATTAGCACGATTAGATAAAATTACATTCCCTTACCTAAGAATAAGTAAAAATAGATAGAAATATTGCTTAAAGAAGAAGCCAAACACACATAATCAGGTCATTCAGCAAGAGGTAGAAGGGATGGTAAAATGAATTGAAATTGTAGTATTTGTTGCATTTTTTTGTTTTCTTAGCAGCTTAACAGGTTTCAAGCTAAGGAAGGACAGCAAAGGAGAATGTGTTTGGAGAAAAATTTTGCGAAACTTCCTTTTTGATTTTGTTTAAATGAACTAAATGCATCAATACTGCATATATATTAAGAAGCTAACACTTCAGCAGAATGACCTTTATGTAAGAGTTAGGAATGGTGGAGGCTGAGCTAAATTTAAAATAAATCTTAGATTATAATTTAGATTAAATAATCTAAAAAAGAAGCAAGTAGGTGAGTTTTAAAGCATGAGATTCTTGGATATACATTGGTGTTTAATTTTCAGCAGCGCAGCTCCATATGAAGTGGTAGATTCAGCATGGGGTCTTGGTTGGTAGTTTGTGCACATGTTTTGCAGGATGAAGATGTTAAAATACTAATCTGCCAATGTGTTTATTGTTTTTCTAAAGTGTTAACTTTGCGGATGTTCTATAGGTTAATAATACAGTTTATATATATATTGCTTTGGTTAAATAATCAATAAGAAGTAAGTAAGTGAGTCCTGAAGCATGGGCGCAGCTCCATACTTGGTTAGTAGGCTGTGCAAACGCATAAATATGTATTTGTTCATTGTTGCGGATTAAGATGTTAAGCTATCCGGTTATTATTTTATACTGTTGACGATCCCTCGGATTTATATATTTGCAGGATTAAGATGTTAACTTTGTGGATTAAATAATGTAGTTTATATATATATTGCTCTTGATAAGATCATACAATCATAAGTTGTTTATCACTGGCTTACTGGACTGTTGTTGATTTTCGACTGATCACCTGGCCCTGTGGGTGATCAACATTCATGCAGTTTATACGAGCTCGGAGATGATTTATTTATATGTTATAATCTGGTTTTAAAAGGTGATATAGACAGAGCTATGCAATAATCTGGTTTATTGGTTGAGTTATCTGTTATACAATTGTTATTGGTTGAGCCATGCAGAAAGTCCTAGGTCTTGTGGCAGCTAGTGAAAAGTGTAGAAATGCAGAAGGATGACGGCCAAATAACAGACACGGTGAAGAATGATGACTACTATGCTTATTTTATAATTTGAAGCATATAAAGCATATAAACAGAAGGATGACGGTGAACAACAGACACGGCCGAACAACAAACGGCCGAACAACAAATGAAGCGTATAAAGCGTATAAATGCACTGGAGCGTATTAATGAAGAAAGATGATGGTTGATAAATATTCGGGAATGACGTGAATAATAGCAGACACGGTGAAGATACGAGGACAGATGCGGAGCATAGAAAACGGCCGAACAACACATGAAAGCAAATGAAAGATGGGCCAAAAGATGAGCCGAAAATAGAGGCTTCTTAAGAGGCTTGATAAACTAGAGCAAAGCCTCCAGCCTATTCTAGTTTAATTTATAAAATGAAAATGTTTATTTGAGAAAGTTCTTAAAATCCAATATGTTAGCTACTATGTTTAAGGTTAAGATAGGTGTAAGAGGGCTACGGGTAGATGTAGGATGTAAAAATGGTATTCCTCCGCCAAAAGAGAGAGTTATTAATAATAAAATAAACTTTATAAAAAAAAAACGTATGGTTGATGCAATGTTGGTGAACCATGGGTGCAGTATATGTGTCCAATGTTTGTGTGGTAACTAGACTTGCTCAATAATTTGCCACATGTTTCTATGGAGCAATTCAAAACTGGTGATTACGCTGCAGAGGCTTCAGCTGGAAACTATTCATGGTGGGTTAAAAGACTTTGAAGATATTTCTTTGATTATAAGATGTTTAACCACCTGACATATAAAATACTCAATGATGAGTCAAAGGAGAAGTGAATAAAATTTAACTCACTTCAATATCATTTTTTTTATTTTGTACTTCATACGAACTACCATGTGGGTTAGTTGCATCACTATATTCATCCTAGGAAATACATATATACAATGCATTTTTGTAACTTATGAGTTTAAGACTAAAGGAAACTATAGTATCTGAGCAAGTTTTTATTCACTATACATGTTCCTCAACTTGTTGCATGGTTTTTGAGGGCTACGGCAGCAGAGATTCATGAATTTGAAAGAGTAAGGCAGATAGAACAATATTTTGGCATGGTATTGTTGAACTCATAGCTAAACATATTCCTATGATTCATAGTCAGATCCTGAGTAATCTTTCCTATCATATCAGAGTTATATTACTGATTGGTTCAGTATATATGTGACACATTAAGATCTAATTGAGAGACATCTCATTCAATATATACTAGCAGTCAAGGAAGTATTAACCATATGAGAAACAGAAACAAGGTAATCTAAGTTTGACACACTAATTACAAGAGGATGAGTCACACAAGAGAAAGTTGTTAAATAGTTATCTCCACATAAAAGACCAAGAGTACAATAGACAATTGAGGAATATAAGCTGACTATCGGAGTCATCCAAGAATTCTCATATAGTCCTCCCTCTATGACCCTTACTAATATAGAATACTTAGAATTCCTTCCTAGTAAGGTAGAAGCATACACTTCCTAACCTTTAGGTACTACTAGTTCTGTGATTGATTAGTCGCGAAACAAGTTTCCTACCAAATGAAAGTTACTTTTCCTAGTAAGGCAAACTAAACTTTCAACTACAAACTATGGGTTATTGACTTATAAGCAAAGATTAAAATATTAATTTTTACGGATATATCGGTACTTGGATTTTACAGATATATCGAAGATATATCGGTGTGTATTTGTATATAAGCATCAATCAATGATAGATATATCGGTCTTAATAAATATATCGATACTTAGAATTTATGGATATATCGGAGATATATTGGTGGATATATCAGAGATATATCGGTGGATATATCAAAAATTTTTATCATTGCTTATAAGTCAAGAGTCACGTTGTAAGCAATTATTAGGTCTTTAATATTTTTTTTGTATTGTTCACTGAATGTTATACTAGCATATAGCAAGTTATCTACAGTTGTTAGATTATGACAGCGTTCATCTTAGATTTTATTACTTTCACATGTTTTATATTTTCTTGATTGCCCACTTATGAGTTATCTTTTAAAACAACTCAATACCAATGTTATTATTTCTTATTTACTATTTTTTGTTTGTATTATCAAAAAACATCGAAGAAAATATTTTTTTTTTGGATTGTGCAATATAGCTTATATATCTTTACTTCTACTATATGATATCACGCTAGATGTTTGAGTGATGTTAATTCACTTCTTATTTATTTTCAACTTGATCATCGACCACTGATTATGTTGAGAATATTAGATTCTAATGTTAGAGGTATTTTTATACAAGTGTGAAATGTATCAATTAGAATATCAAAACTTCTTATCATGTCCTTCAGACATGTATAAATAAAGACTTATTAGATTTGATAAACTCAAAAATATAAAAACTTAGCAAATATGAAATCCAAGAAGAATTTAAACATTTTGACATGATTATTGATAAATGTACACACCTTACATAATTAATTCTTTTGTACTTTAGATCACGAATTTTTTTTATGTTTTAGTTTTTCATAAAAGATACAAAATTTATTTAATAATGCTATTAAAAAATAATAATAATAATAATACATTTAAATATTAGTCAAATAGATTTAACAATTACTATAGTTGTGAACGGCGCAATGCGCAACAAGGTGCAAAAACCTCACGGAACCTTAAAGCACAAGACGCCCTTAAGGCACGGGCTTTTTTATGTAAGGCACACTCTATTTTATATATAGATTTAATAAATCTCACTTGTGAAGAGCTTCACACCTCAGGAAAGGTGCACCTGCATTGAGGCGCCCCTTGCCCCAAGGTGAGGCACAATATATGAGCTTTACCTGCGCCTAAGCCTAGACCCACCTAAGGCAAGCCTTTCACAACCATGACAATTACTATATTAATCACAAAATTATATATCAGAATTATTATGTTAGCATAACCCAACAAAATATAATGAAAATAATAAGGAATATATATTTGATTGAAACATTTCAAGTCCTCATTTCTTGTAGGTAAGTTGCAAAATAGTTTTGTGATATGATGTTAACTACAAACTACTTTATCAATCATATATCTATTTTAGTCTTTTCTCATAAAGCATTTGTGAATACTTTTTTTATTTAAGGTTTTTCTCATGTCACAATAACATGATACGGAAAACTTTGATGTATGTCTTTTTTAGCTAATTTGGAATTCAAAAATGTAGAAGTGTTGTTCACAAAAATATAACAGGATATTAATAAGTGCTGATGGTCTCTTTTTTAAGCATTATATATTTTTTTTGAATTTATCACTTTTGATTACTCTTACAGTCTATAGTTTCACGTGAACCTACAATTAGAAGAGAAAGTCATGTGTCGACTATATCTGAACTTGATAATCCAAATTATAATGATACTCTTACAAAATCATTGTATGTACCAAGTATACGTCATATCATTTTATAGTGATAGTGACTTTTT
This sequence comes from Sapria himalayana, assembly GCA_029783825.1. Taxonomy (NCBI): domain Eukaryota; kingdom Viridiplantae; phylum Streptophyta; class Magnoliopsida; order Malpighiales; family Rafflesiaceae; genus Sapria; species Sapria himalayana. The sequence continues at coordinate 957,316 of JAREIK010001928.1, forward strand.
CCATGAGAAAAAATCTCTCTAAAATCCAAGCAATCAAATAGTCCATGAATCCACTCCAATTAAGATCTAGTATGAACCAAAAACTAGTAGACTTATCCACTAAAAATTTAGAGTTTATATTAGAAAAAAAAATAAACATAATTTGATCAAAGTCAAGGTAGAGCCCGAGATGTCAATTGATCCTACGATTAGCTCTTCTTATCATGGTCGTAGCAAAATAGAGTCTCCCAAGTTATCAATTAATCCAATAGCTAGTTCTTCCTATCTTGGTCAAATCAAAGTAGAATATCATGAGATATCAATTTAAAAAAATTGAGTTATTCTTAATATCTTATTTCAAAAATATTCTTAATATCATTTTAGATGGCACCAGACTATATTGAAAGAGAAATATATCATTCACCAAATAAGACTTGAAAACTAATACTTTAATATTCAAAAAAACAATTTATTAGTTGCAAATAAGTTTTTTTTGTAAAGATCAATCCAAATAAAAAAATAAATCATCTTAGAACAAGAATTATAATAATAGAATACACTCATGTTTTTTATAAATTACCAATATATTTTATTTTTAGTGGGCAAGATTATCATTGTATAAATTCTTATATCACTGTCATAATCTTATAAATTGAGAATACATTAATTAGCCATAAAAAATATAATTATTCACAGAGATCTTGAGAAGTATGTATTTATGGAATAGTCATTATAATTTCAAACAATACAATCAGATTCAAATTACATATTACACAAAATAATATATATCCTAATATAACCAATGAGAATTTGGTTGATAAGATTTTCAAAGACATTTATCTCTTTTGGTTTATATAGTTATGTTACAGATTTCACTTTATTTTTTAAGAGAAACTCAAATAATAAGTTAGCCTTGCTTATTGCATATGTCAAAAATATTCTTATTACAAGAGTAATAAAAATAAAGAATGCATACTTCATGAGAAAGATTATATTATAACTGAGGTATACAATTAATATTCTTATAAAGATTTGTGTTTTAGTTTGTGCTCCAATAGATACTCTAAGTGACCAAGATATTAATTTCTTATCCGATATGATTCAATTAATTAACTTTACTACTTACAACTGAATCGTATAAAAGATTAATTACCTGACTGTCATTAGACTAGATATAACTTATGCACTCAATATAGTTAATAATTTTATAATTTCTCCATTACATGTTCATTTGGAAGTAACTATTCACATACTAAGATATGTGAAAATGTACCCAAGGCAAAATATATAAAGATAATAATTACTCTCGTAAAAATGTGTGATTTAGGTTGGAATTTAGGCAAGCATGAGGTGCACATTTAATAACTATGATTTTGAGATCAAATATAAAGACAAAATTCAAATTAATAATAATAATCATATGTGAAATATTTTGGATCAAGAATTTGACAAGCAAACAAAATATATAGAAGTAAATTATTACTTTAAGGATAAGATTTAGGATTAAACTATTATTATATCTTTTATTATCATATCAAATCATCAAGATAATATTTTCTAAGAAACTTTGAAGAGACGTCAACTTATTTTTATTTCCTATAAGCTTGGTGTTTTACATCATTATACACTAGCCAGAGGAGAAATATTACAATTTATCACTTAATTTTTTTTCTGTTATTGCATCAAAGATAAAGAGCACCCAATGCACAAGCTACTCATATAAAATCCGTAATTAAGAAATTTGATCACTCTAAACTTATAATTTATACCAAGAGGAAGAGACATATTGAACATGCTCAAACCAAAGACATGGCTACCAAAAAGTAAGATAATCATGTAATCATCCCTTTGATCTTTACTTTCAGATTGCTCTTAGAAAAATAGATCATATTTAAGATAATTTCACAAATTTTGTTGTAATCTCACTTTGTTCTTTTTTCTATTTTTTTTATTTCTCTTCACATGTCACTCTCCAAAAAGTAGATCTTTACTTTTATTGATCTTTACTTCAAATATTTCCTCAAACCCAAGACGAGTCTACCAATAAATCAAAACTTAAAGCTGCACTCAACACCAACTTCACAGATTTTATCATAATCTCATCTTATTTCTTCTTTTATTTATTTAATTAAATTTCTTGACAATACTAGCACACTCAAATCTCAAAGGTATTATCTTATTTATGATGACATCAAACTATAATGAAAGATATGTATGTCATCTACTCTAATGATACTTTAGAACTGGTATAATTAGATTTGGAAAAGTTATCATCATTACATTTAGGTATTCATTATTGATACAAGTTCAATTGGGAAGGTAGACCATATTAATTTATAACGAATAGATATACTCATACATTTAGTGTGGACTACCAGAATATTCTCTCCAATGACAAACATAGCCTCATTATAAATTATTATATCTTTTATAAAATCCATAGTAGAAGGGCATACCAATTAGACATAAATAAATTATTTCTTCATGATTATCTTGAAAATATAAATATAAAGTAGTCACCTAGATTTCAAGTAATATAGATGTGTTAGCAGATATTCAAAGGCTGTCACTCGTTTGGATTACACAGACAACTTACAAACTTTTATTTATCATTTTGGAGTGGCACTAATAAGTGTATAAGTTAAATTATAATTCACATGGATAATATTTTGATTATATGAGATAATGAGTTTGGGACCACCTAACTTAGTAAAATTTATTTAGATAACTTTTTAGATGAATAATTTTTTGAGACTCAAGTACTTTCTTAATATAAAAGTTGATTGTTCTACGAAGAGTATCATCTTGTCATAGATAAAATATGCGCTTGACACTCATATAAATGTTATACTTTTGGATTGAGCTCTAGCAAATATTCTTATTTATTTTGATATTTAGTTCACTTCTAATGCAACCACACTAGTCTCTAATTGACTCTACTATTTGTAGAAGAGTTGTTGAAAAGATTAATTATTTGAATATGGTATGATTAGATATAACATATAAAATTTGTATAGTTAATTATTTTCTAAATTCGTCTAGACAATTTCACCTTAATACACTGTTCACATACTGAGATTTATAAAAAATTAATTTAATACATGAAATCTCATTTAGAGATCATGCTGCTTGCAGTTAAATGGGTATTTAAATTTGAGTTGGGAAACAGCAAACACCGAGAGAAGACTTATGATAGGATTTTATATTTTTTTTAGATATAATCTTATCATGTGAAAAAAAAAATAATTATTTCAAGATCAAATATAAAGTAAACTTAGTAAAGTGATAGCAATAATTACTTATAAAAAATTTTGGATATATCACATTCTCGAAGAAATCAAATATTCATTTTTTTCTCTCACTACTCATTGATATGATAGTCATACAACAAGGTATGCCGCACACAACCTCAAATCTAGTATTTCATGTGAAAATGAAACATATTTATGAACTACTTTCTTAGAGAGAAAATCATAGATGAGACAATTATTACAACATATAATAAAATAATATAATAACCAACAGACATTTATAAATATTTTCAAGATACCTCAAATTATTTTCCTTTCTTCGAATCTTGATGATAGACTTATACGAATCAACATGATAGAGCATGTTACAATTTCTTGACTTTTTATTATAATATTTTTTTTTCTTTTTTATGTTGATTGAAGCACCTAACCTATAGATGTCACAATCCTTTTTACTTATTTTATATGGTTGTGCTTATATGATATCATTTCAATGGTATTATATTTATTTTTGAATATTATTTTATAACTAAATTTTTATTATTGTGATTTTTTTTCAAATAGGATTGGCAAAAAATATTGTCACTCTCAACAACAATGAAGTATGTCTTGGTATTGTTTATCAAAGAATAATGACAACTTGTGGTTGCATGTTTAGAAATTAGACAACAATAATAATATACTATGACAATGACAAAAATAAGGTACATTATCATTGTCATAATAATGTACCATGATAACAATAATAATGTACAATAACAATAATAATGTACAATGACAATAATAATGTACAATGATTATAATAATATACATTGACAATGAAGGGTGTCTTGAATATATCATCATAATAAATCAAATAAAAATTTTGATAAATATAATGTACTATGACAAAAAACAAACATATAGGGAGTGATGGGGCCCTTTTTACCATGAGCACGCGCATGTACTTGTTCTAAACGACAATCCATATATACAAAAAATAAAATACATTTCATATTCACATCATTATTTTTACTATAAACTAGATGTGTCAAACAGGTCAGATTGATTGCGATACGGCCCATGAAAACCAGCTTGGGCATGGCCTGGCACAATGACTGGAATAGGCACAGACCATTCTAGAGCAGGGTTTCTAGCTCACGTGCTACGAAAGTTGCAACACGGCATAGCCCAATACGCCACCCCATCCGGGCCAGTTTCTTCCTAACTAGCCAACCCAGGCTTGCCTGGAATGACCCAGGCTAGCCTGGATTCAAGCCATGCCTAGTGCATGCTCGTGGTGGGTTTGGCATAGACCGGCCTAGCCTGGCACAACCCAGACAGCCAATGGGCCAATGAGCCATGCCAGAAGCCTCTTTTTGGAGCAGTGCCGACACGGCATGGCCTGTGCTACAAACCATTAATTTCGAGCACAAATGGTGGTCTGGCTAGCCTCAAAAAAATGGGTCATGCCGGCCCAACATGGCTAAGTTGACACCTCTACTAAAATCACCTAATGAATAATACAAAAATTGAATTCACATTGACCAAGCAAAATTACTGCAATGGCACTTAGCAAAAAAATAAAATCAAAAATTATACATACATGATACCTTAACATTTTCTCTACTTGCTTTGCCACATTGTACTCCATATCTACATCTTTAATCTTCATTCGCCCAGATTTTGCCAACTTCTTGGATTCTAAAACCCTAGGCAAAACATACAATTGATAATCCTCATGCAACATCATGTACTGCATGTTTAAAAGATAACAAAAATCAGCAAATCCCAAAGAATAAGACAGATTTCGAAAATGATAAACGCACCTCATCCCTGAATAGTGTAACAATCAAATTTTCCTTGAGAACACTCTGAATTCACATGAAAGAAAAAATGAGGAATACAATAAGCCACTTAATGGTACAAAAAAAAAACATCAACAAATCTCATTCTTGAAGTAATCAGATTCATTTATACAGATTTTAGTTTCGAAAATTCATGTTATCTATTAAAAGTGCATAAAAAACAAAAAAATATATATGATTCATATAATCACTCTGATATCTGATACTGCATCCAGGGTATGACAAATGGACATGGACATGAAAGGAAGAATCTTCCAAATTGAACTAACCACTTTACTTTATTCAATTAATCAAGTTCCACAATTGCTTATGTAGAGTTTCAATGCAAAGCAATAATAATTGTATGTTCATCTTTTATGTTGATAAAGATAAACTTTTCATTGATCAAATAATCAATTACAAAAGAAGGGATAAGATATCCTTCAAGAAAAAAAGAGAAAAAAAAGCAAATTTTAGAAGAATAAACAAATCAAAATAAAATATCAAAATTACATTAAACCAGAATTACATCCAGACCAATTTCAAGAACCTGAGGACAAAGCATCCATTTAATATCATGTATGAGAATGTTAGAAATTTCAGTTGATATTTTACCAAAATATCAGATATTGGCAAATACTGAGATGATTAAAAACACTGAGGGGGCATTATCCAAAAAAACAGAAAAAAAAAGTCAGAAATATCAGCAATATATCAGTTAAAGGTGTCAACGGGCCGGCCTGGCCCGGCCCGGCCCTTTTGTTTAGAGCACGGCCGTGCTTTCGTGCCGGGCCAGGCACGGCAAGATAACAGTACTATGTCGTGCCTGGCCCGGCACTGTTTATCAAAGCCAGGCCCGGTCGGGCCAAACCTGGCCGTACGGGCCAAACCAGGCAGAACGGGCACAGGCCTGGTTTAAAAAATTTTTTTAATTTTAAAATTTAATTTTTTAGTTTAAATAAAATATATATTATATTATATATAAAATTATAGATAAAGTATAATATATTAAAATTATAAAATGAAAATTGTTAAAAAATTATTAAATTACAAAGTTTAATTTTTTTTTAATCTAAAATAAAATTAGTTTATAATTTATTAGAATTAAATTATAGAGTTTAAAATTATTTAAATGAAAAATTTAAACAAACAAATAAATTAAACAAAAAATTCCTGTTAAAAAAAATTAAAAAGTCAAAAAAATCAAGCAAATCAAATGAGAAATGACTAATCAGGCAATCAGCCAATAGATACCGAATGTCTAAACCAAACAAATTTAAGTTTCAATATAACGTAAAAATAAAACGTACAATCAATAAAAAATAAAATATCGAAATCAAAAAATAATGGATCATCATAAATCGTCAATCGGCATATCATGAGCATCATCAACCGCAACATTAAGATCACTATCATATGGATCATCATCATCAGCAATCAAGTCCTCTGCTTTCGCAGTGGATGAGGATGCAGTCCCTGTCCCAACTCCAACACGATCATGGATACTAAATCTCGAATCATCTCAATCCTGCAAACAGGCCAAGATTTCAACAATATCTGGACGTAATCTTGATCTCCTATCAGAAATCACGTTCACAGCAAAAGAAAAAGTAGACTCCGATGCTACGCTTGACACCGAAAGAGTCAGTAGATCTCGTCTCATCATAGATAGCACGGGAAAAGTAGACTTATATGATTTTCATCACTGTAATATATCAAGATTCATAGTATCCGAATGTGATATGATTGAGCAGTAATCGATATCTAAGTACCGAGAAAGCTTGCTCCTATGTGATTGTTCACCCCGACATTTCAACCTCGCTAGCTGAATGAAAAAATCGGCATCTCCAAACAAGGTATTCATGTCCGTAATCACAGTCTCGCTACTACCACTACCACCACCACCACCATACCTAGTATCATAGTATGTGAACAGGTCAATCAATTTCTCATGAATGAACCATTAAAGTGGGTCTTTCAGGTTCATGCACGAGAAAATATAAGTCAGGATATTTTCTACCACTTCCACTATAACCCTATGGTTCATGCATGCAGCGAGACAATAAAGAGATAGAACGGTGTACCACTACTTAAATTACTTGATTTCCATCTCTGCAACCATATGGCTAAGTATCGGGTCAGCTCGATACTTCCTAAATATGCTACTAATATTACATATACACCCGAGTGCAATGCAAGTCGTTGGCGTATAAACCGACTAACACATATTCTTCGTGTCGTAAAAAATCTTCAGAAATTTAATAAATAAAATTCTTGAAGCCCAGTCAGTTTCGTCAATAATAAATTCATCACTCTTACTATTGATATAGTCGGATATCAAGTGTTCGTATCCAACACATGACTCCAACATCATGTATGTGTAATTCCAGTGATGTCTCACATCTGATTGGAATTTCTTATTCTTGAGATTCACAGACAAACAGAAACTATCAAACTCTTGTTGTCTGCGATGAGTGCGAATATATTTTAGTGTATTACGTATATTATCCAACACGAAAGAATACACCTTCATACCCACTTGAACAATCAGGTTAATCACGTGACACATGCATCTGATATGAAAAATATCTCCTAATGGTGCATCTCTAATATTCTTAACAAACATGTTAATCGCTACTCCATTATTAGATACGTTATCGAATATGACACTAAAAAATTTATTTTAAATTTTATATTCGCGAAAGATTTTCATCATACACTCAAAAATAGTCGAGTCATCATGAGGATTAAGAATCTCATAAAATCCTAAAATTTTTTTATTGATTGTTCAGTTTGAATCTACATAGTGGCTGGTGAGACATGCATAAGAAGATTCATCATGACTTGTCCAGATATCGGACGTCACGGACAATACTCCACTATATGCCATAAATTCATTAATTATTTTTTGTTTTTTCTAACTTATACAATTTTAGTATGTCATTCCTAGATGTGGACCTAGGAATCCTACGATAAGCATGCTGAAAATATGTCTGCATAATGCGCACTACCCTTTGATCTTCCAAAAATCTGATTGGAAGACTCATTAATGTGATAAGTCTAGTCATACCATTCCTGCCCAACTCACTGGAGTATATAAACGGAGTAAACTTTGAGACTGAACTAGATCCAGTCTCAAAAAATGCAGTGTCAAGTTCGGTTTGCCTAGGATCTAATGGACCATATTTTTTGGTGCATAATTTTGCATACTTCTTATAAGTGATCAGTCCCAAACGATCTCTTACAAGTTAAAATTCTCATACAATATTTGCACTGTGTCATTTCTTCTTTCTCGCCCCTAATATTTATTTTATTATATTAAAATGAGTCCAATCTACATAAGTCCTCTTAGTTTTTGTTTTTTAGAGATTTGGATTAAGATGACTGGAGAAATCAAAATTTTAGCACCCTCATACCTCTGTGTAAGATTTTCATTTTCTAAATTTAAATATGTTTAATTAGTATTTGTCATTTTTTAGGAATTTTGTTAAACATGACACTTATGTAGAGACTGGATGATAGATTTTAGATTTAACTATTTTAGGACTAGAGAGAAAGAGACTAAACTAGAGAGAGACTGAGAGAGGGAAAAAAAACTTAAAATAAATTACTCGGTAAAGCAGTGAGGTTGATCACGTGCACAATACACCACAGTCTAGCTCAAAATTCGAAACCCGAGTTGAAATTCCCGAAAAGCCAAGCTAAATGACAAAATCTCGAGTCTCGAGAGAGATGAGCAAGATTTTTGAGATAGAAAAAATGTGAGATTTGAGAAAATAAATATTTATGAAAAACATAAATGTTATAGAGAGGTGGGGAGAATTTTATAGATTATAGAAAATAATTTTTTTTGTTTTTTTTTATTTTTTTTAATATTTTAGGGGGCAGAATCATGAGGGCGATTGGAGGCGAGATCCAATGGCTAAAATTTAAATTTTTTTTTCCCGTTGGGGAGGGGATAATCGGGTCGAGTCGGGAGGACTCGGGTCGGGTCTGATTGGATGCGACCCGCGGTCTTTGTGCGCGGGAAGCTAGGCCCAACTTACCGAGTCACAATAGAGAGAGCCGTGAGCCGTGACTCGTGAGGGAAGCCGGGAGCCCAGGTCTGCGGGTGCGGGACCGGGTGTGACCCCGAACCATGCCGACGGGCCGTGCCACGGGCCACCGAACCGTGACGGGTCAGGCACAGCACGAGGCCCAATTGGCCTCGGCAAGGCACGGCACAGCACGGCACGGTACGAGCCCGGGTAATTCCCGGGCCGGGCCAGCCCGGTTGACACCTCTAATATCAGTAATGTTTCGGAGGAATACCAAGTGTTCATCGAAATTTCAAAATCAACAGTCAGACAACAAGTCAAAAAAATCAGCAAAAAATCAATAAATTAGATGATTTTGCAAAAAAAATTAGAAATGTTTTCAAAAAAATATGCAGAACCCCTTGGAGGCTACTCCTAGTTCAATCAACGTCCAAATTTTGAATTACTTTTGTATCTAATGGCAAACAAATATCTAACAGCTAGATCAATATGTGTAACATTTGAACCTAAATTTAATCCAACGACTATATTAATTTCCAACTAATTTTGACTAAAAAAATTATAAATACTTTAAATTTTTTCAAGTCATCATTCCAAATTTCTTGATCTTAAAGGTGGGATGAAATTCAAATCAAGAATAAATAAAGTATAACATAGTTTAATTAATAATTTTTATATGTGTGTATATCCTTCAATTTTTATTGTAATTTTATATAATGTAAAGTGATTAGTTTTATTAATTTTAATTAATATAGATTTTTAGCTAATTAATGTTAATTAAGTTTATGATCATTAATCAAACATTATCGAAACTTCTAGGTTAAGGCATATGGATCCTTTTTTTTCATTTTATTATGTTAAAAATTATTGTCTCTTTATCGTTTAATTATTAAATCCTTGTTTACAATTTCTACCAAATTCATCTATGTCTACTTCTATTTCTTTTTTCTTGATCCACATGAATAATATCACATTTCCTAATCAGTACACTATAAAAACAACATTGAACATTATTAAACAACCTCAAATATTTTTAACTTATCTCATTATATATAAAAATTATTCTAATTTTTTAATAATAACTTCATTTTTAATTCTATTATTCTTAGTTTTACTAAACATATATATAATTAACATCATCTATGTTACTCTTGATATTTGTATATGTTATTTCTTTATTATCTAATATTCATTTTCATAAAATATAACTAGCACTATAATCATTCTAAAAAATTTTATTTTTAATATATTTGATATTCGTCTATCATAAAAAATTCTTGAGATAACACTCCATTTGGTCCATTTTATCTTAATCCTATAAGATATACACATCAATTTTCATGTTTTTACTTAATATAGAGATTAGATAATTAAAATTAAAAAAATTTTATATTTTTTACGTTCTCATTTGATTATTTTACCAGTACTATTCTTAATATGATTAAACTCATATATTAAGTAATTTATATTGTTATAACTAATTTTTAAACCTTTTAAACTTAAATGTTATCCTTCAAATTTCTAGTTTCATACATAATTCTTCTTTAATCTCGCCAACTAATATTATATTATCTACAAAAGCATATACGCTAAAAGATATCTTATTAGATATATCTTATCAATTCATTCATAAATAAAACAAAAATATAAGAAATAAATAACCATTTTTAGTGAGGTTTCTCATCTATTGAAATTTTATGAGTGATATCATGAATTAATCTAGCTCTAAACATTACTCACTTGTATATATTTTTGATTGGTTTAATATATACACTTAATATTACTCACTTATATAAAACCCACCAAAATAAATTTATTAGAACTTTAACATAAATCTACTCCAAATTGAAAAAGAAAATATATAAGTTTTTCATATCTTCCTTGAACTTAATTTCAAGTAATTTATCTTATTATGACTAATGGTAAACTCCTTAGACTTGAGTGTTATCCTTCAAACTTCTAGTTTCATATATAATTCTTATTCAGCCTCATCACCTAACATTATTTCATCTACAAGCAACATACATAGGAGATGTCTTATTAAAGAACTTTTTGTCAATTCATACATAAATAAAACAAAAAATATATAAAAAAAAAGTAATCATTCTTGGTGGGGTATCACATCTATTGAAAACTCATGAGCGATATTATGAATCAATCTAATTCTCGATATTATTCACTCGTATATATTTTTGATTAGCTCAATATACACACTCAATATCACTTATGTAAAACTCACCAAATTAAATTTATTAGGACTCTAGTATAAATTTTCTCCAAATTGATAAAGACGATATACAAGTATTTCATATTCTTCTTATATTTTTTTGATTAATTGTCTAAGTAGATAATTTTCATAATTGATTTATATGAAATAAATTCAAATTGATTCCCAAAATATTTTTCTCATTTTAATTATTATATCAGTACTACTCTTAACATGATTAAACTAATATTTCAATTAATTTATCTTGTTATGACTAATCTTAAATCCCTTAGACTTAAGTATGATCCTATAAATTTCTAGTTTCATGCAAAATTTTTCTTCAGTTTTATAAACTAACATTATATCATCTACAAACAACATACATCAGAAGATGTCTTATTAAAAATCTTTTATCAATTCATCCATAAATAAAACAAAAATATAAAAAAAAGTAATAATCCTTGGTGGGATCTCACATCTTTTGAAAACTAATGAGTGACCTGATATATCAATCTAACTTTGGACATTACTCACTCATATACATTTTTGATTAACTCAATATACACAGTGAATATTCCTTTCTTATATGAAGCCTAACAAATTAAATTTATTAGAATTTTATCATAAATTTTTCCAAATTAATAACGATAATGCATTATTCTTTCTTATTTTCCTTATATTTCTTTATTAATTATCTAGGAAATTAGTTTTCATATTAAACTTATATGAAATAAATCAATGTTGATTCTCTAAAATTATCATTTCTCATCTTAGCTTATTTTTAATCACTTTTTTCACAAAATTTCATAGTGTGGCTCGTGAATTTCATCAGAGTATTCAAATGCGTTTTCCAGGCACGCATTGATGTGCGCCTCAGGGCGAGGCGTGGAAAAAACGCCTTGAGGCGTCGGAATAAAAGCGTAACACAAAAACTAAATCAAAAGCTTTCTCAAACTAAATCGAAAGCTCGAAAATTGATTGGGGAGAAAAGTAGAAAAGCTCAAACCCGAAACTCTACCTCAAGCGGTGACCCATTTCTCAGTCGACAGTCGACGAAGACAATGGTCCAGTTTGAATCGATCGACCTTTGTGATGTCGGCAACCAGTTTGAATCACTTCTCCAGCGACGATCTCGTCTCGGCTCCATCTCCAAGTATGTCTTCTCTCCTGATTTCACCTTCTTCATCTCGATCAGTATCGTCGACCATCACACACATTGTCGTCGACCCCCCCCCCCCCCTATGCAAATCCTGATTCCTCGCCCCCTCGACGACCTCCCAATCCCCCCCCCCCTTCGAAATCCCGATCCCCCCACCGTACTTTGAAATCCCGATCCCCACAGACAAATACTATTTCAGAGGGGGGGAGTCCCCCCCTCTGAAATTAATTTTTAATTCAATTCGGCTATCAAAATTATTTTGTTGCCTATAAAAATTATAAAAAAAATATCTATATATAAACTTAATTAATTTAATTAATTTCATATGCGAGTTTTAAAAGTATGATTTTGTCTGCTTAATTTGGCCATTTCAGTGACTTATTTTGGCCACGCCACATTGATTACAAAAAAAAAAAATAGACAAATACTATTGCATCTTGAATAATCAAAGCCTTTGATTATTCAAGATGCAATAGTATTTGTCTAAAAATTCAAGAAGAGATTTTTAAATTCCTCTAAAAAATATTAGCTTTTTAAAATTTAAACCAATTAAATTCTAAATTTCATTTTTAAATTCCTTTCAATTATGTCTTGTTATTATTTTTTAGTCAATTATATTGTTATATAGAAATGTGAATATTATTATTGGTGTTTTTTTTTAGAATGAGTTCCTCCTATTCAAAAAATTCAAGAATAGATTTTGTATGGAAATATGTTATTGAAGTTTCTGGGGAGCAATATTTTAAATGTAAATTTTACAATCAAAGATGTGCGGGAGGGGTGAATAGACTCAAGCATCACTTAGCTGGAACTCATTATGGTATGAAACCGTGCCCCAAAGTTAGTGAAGATGTTAGATTGGAATGCAAAGAAGTATTGGTCAATTTTAAGGATCAAAAAATTAAAAGAAATAAATTGCTCCAAGAAATTAGTATGGGTCCAACTTCAATGCATGAGAGTGCTTTGTCCAAAACAATAGGTGCCTTAAGGAGTAAAAGTGGGAGTGGGAGTGGGAGTGGGAGTGGGAGTGGGAGTGGGAGTGGGAGTGGGAGTGGGAGTGGGAGTGGGAGTGGGAGTGGGAGTGGGAGTGGGAGTGGGAGTGGGAGTGGGAGTGGGAGTGGGAGTGGGAGTGGGAGTGGGAGTGGGAGTGGGAGTGGGAGTGGGAGTGGGAGTGGGAGTGGGAGTGGGAGTGGGAGTGGGAGTGGGAGTGGGAGTGGGAGTGGGAGTGGGAGTGGGAGTGGGAGTGGGAGTGGGAGTGGGAGTGGGAGTGGGAGTGGGAGTGGGAGTGGGAGTGGGAGTGGGAGTGGGAGTGGAGTGGGAGTGGGAGTGGGAGTGGGAGTGGGAGTGGGAGTGGGAGTGGGAGTGGGAGTGGGAGTGGGAGTGGGAGTGGGAGTGGGAGTGGGAGTGGGAGTGGGAGTGGGAGTGGGAGTGGGAGTGGGAGTGGGAGTGGAGTGGGAGGGGAACCTATTCCTAGGGGACCCATGGATAAATTTACCACTTCACAACCTCACCAAAGTACTTTGAATTCAAGGTGGAAGCAAGAAGAAAGAAAGAAAGTGTGTAAAAAAATTGGTAGGTTTATGTATTCAAAAAGTCTCTCATTCAACACTGTGAATAATCCTTATTGGATTCCTATGATGGATGCAATTGCAAATTTTGGGCCCGGTTTTAAGCCTCCATCTATGCACGAATTGAGGATATGAATTCTTAAAGAAGAGGTGAATGACCTAAGTATCATTATGGAAGATCACAAAAAATCTTGGAAATAATATGGATGTTCAATTATGTCTGATGGTTGGACAGATGGAAAGAGTAGGTGTCTTATCAATTTTTTGGTGAATAGTCCTGCTGGCACTTGGTTTATGAAATCAATTGATGTTTCTGATACAATAAAAAATGGGGACTTGATGTTCAAATATCTTGATGACGCGGTTGAAGAAATTGGGGAGGAGAATGTTGTGCAAGACATTACTGATAATACCTCTAATTATGTAAATGCTGGAATGAGGCTTATGGAAAAAAGGAAAAAATTGTGGTGGACTCCTTATGCTGCACATTGTATTAATTTGATGTTGGAAGATATTGGAAAGGTAAATGTTCATGCTAATACACTTGCTCGGGCTAGGCAAGTAGTGAAGTTCATATATGGGCATACTTGGGTCCTTAGCTTGATGAGAACATTTACAAAAAATCATGAACTTATTCGTCCAGCAATTACACGGTTTGCTACTTCATTTCTTACTCTCCAAAGCCTTTATAAGCAAAAGCAAGCTCTTATAGCAATGTTCTCCTCAGAAAAATAGTGTTCAAGCAAATGTGCTAAAAAGGTAAAAGGTGTGAAAGCTCGAAGTACAGTGTTGTTTGATCCAAATTTTTGGTCTCATGTTGCTTTTTGTATAAAGACTGTTGTTCCATTAGTTAGTATCTTGAGAGAGGTTGATTCAGAGGAAAGACCAGCCATGGGTTATATTTATGAGCTGATGGATTCGGCTAAGGAGAAGATTGCATTTAATTATGGGGGAGTGGAGAGAAAATATGGCCCAATTTGGAGGAAAATTGATGCAAGATGGACTCCGCAACTTCATCGACCTTTACATGTAGCAGGTTACTATCTTAATCCTCAATTGCGGTATGGGGATAAGTTCTCTAATGTTGATGAGGTAAGGAAGGGATTATTTGAATGCATGGATAGGATATTGGATTATCAAGAACGTTTAAAAGCTGACATTCAATTGGACTTATTTGACTAAGCAATTGGTGAATTTGGGAGTCGTATTGCAATTGATTCTAGAACATTAAGAAGTCCTACAAGTTGGTGGATGCGTTTTGGGGGTTCAACACCAGAGTTGCAAAAGTTTGCTATTCGAGTCCTTAGCCTTACTTGTAGTGTTTCAGGATGTGAAAGAAATTGGAGTACGTTTGAATCGGTAATATTTCTATTTTTGTAAACTTTTATACATATATTTCTATTTCAATGTTAGAGAACTTTATTTCATTTTAACATATAAATTTTTTTATTTTTTTATTTGTAGATACATACAAAAAAAAGAAATAGACTTGAACATCAAAGGTTGAATGCTCTAGTGTATGTAAGGTACAATACTAGATTGAGAGAACGAAGTCTACAAAGGAAGCAAAATGTTGATCCGATTTTGGTAGAGGAGATTGATTCGGATGATGAACAGATTGCGGAGAAAGAAGATCCCCTCCTCCCCCTTGATCTTTGCTGGCTTCAAGATGATGAGTTATTCAATGTCGATGCTATTAGAGTTGTGTCATCCAACTCCCAACAGACTCGAGCATCATCGGATCACATGATTTCTTCACATTCCTACAAAAGGAAACATAACGAAGTACCAAGTAAGTACTCAAAAATTGAAGTCATAAATTTTATTAAATTTAATAAAAAAACTTATAATATTTACACCTCATTAATAATTTATACTAGGTACAAGTGGAGGCAAAGGCAAAGAAAATGAGTTCAATTTGACACCAATTGATGAAGATGAAGATTTACATGAAATGGGGTTACATGATAGTGGATATTTTCCTACTTTTGATACATTGGATGAGGATGATGATGACCTTGAAGAGGATGATGTAAATTGAAACAATTTACTCTATTTCTTATTTCATGACTTGGTTATGTCTTTTTGTTAAAGTTTGAAGCTATTACAATAGTTGAATCCATTTTATATTTTATGACTTTGTTATGGTTTTTTGTGAAAATAGTGAACTAGTATGCCTTTTTTTAAATAATCCTAATGAATTATTTTCATGTTTTTATTTATGCTATTTTATTTTATTTTATTTTATATATTTTAAAATATTAATTAATTATATATTGTGAGGTTCAAAAAGCTTACGCCTCAACGCCTCGAGGCTTACGCCTCGCCTCACAAATACAAAAATGTCTCGCCTTACGCTTTCGTCTTTTAAAACTTTGAATTTCATACTTCAATAATTATTATAATCATAAATATCTCCTTGTTTTAAAAAATTAGAATTATAATGTTGCCTTTATTCATCCGTCATTTTTTTGATCTTAATGATCTTGTTAAACAAAATAATCAACGATATCATGTCTTTCGCATGCATACCCTTCCAAATTTCAATAAGAATATCATAGAGCCCAAGGACTTTTCTTGTCTTCATCTTCTTGAGAGCATATCAAGATAGAGCGAACCTAGACTAGCCAATATGTCTTCCCAAATAGCAGAAAAAAAAGTTTAGAAATTTGACAATTTCAATATAAAAGTATATACTAAAATGATATATCTATAATCTTCCTTAGACAAGTCTCCTGTCATGTCGGCATATCTGATTCAAATTAGTTAGTTAAATCTTCCAATTACTCTAAGAATTGAATTAAGGACATATTTTACCCAACAATCATTATCATATGATAATGATTATTGAGCAGTATCAACTAGATAGTCACATTGATAAACGTGTATCTAATTTAATATGAATCATAAATTATTAATATGTATTAATATGTCATATAATTAGTTTCTAATTGATAAACTTGTTTCTAATTAAATTTGAATCATAATACTTAAAAGCATAAAACATTAATATAAGCTGTCTACAAAAAAAAAAGTGGAAGGGTGATAAATCTAGGAAAATAAATAATTACAAATTCTGGTATTTAAACAAAGAGATAACTATAAATAATATTGGAATAATAACAGATAAAGACCTGGAATATAAAGTTATAGAAATTAAAATAACTAGTAATAGACATAGTTAAACAAGTGATAGCCTTATAGCAATGATACTAGTATAAGCATAAAAATTCAAAATATGATTAAAACTTATACTTCATAAGTATAACTTGATGAAAAAATGAAGAAATTTTTTTGGAAAGATATAGATAGATTATAATAAATTATACCAAGGGAGGAAAGAATCATAACCAATAAAAATCTAAATGAGCACGTAAGAATAAATAATATAAACTATAAGAGACATCATTAAAAATATGGGTTTGATAAAAGAAATCAAATGAGAGAAAATAAACTTAAATTTAATTTAGCTTACAGTCATGTTATAATTAATACTTGCTATAAGAGATATCTAAAAGAATATGTAGCTTAAAAAATACAATCATATAGAGACTTCAAACAAGTATCCAAAAATAAAATAATAATATCTAAAATAAGAAAATACATGTGTTTTAAAAAAAACTAGATTACAAAATTTATGTATCATCAAACATAAATGAAATTACTATATAAAATGATGTGACTAGTAGCATAAAAAAAATCTAAAGAAATTGTACGTATGTCTAAAAGAAGTATTTGCTCATATTGAGATACTTGATAGTAGAAACTTGGTTAAAAGAAATAAAAAAAATATGAATAAAAATATTATGAAGTTATATATGGTAAACAAAATTAAAAAGATTATAAATAAAATTAAATTTAAGACAATAAATTATATGATAAACTATAAAATAAAAAAAATAATATTTATAAGTTGATTATGATGAAAAAGAAAAAAAAAACAAAAATATTACTCATGTAATATGCATTTAAGAATTATAATAATCATAACATAATAAAAAATAAAGAAATTAACGAGATTAATAAAAATATTTTCATAATCTTTTAAACAAGTTCACATATTCAAATTAAAGTATTAAGGATTATAGATAATTTAAGAACTTTAAATATATAATTAAAATAAGATTCACGAATATTATGAAAACTCTCAAGAAGATGAAAGCAAAAAAACCCCTGGGACAAGATAATATATCGATTAAGATTTGGAAAGTCATAAATGAGAAAGATATAATGTAGTTGACTAGATTATTTAACAAGATTATTAAGACCAAAAATATATAAAGATATTAAGTTCAATAGTCACGCTATAAAATTTTGGGAAATTATAATTAAAGACGTATTAAGAAAAGAAATAATAATTATAAAAAATTAATTTGAATTTATATCATATAAATCTAATTTGGAAGCTATTCACTTGGACAATTAATTAAGCAATATAAAAAAAATAAGAAAAATATATAAATGACCTTTATTGACTTGTAAAAAACTTATGATAAAATTTAATATAATAGGTTTTATGTAAGAAATAGTTATCAAACATGTACATTGAGCAAATCAAAAAGATTTTTGAGGGAGAAATTTTTGAGTTAAGTTAATTTGAGGTATCAATAATGAGTTTTTAATTATTTTCACCAAGAATCATCACTCAATACTTGCTAATTAGGGATGAATTGATTAAAAGCCTTCAAAAAAAGAATACTTAATTTATGTTATTTATAGATGACATAATATTAGTTGATGAGAATGAAGAATAATTAAGAAGAAAACTAAAAATTAAAATAATATTACTTGAATTTAAGGGGTTCATAATTAGTGATAACAAAGTATTTAATATATGAATTTAATTATGTTACAAATCATAATGAAATAATAATCAAAATTAAAAAATAAGTATCAAAAGCCAATCAATTCAAAATACAAAATTTCATAAGATTAACATGAAATAAATCAAATAAAAATTATCTCATGACTTTTATTATAATAGACACGTGTCAAAAAAATTGAAGAAAAAATTTTATATAATAGATATGAGACTAAACAGCCTTTATAAAATAGAATGATAGATGGTCAAAAAATAATATAAACAAAGAATGAATAACTAATATGAGAATAATAAGATAAATATATAGTAAATAATAGAATTATAAAATAATATTATTAAAAACAAAATTAGAATAACATTTAAAAAAGATAAGATAAAGAAGATCTACCTAGGATGGTTTAATCAAGTCCTATCACATCAATTGGGAAGTATGAAATTGTTCAAATAGAATGAAAAAAAGAACTAGAGGTAGATTTAGCAAAAATTAAGTAAAAGTAAAAAATAAAGATTCAACAACTAAATAATTAAAATTTGACATTATTTTAATAGATTAGATTGAAAATGCTTAATTCATACAGCTAACCTCAAATAATTGAGATAAAAAATGATTGATAATAATGATGATAACCTTCTTGAGAGCTCCTATAACCTTTGACAATCTTATCTTAGCTAAATATTTGAAATTATTTAATATTTTACCACCCTCAATATTAAAATTTGAATTTGTGAGAATGTTTAAATGATCATAAAAATAAATCATTTCTCTCTTAAACTTTTTTATCTTTTATTTAGATATAATTATTTTTGTTTTAAATACATCTTACCTAATTAATATTTATGTTCTTCTATTTTATCCTAGTCAGCTTATAAATATTATTTTTTTTCATTATTTTTTAATTTATCATATAATTCATCATAAATTTTAAATTTAATTTCACTCACTATCCATTTAGTTTTTTTTTTCTCTTGATACAACTTTATTGTATCTTCATTGTTATTCTTTTATATTTCATTAAAATAATCTCATTTCTCTTCTATTGAATTTTAGATCTCCACCACCCGATTTTTCTATGTACATAAATATTTCTTTTAGACACATAAAATCCTTCTAACTACTTTTTATATATAATTAATCATTCCATTCCATATAATATTCATATTTATATCTAATGATTAATTAACTATGTAATCTATTTTTTTTTATTAAAAATACTTATCATTTCTCTTTTTAATTTAAATTATTCTATTTTCAAATACTTATTTGAAGAATTCTTATGATTGTGCTTTTCAAAATGCAAATCTATTATAATATGTACATTAATATTTCTTTTAGACACATATAAAATCTATTACTACTTTTTATATTTAATTAACCACTTCATTCCAAATAGTATTCATATTTATGTCTAATGGCCAATTAATTGTATCATCTAATTCTTTTCTATAAAAATTTACTATTCTCCTTTTAATATATATCATTTTATTTTTATATACTTATTTGAAATTGTTCTATGTTGTATTTTCCAAAATCCAAATCTATTATAACTAGTATATGTTGAATAGTTAGAGTCTCGAGTCTTACCAATATCACTTTATTATCTTTATATAATACTTTATTCTCTCTCCTAGTGAGAAAAAAATATATTGATTCTTATTAAAATAATTTTTTAAATACTAAATGTTCATTTATTTTCTTAAAATATGTATTATCTATAGGAATGCCATTAACTAAAATAAAATTTAAAATTATTTATATCATTTTATTTCTTTTTCCAAACACATATATTTCATGGTATCTTTTAAAGCATATATTATTTATCATCACATACCCATTTAAGTCTTTATCAATAATATTTTTTTTCCTTGGCGTATATTGTATTAATTCATTAATATCTTCTCAATTAAATTTTTCATTATTTCCCTAAGTTTTACTTAGAGTATAAATATTAATCATATTAGGATTTCTTCACCCAGTAATAATATAACTATTATAAGTTTATCATTAATTATTTTGATCTTTATAATTATATTTAAGTCTTCAATATCATTCTTATTTGTCTCTTTACTCATATATCAAATCTTATAACTATTTATCTTCATAAATTTCTTATTATGTTTCTTAGTCGATTATATATATCTTATATAAATATTTGGGTTAACTTCTTATTTTAAATATCAATTAATTTTATGCTCTTATCATTCATTTACTCAATGTATCAATAACCTATTATGAACCTACTAATTTGAGTTAACTTCTTTAGCCGCTCTTGTCAAAAAAATATAAAAATTTTTGCTTTTTTGAAACTGACTGGGCAGCATCACAATAGTCGTTGCCAATTTTAATTTAATTAAATTATTATTCAATTTAACTTAAATCCTTAATTAGTCTTATATATGCATTATTCAATACTAATTTCAATTTCAATTAATAATTAATAATTTCATGATAAAATTTAGCTTAGCTACATTAATTTATAAAAATAGATTCTTAATTAGTAATTAATTATCATTAATTAGACTCCTATATGCATAATTTAATTTTAGTTTCAATTTCTACTATGAATTACTAATAGCAATACAAATTTTATTAACTCTTTGATTTGAAATAATTTAGATTCTTAATTAGTAACTTATTTAGAACCATAATTGGTCTCATATATGTAAAATTCATTTTAATTAGGAATTCATCTAGTTAATTAGTAAATTAGTTTAACATATTCGATTTCAAATTTATTTTTTAAAAATGACAAATGAAAAAAAAAATGAAATATTTACACTTAAAATTAACTCATTAAAATATGAATATTATCATCAACAAAATGATATTATTTATCTAATAATTCAATAGAACAATAACAATTTTTACTTTGGGGCCGAAAAACCATTGCAATGTAACAACTATTATATATCAAATTTAGGTATCAATTAAACTGATGTCATTTTTAATTTTATTTTTCTCCATCATGTATAAGTCAACTTTTACAAATTAACTTTAATGTATATTTTTATTTATTTTATTATTTTTTTTTTATTTTTCAAATATTTTCATGAATTTTGAATCACTTTTGCCCATTAATTTTTTTGTCAACATATCTATTGATATTTATTTAATATTTTTTATATATTCAAAAATTGATATATTTGTGTTTACACTTGCAATTTATAAATATTTTCATCATTACATAATACTCAATATTTTAGAGCTTGTTTCCATTTCAAGCTCAACAGTTAAAAATAAATGTTCTTAAATTTCTTGCTCGTTACAAATCATTTAAAGAAAATATGTTTTTCTACTTAATTATTTCCCTTTATGAACATTATGTGCTTAGACACACCAAGTATGAGGGTATGAGGAAAGGCATTGTCTAATAATATCTTCAATTTTTGTACTGATATATACATTCAAAGTTGTCAAACGAGTCGGGCAATCCGACTCGACAAGAGGCATGGTCTGCAAAAAAGGAAGACTGACATGGGCTTGGCCTACCTTTTAAATTGGTGTTAGTCAGCACAGCCTAACAGCACGAGCCGTGCTGCTTTGTGATCCTGTGCAAATTCAGGTCAGACTTGAGTCGTGGATGGACGTCTATGAACCAGTAAACCCATTATCCAAGCACACATGGCATGATGGCAAAAGAAAAAAATTGTCATGGATCTAGTATAGTCAGGAGACATGATCTATTGCGTAACATGCAGCCCATTCTGACCCGACACATGATTTTTTTGACCCAGAAGTTTGGATTCTGTCCAAATTGTAAAAAAAAAACTTTTAAAAAAATTGAATCTAAACCTTTAATATATAGATACAGTTAAATTTATTTTAATACAAATCTGTAAAACATTACATAATACTTAATCATAAATTAAGAAATCAATAGAGTGCATAAATATTAAAAATATTTTGAGTGAAATAATTAAAATAATCTCATATTTTAGATAAGTAATAATTCACATATTTTTCTAAATAATAAATTATTTTTAACATAAATATTAAGTGTTTTGAGTATTTAAATAAATGATTAAACAATATTTTATATTTTCATAAAAAATTATTTATGCTTTTTTTGTCAAAATTTGAAATAATGAACTCATTTTCCTGCATCATACCGCCTGTATTTTACATAGAAAATGTGAGAACGTGCTGGATACTATTTATTTCATATAGACTTAATAATCATCAAATTTTATATATATAAAAAAAATAACAGTATGCACATTCAAATTTGCTATCTAAAATATCAAGTTAACAAGAGTTATGTCCAAGGTTTAGAATTTTTTCAAACAACTAAATAATATTGAGATTTAGTATGTCCATCAGTACTTATTGATATGTTTTAATGTTTATCTATACCTAACTATCATTAAGTTTTATATACAAAGAATTTAACAATAATTAGGTCATATTTTAAGTATTTAGAAATAAAATTCATTAATAATATTTTTTTTGAAAAAAAATAATTAAGAATACTTTTTTCATAAATAGATAAAAAAATATGATAGATAAAATTTCAGAAATAACAATTTAAAAGTCATTTAGTAAAATCACCTTAAATATTATTTTCTTCAAACCCAAAAAAAATTAACTATCACCATATCTTTCTTATCAGTTATCATACATCCATCCAACATAGTAAAATATCCATTTTTATTAAACTCAACTATATAATTTTTGTTAAATCATTAGTAAAAGTTACTTTTTTTTAGATTAGTAATTTTTATCTCGTGAAGAGAAAGTTCTTTCTCAAATCAAACTAGCCAACCACTTTAATCATAAGTTTAAAGATCAATTTGTGACCACATAAGGAAAAAAGTAATCTTATATATCAACTTACTAATCAACATAGATATTTATCTATTTCCCTTTTTATAAGCAACATTTACATATCTTTTTCAATGTATTAAAAATACTTTTTTTAAATCAATATCTAAAACATAATAACCCAAAAAACATTCTTGTTTTTATTTTGTGCAAATAACTTGATGCTAATATTAATCTCAAGTGCAACTTTCACTAGGCATATCAATGGAATTTATTCTACCATTAATCATATCATCGTATTTTTTTTCTAGAACACATTTTTGTTTATATTTTTTTTAAAATTTTTTTCAAAAATCATATAGACAATCATTTATTTTCTAACAAGTTCAAAATATTTTAAATATTTCCTAATATTTCTAAATGACTAGGTTAAAATATATTTGTGCATACATATTTTTCCCTTGGTGATTTTAACATATATACATAATTGTAATAATTTAGATCAAGTACATGATCATAATCATATTTTTATTAAAAATCTCTCAATGTACTTGTGAAATAAGTATTTTCAAAAACAAATGACTTTTGAGAATTCGTAATTGAGTTAACAGCCAAAATCAAAAAAAGAAATACCAAAATAGTTATTTAATTTTCTTTAATCGATTTATATATTATTTTTTTCTTAATATAAGATAGTTATTTTACATTTTTACATTATTGTTAATACAAATTATTATAATAAAAGGGAAGAAAGATACCATAAACCTATATAAACATCTAATAATCATCAATGATGTAGATTATTTATTTATGTTCATTTTACTTTTATTTTATAAATTTAATGGGAGCACCAAACCTGTGGATTTACCCAATCATTTTTAATTATTTTATAAAGACATATCTATATGGTATTTTTTCAATGTAATGTAGATTATTTATTATATAAGTAATGTTATATTTTTATTTTGCACATTGATTTGCAACATAACATAACATCAGAGGCAACTCTAAAAAAAATTGATCAAATGAAAGAGGGGAGGAGATGTTGGTAAAGGTTAGAAACCCTAAAAAAGAGGTGAGTACCCAATACCAGCACAGTGTACACAAGTATATAAGAATTGTGTTGTCACACACTTATTGTATATGATAAGAGTGCACGATAGTTACACAATAATCATACGATGATTGTGTGGTGGTCACGAGGTGGCCACATGGTGGTTGCATAGTAGTTGCATAACTTTTTGTGTGGTCATGTGATTGTGTGATGATCGCATGATGGTCGCGTGATTGTCACGTGATGATAACATTGATGGAAGTGTGTGCGGTGCAAGGTGATAATGTGTGCAATGTAAGGTGGAAGTGCATGTGTTGTAGATTTTGAGCACTAAAAAATTAGGGTTTCAAGGCAATTTTTCTCGATTTAGGATTTCATGAATAAAAAATTAAAGTTAAGATTTAATGTTCGGTAAAGCCTAATTTATTAGAATAATTCTATATTTTAAGATTTCAGGAAAAAAAAATCCTGAACTCAATTGACATATGAAAAGAGATTATCACAGTAGAAGAGAATGACGATGAGCATCATTTCAACATATAGGCTACAAAAGGATGAATCATACTAGATATAACTATTGAGTATTATTTTCGGAGAGAATACAAAAAGGTTTAAACAATATTAAAAGAGATATTCTGATTACTAAAATTATCCAAAGATCCTCATAGAATTCATTCACCATGATATTTACCCATACTAAAGATGAAAGATGAGTATACAACTCTCATCTAAGGCATGAATTGATCCTTCTCATCTTTTAAATATCATTGCTTATTTCACTCATACTCTCATTTCAGATTCGTGAATTATCATGAAAAGAGATAATACTCATATTACAGGCCATTGTACCATATTCACTATATACTTTTTATTTTAAAAATATTATTATAATAAATGACAAATATTCAAAAATTATTAAATACAATAATATGCAGCATAAATTATTATTACTTCCTCGCACCTTGCATATTTCTAATTATCCTGTTAATTTACTCTTATGAGTTAACTTTTTAGAGAACTCAACATTGACTTTGTTTTTATTTCAAAAGATGATTGCATGCAAGATCAAGAGACTTTGAACACTTTAGTTAGGATTAAATATTAAGAATTTTTTTCTTCCAATAAAAGATTTCATTCTAAAAGTTTAAATATGTTAGATTTTTTACTTGTGTATTCTCTGATTTGATACTCATCATTAGCCAAGTTAAAAATTTTAATAATTATCTTAAGTGTAATTCGATCTTAGAATATAAAATCATGATAGTTAGAAAAATTTACTAGAGTTTCTAACATACATGTCAGTCTGGCTTGAGTAAAAACTCATTCAATCTAATATACTCAAATATATAAAAATCTAGTAGAAATGCAATCAAACATAAAATTAGATATTTTATTACTTTTATTGATTATTACTTGAGATATACATAAATATATTTCTTTAAAGGTATATGATAAGTTTTTTATTTTTTTTTAGATTTTTTATAAAATAATAAAAAATTAATTTGATAAGAATTTTAAAAAATTAAACAATAATAACATTAATAGAATATATGTAAAACAAATTCAACACTTATTATATAGATCATTAGATTATATATCATGCATCTTACATCATTACATTCTAATAGAATAAGATTGCTAAAAGAAAAATTACTCATCTAATTAAATAGCTCGAACACTCATGCAAGAAAATAGTATTTTGATACATTTTTTAGAGATGTGGTTTTAACAACCTACCTCATTAATCAAATATCATCTTCTGTTTTCTCAGCATATATCCTATTAGATAATATATCATTAAAAAAAATTATTTAACTTGTCTTCCAAAATATTTAAATGCACTTATTTTATTATCAATCTCTCTCCATGACAAAACAAATTGGCATCTATAATATTGAAATATGTCTACCATTGATATTCTAATAACCAAAGATGATACCATTTTTTTCACCAGACTAATAAGATTTTCATGAACTCATATGTTATTCTTTTGAATTGAACTCATATTTTAACAAATTTACAAAAAAATATAAATCTAAATATTGTACATAGATTCATTACTCTTTTTCTCTTGCTAGAAGTCAAGCTTGGACCACCCATTACTAGAGAGCCACTCATTAAATATATTTGATCATTTCAATATTATCTATGATATTACTTCTATAGAGTCATCATATTTGTAACAAATTTAGATTATATCTAGTGAAAATTAAGTTTCCCAAGGAAGATTTATGTCTGAGACAAAAGCAATGAGAGCTCACAAATCTTTATAGGTACAAAATCATTTTAAATAGTTAAGTATTAAACTTGACTATCTAGCATTTAGTTCTTATATAAGGAGAAAGAAGCATACCAAAGATGAGTGTACTAAGGAGTTAACTTATCTTGCAGCTAATTTATCTGATTTTAATCTCTCAATCACCCTACAAAAAGAACAAATAAGTTATACTCAATAACTGATTTAATAAGTTTTATTGTACTCTAAAATTTCTTTCTTCTTTTATTACTTTTCTTGATAATAACAGTATATTCAAGTCTCTTTCTGAGACATTATCTCATTCAGGATAATATCATGTCATTATAAAAAAGTTTCACCCCTCCACCCTAAGGTGACTTAGTAAATAGCATCAAAATATTTGGGAATGTCTTTTGTTAATTGCAGGTAAATGTTTACTGTAAAAACAAATCCAATATCCAAGATAAAAATTAGATCATATTAAGGCAAAATTTATAATGATGAGATTTATTTAGATAATTAGATGGACTATCAGGACACTCTCTTTGGTGGCTAAGATAACCTACAGGTATCAAATGGGTCATGTCAAATCGACAGAGCCCATTTTTTTTCGAGCCCATACGATCTCACGAACTGTGCCTACACGACATGCTACAGTAACCGTGTTGTGCCAGCACGGCATGTTTCACTGGAGGGCATGTCTGGCAAAGCACGCTGCCCAAAATCATCCCAGTTCAGGTTGGTTCGGGCATGTTCTAGGTCAAGATAATTCTTAACCTAGAACAATAATTAGGGATGGCACGACACGCCACCATCGGAAGTGTTGAGCCATCGCCCGTCAGGCATCACCGCGTTGTCCCCCATCGTTCGTCGCTCATCACATCATCGCCCGTGCAGTGCCCACATGCTAGGCACCCGAGTCATGTTTGGCAGGCACAACACGTAGGCCAAAAACCATCGGAAGGGCACTACACGAATTGAGCCGAGGATCAGCCTAGCACAAGCCCGAGCATGGTCCTAGACTGTGTTGTGCCGGGCCATCACGTCTAAATTGTGTCGGGCTTCAAGTTGGGCTTGGGTCGCCCGACCCATTTGAGACTTCTAAGATAACCTTAATAGTTAATACAGCTTCGTATATATCTTGTGGCATCTTACAATCAGAGAGTATATCAGCTAGATATAAAAATATATAATTTTTTATTATGTCTCGGAGGAAGAGGTATATATGGCACAAATACTTAGATTTCTAACAATAATTTCAAATATAATTTATAAATTATAAAAGATATTATATAACTTGGAGCAACCATTAAGATACAAGTTTACGAGATTTTCATGGATAGCTATCTTTTATAGAGTTGCGCATGTGTGTTACGAATTTTTCATAATTTTTCCGAAGGAACACAAATAGCAAGATGATTTTTCTAATTGTTTCAATATATGATATTCTAATTACTGAAAATAACAAGTTAAAAATCAACTAAGTCAAGAAATTTCTTTAGGCATAGTTTCAAAATAAACAATCTTGAAAGACTTCTACTTTATTAGTATAGAGATTGTTTATTCTACAAGAGGCATCAACTAGTCACAAAGAAGATAAGTGCATGTTACTCTTATAAAGATTAATTTTTTAGATTGTTACTCCTATTGAACTAAGTATCAGCTTTATTTTTGATGCAACTCATCTAATTAACTTTATTACTTATGAGAGAATTATATGAAAGAATAATTATCCAATAATAATGAGACTAGATACAAAATACACAATTAATATAATAAATTGTTTTATATAATCTCCTCTACAAGTTCACGTTAACACAACTTTTTGTATATTGAAATATATGAAGAAATCTCTAGGGAATATATGATTTGCAGAAATTAATTTTAGGTTGTATTCAGTAAACTCTTATTAATTCAAGAAATAACTTTTACTTTTAATACAACTCATATAATTGACTTTGCTACTTATAAAAGAATTATTGAGAATAATAACTATCTGATTATAATCAGGCCAAATATAATATGCATAATTAATATAATTAATTATTTCATATAAACTCTTATGCATGTGCATCTTAACACAACTCTTTGTATACTGAGATATATTAAGAAATTTTCAAGACAAACTCTCTTTTAGAGATTATATGCACTTATAGTAGACAAGGTATTTAGATTCGAGTTGAATATCATCATGTGTTAAAAGATATAAAATAAGGTTTTGTACTTTATTTTAGATAATTTTATCTATTAAAAAAATAAAAAATAAATAATTATTTCACGATTCAATATAAAAATAGAATTCAAAAAAAAAATAATAATGACTTATGAGATATTTTGCACGCATCATCTATACCTCAAATATAGCATTTCACAAGCAGATGAAACACATAAAAATAGATTATTTATTTTAAAAAAAAAAATCTAAGATGAAATCATTGTTTAAATATATATTTAGATAATAGAGCAATCAATTAATATCTTCATGTAAACTTTGAAAAGATTTTAGCTTATATTTTTTTGCTTCAAACATGATATTGTGAACGTCTATGCATCAACTTGACCAAGGGTGTTGCAAATTATTTATTTATGCTTATTCCATTTTTTATGATTTTGATAGGAACACGTAGGCTACCCATATCTTTTTTACTCATTTTACAAGAATATACTTGTACAATATTTTTTTATAGAATATTATTAAATTTTTAGTTTCCACAATCATTTGTAACTAATAGGAATAAAATATTTCCCCCTCTAATTAAAATAAGAAAAAGCCTAAGGTATATATATAAACAAATATTTATAGGGGCAACCCATGTGTTGGGTGATCCCATTATTAAACAATAAAAAAGAGAACAAACACGACAACAAACAATAGATGTTATACCCTTGTCAAGGTGGTGTGTATATGTCCAGTATACCAAGATTGAAAGAAATGAAAGTGAATTAAGTCCTCTTCAAGGTCATTGCAAAATGCAAATATATTCATTGAATGGTTTTCTTTAAGAATATAAATTACAATAATAATCTTATTATAAATATTCTCATAGAGAACAAAATAATATACATCTTTGTACTTTGTTATCTCATTTAACACCATATTGAAAGTTATATATCTTGATGTCTAACTTTCATAATAAAAAATAGCATAAAAAGTAGTGAACATCCAATCTCATGAATAAGATGTCTAATTGTTTCAATGATCAAATGTCAGATTAAGACTTATAGATGATTATCATCATTGTTTTGAGCTTTGTTTTTATACTAGATCTCGAAATTATTATCAATCACTTACTTTTCTAGATTTTAACATTGTCTTCATAAAATATTTGATATTCTCTGTGTGCAAGTTAATATCCAACTAAAATCTAAAAAACTAATTAGCTAGCGAAGCATGTGATCATTGAAAGAAATACCAAGGCCCAAAGATTTCTCCATGTTGAAGTTTCGATTTTTTTTGTGTTTTGTCTTATTTTTCATATTTTGTTTGCATGTGTAGTAATTGAGTTGCGCCAACCGTCCTTCGTTTCATTCGTTGGTTTGTCTTCGGTTTGCCTTTCAACAACTCAGCCTTCTTTCTCTCGGGACTGTGGTGACGAACTTGACTTTATATGTATTATGTTGTTATTTTCAAAATATATGAAAAGTAATATTATTATCCAACATGGGATCATATGGTTCTATGGCTGAAGGGATGTTGATGGGTTTTAAGTTTTAACATAGGTAGTGCGCGATGAAATGAGTGGTGGCATATCTTGCATTAATTCCGACAACAACAAGCACTTGCATTTAGCACATGCAAATGCAGCCTCATCATTCTGTGGTGGTGTAGTTTATTTTTCTGTGTTTGCTTCATGGAGCCATGAACATGTCCCATGGAAGCATGATAGTGGTGCAAAGGTGGTGTTGTGGGGATGCAATGGATCAATGGTGATTTCAACAATGATTCATGTGGTGGTGTCTCAATGGTGCTGTGGTGTGTAGTGAACGTGCTGAGGTTGTGCAGTGGTTGTGCAATGTATTGTGATGGTGTCGTAATGCCGTATTGATTATCATGGTTGTTTATTGGATATCATGGTGGTGTATATTTATGTACTTTATTGTGATTTTTATTTTTGCTGAAAAAGAATATCAATAATCAGTGTCAAACCATTGGTGATAACTCAGTGAAAATTAAAGGCCACTTTGAGAAGAGTTTGATTTATGGGTCAAAGTTGTGTAAGACACTTGTTGGATGAGCCACTTAATATCGAGTTAGATGATTATTTGGTGATCAATACAAAATTACTAATTAATTAATGACAATCAATTAATATGAGTATGATAAGTATATTTGTTTTTTACTACACATATAAGAATGTGTGTGATTTAGTTATGTTGATATATTCTCCTAGGATATTTTACCTAAACGATAATATTACTCAATTATTAACATATAAATTATATGATTATGATAAGGCAACTTGCTATGCAGTCTAAACATAATTGTATATTTGTATTAGATGATTAATGAGATGATACTTATATCAACACTTAGAAACTTTATGGATATTGAGATTATCTATTTATAAGGTATACTTTTTCTTTCTAAATGAAATATGTTTTAGATATTTTGTATAATCTTAGTATGATGGGATACACATTGGTTAACTTACCCCTTAATTTAAATATAAACTTGTTCAATTATATCAACACTTATGTTGATTCTTCCCGATACGAGAAAATCATATAAAAATAAAATTATCTAATAGCGATCAAACCATATACCATTTATTATATGTTAGTATAGTTACTCATTATCTAATTTATCATATACATATTAATACAAACATAATTCTTCAAATACTTAGACATGTGAAAAGAATTCTAAGATATACAATTTCATTCAAAGGTCATGGGCATAGGCAAGTAGAGGCATACTTAAATTATAGCACAAACAAAAAAAAAAAGATCAATCACCAAATTTTATATTTTTCTTAAAAATAATCTCTCATAGAAAAATAAATGATCATATATTATTTTTAATTTAAGTACAAAGACAAAGTACAGAATAATAATATTCAGTACTTATAACCTTTAATAGATCAATCATTTCTTTGAGAAGTTGGGTCTATCACTTCAAAAATCAATGCCAATTTATTATGATAGCCAACTTAAAGTTGTCAATAGGGTCGGGCAACCGAGGCCTGGCCCGAGGCCTGGCCCGAGGCACAGCCCAACTCGGCTTTGCTTGGCCCGGCAAGGCACAGTCCAGACCATTGTCGTGTCGTGTCATGCCTAAGTCTGCCAAACCACCTACTGGGCCGGGCATACGAATTCGGCACGACCCAAACCATTTCCTGACCCCGCCCGACCCTGACGCCCAGCCGACGCCTCAAATGCCAGAACAGTTGATATTTTTTCCCAACCCCCAGCCCGAGCCCGATGGTTCCAAAAACTGAAGTTTTTGGAACCAATGACTATTTTGGTCGATTCGACAATCAAACGGACCCAACGATTCAAAAAATAAATAAATAAAAATTTTAAATCTCAGCCATTGAATTTTGCCCCCAACAACATGGAGGCAGAATCCAATGGACCTAAAAATTCTACCCAAATTTTTAAAAAAAAATTAAATTTTTAAAAAAATAGTTTTTTTTAAATCCATAGGTCTGCATCTAGGAACGACATATTAAAATGCTATGAGTTTAAAAATAATAATAATAAATGAATTTAAAAACTATAGTTGAGTGGTGTCTATGATATTCGATATCAAGGTTAGTCACGACGATGCATCTGATGCATGCCTCACCACCCACTATATAAATTCTAAATATATACTAAATAAAAAAATATTAGAATTTTCAGAGATTTTATATACTTATGATGACCCAGTCATTTTTAAGTGCATGATAAAAATTTTTAGAAATTATAAAATTTAAAATAAAATATTTAATATTACATTCGATAATGTATTTTACAATGAAGTAGGAATTAATATGTTTGTTAAGAATATTAGAGATAAACCATCAGGAAAATTTTTCACGTTAGATATATATGTCACATCATTAACCTGATAGTACAAGTGGGGATGAAATTTATTTTCATTAAGAAAGATTTTTCCCATTTTAAAAAATATACGTAACTCGCTAAAATTTTTTTGCATGTCTCACAGACAACAGGAGTTTGGTAGCTTCTATTTATATGAGAATCTAAAGAAGAAAAAATTTCAATAAGATGTAAGATATCATTAAATTATACATACCTTATATTGAAGTCATGTATTGAATAAAAACACGTGATATCCGACTAAGTCAATAGTAAAAGTGATGAACTTATTATTGATGATACTGACTGGGCTACAGAAATTTTATTTATGAAATTTCTGAATATTTTTTATGACACGATAAACATATGTTCGATAATTTATATTCCCACAACTTGCATTATACTCAAGTGCATATAAAATATTAGTAGGATGTTTAAGAAATTTAGAGATAACCCGACACTTAGCTATATGATTATAGAAATGAAAACTAAGTACTTAAAATATTGATCCACTATTTTATCTCTTTATTGTCTGACTGTTTGCATGGACCCTATGATTAAGATAGAAGAGATAAAAAATATTTTGAAATACTTATCTTCGTGTATGAACCAGGAAGACCAGCCTGAAGGATTCATTCACGAGAAGTTAACTGAGCTTATTACATATTATGATACTAGATATGATAGTAGTAGTAGTGAGACTCATAGCACGGATATGAATATCATATTTGAAGATGATAACTTTTTCATTCAAGTAAAGAGAAGGAAACGACGAATAGATCGTCGAATATGAGCGAGTTGTCTCAGTACTTAAATACCGATTATTGTTCAATTCTATCACATTCTGATAATAAGAATCTCGATATTTTATAATGATAAAAATCAAAAGTTCATGTATCCCATGATATCTAAGATGACACGGGATCTATTGACTTCTTCGATGTCGAGCATAGTATCAAAATCTACTTTTTCTGTTGCAATAAATATAATTTTAGATAAGAGATTCAGATTAAGGCCAAATATTATTAAGGCATTAGCATGCATAAAAGATTGAGAAAATTCAAGTTTGGGCATCCAAGATCGTACTAGGACTACAGCAATAGTAGAAGAGTTAGTTACTGATGATGATCCGTGTAATATTTATGACGATTGACGACTGATGATGATTGACGGATTGAGACACTTATTTATCTTATATCATCATTGATCATATGTTGTAAATTAGTAATGCTGATGATATTTTTTATTTTTATTTATCTTTTTTGGATTGACAGTCTTTATTTTTTTTTTGTCATTTTACTTTGAGACTTGATTCTTGAATCTTCATATATATTTTTTGTGATTTGTATTGATTTGTATTAATATTTTAGTTTTATTTATTCAGAGTTCAAACACTGTTAGTTTTAAAATTTTAATGGTTTATTATAGTATACTTTTTGTTTTATTAAAATTAATAAAATAAAAATAAAAAATAATTATTTATTATAATTTAACAATTAACTATAAATTATTTAAGTATTAAATAATTAAAATTTAAAATTTTTAATGATTTTTATATTCTGGATTAAAAATTTTCTATAGGCCCGAACTATGCCCAAATCACGCCCAACTGCGAAACCCCCGCCTCAAACCCAGCCTGAAAGTGCCAGAATAGGCCTGTCTAGGACAACCCAACCCGTCTTCATCACAACCAAGCCGACGAGTCGTGCCAGGCCAACTATGATGAAGCTGTATCATGCCAGGCACGCCATAATGGCCCATTTAGGCCACCTAAAAATAGGCCGACCCAGGCCAGGCCAGCCCAAATGACACCTCTAAGCCAACTCTGATATCAATTCGATATTTCACATGCAAACAAAATACATTAAAATTAATTTTTATTTCACATATAAAAATATTCATGATGATTTTATCGTTACTTCTTATGTGTCTATACGTGAGCAAATTACAGACAACCTCAAGAAGGCACTTACAAGACCACGACTATTTCTATACCCCTCCAAGTTGCATGATTGTGATATGTATGCATTAATTTAAATATATTAATTACTTAAAAAATCCATGTTTTGGAAATCGAACATGTGGGTTTTCCTAATTTGAATATATATATGTGTTATGTTGTTATTTTTGGAATGAATAAAAAAGTATTATCATTTTTTGACCTCTCCTTTCTCTCTCATCTTTTCTATATCTCAATTTTTTGCAAACTCTAACACTTCTAATATTGAGAATGCAAAGAAATACATGCAAATGAATATATTTAAAAAATCTAAAAAATAATTAATTATACTAATTATATAAGACATATCTAATATGATAATATTCAGATAAATAATATTTTTTATGATTCTCTTGTATGTTATTAAGTCAACCAATAAGCATGTATCAGACAAGAGATAAGTAACTAGCTTGATGGAGATATCTACTAGAGAACAATATAAAAATTCAACTTATGTGAAAGTATCAACTATATCTCTTTTGTGACAACACAATTTTTCTCATATTATAAAAACCCTTCATCTAAAGAGAATATATGATCTTTTCAAAATCCTGTTAAAAACTGAAACTAAATTTACTCTTTGAATTTAGTTGACTCACAACTTGTCATCCCTCATAATAAACATATTATTCACATATACTATCAAAAGTATAATTATCATTTAAACACCCCCAATAAAATAAATAATTTGTAACACATGTTCAAACCAAAATAAAATTATTCTGATTAAAAACCATGCAAATTAATTTTTGTTGACTACTACAGATTATATAATATATTTCATTATTTATAAATTAGATCTACTTATTTTGTTACTGCTCAAAAGTTAGTTGGATGCTCTATTCACATCTCTTTGTCAATATCATCGCGAAGAAAATATTTTCCATGTCTACATGGTGTGTCATTCATCTGTGAGAAACTGTCAGTGACATAAGTATCCACACCTAGCCAATATTTACCATAAGAGAGAAAATATCCTAATAATCCTCTTTAAATGCCTTAGTAAACCCCCTAACAATAAATCTCGTTTTCAAGAAATCTACCTTTATATTTAAACTTGTCTTCTCAAAGAACATCTACTTGCCACCAACAACATATATCCTAAAAGATCGAGATATTAATTCTTAAATCTCAATAGAGTGATAAATATTTCTATTCCTTCATTGCTTACACTATCATTAATGATAAATTATCTTAGAAAAAGATTTGAATACCCTAATATTAAAAAAAAAAAAAAGAAATCAAAGAGACAAATAAAAAAAAAAGAATGATTACAACAATATCAATAAGTGTTAAATACAACTTCTATATTTCTTCTAAATAAGAATGAAAAAATTAAGATTAAAAAAATTAGTTGCATGATCATCTATCTCTATATGATACTCTCATTTGCTTTGAGTAGGCAATGTATCTCCCTTTCTCCTAGAATAAACTCAAAATTCAAAATAATCATGTATTCTCATTCCGAACACATAGCCTCACACAAAGTTGGGACTAGAGCAACTCAAGAGTTACCATCTTAATTAAATTTGAGAAAAATTTTCTTTTGAGGAAATCTCTCACCAAAATTAATCTATTATGTATCTGTTGATATATACGATAAATCCATAAGAGAATCATCATTATCTAAACAAATAATTTCAAATATTATTGATTGGTTTTTCTCTCCTAACGGGAGCCTTAATTTGCCAAAAGTAATTAAAGAACAAGTCATATTTAAAAAAGTTAATATTAATACTTAGTAATACTTAATTAGTCTTAGACAACAAATATTTGCATTCATTTCAAGTATTAGAGCAAACAATAAAAACATATTTTACTATTATATATATCAACTTGTCACATCCTAAAGAGGCAGTCTAAAACAATTAGGCAGCCCTGATGAAGAATCTATATTTTTAAATTTTTTAAAATAATTAGGCCCCAACAGCCTGACCACGTGACTTAATGTTTTACAATGCGAAACCCATTTTAACATATTGTTTGTGTAAAAAGGTGGACACCTCATGCATCATAATTGCATGGCACCTAGGTGTGCCTAGTATACTTCAAGACTATCTACCAGACCTCCTCCATTGAATTTTCCAATCAAAATATCCACCCAGCACCTCTCATCATCATCTCCCTAAAATATGGTCTTCAATAACAAATAAATTAGGGCATTTGAAGAAGAAGAGAGCAATAAGATAATCTGGGATATCAATATTTTCGAACAATGTACAATTACATTTATCTCATGAAAGAACTAATGAAAATGTAATGTTTGGTTGTACCAAAGCTATATCAATGCTGGTTGCATGAAGCAGCTCATCAGGGCAAACAAGATAACCATATAGTATCCACTCCCTGTAAGAAGAAATATTTGCTAGATCTTTGGTCTTCTGAATTGTGAAAAGCAAAAATCAGTACAAAATCAGCATATGCTATAAACTAGATCACTTCAAATGACATTAAATACCATTGAATTATCTAAATTTGCACGTATATCTGGATGCCGTGACTGGTATGGACTCAAAAATCCTTCATTTTGGAGCTTTCTTGTATCTGTGAAGAGAGAAATAATGGGCCCAACAGCCTCTATAACCTGGAATAAAGAATTTGAAGAATGATATCTAATTAAACATAAAAAAAGAGGAAAAAAAAATACCTGCTCATTTCAATAGTGAATCAATAGTTAAACTTTAAGCTTATGGTATATTATATTATTCCTGCACTGAGATTTAATTCCATTCCATACCTAATTCTAGAAATGGATTCCTTCTCCTTTTTTATTATTTCAATAGCAATTCAATCCAAGACAACATATATAAGATTTTGAACACAAAACAAACAGGATTTGTGTTCAGCAAACATATGTGAGATAAAAACAACAAAAATTAATAACGTACCATAATTCTTACAACTTGAATAATTCTTCAAATTTTTATTCTTCTTAAAAAAGCAATCATCCATGTTCAATATCAAAATAACAAAAACACCAAAAGAATGATAGTCACATTAACATCAACAAGAAAACAGGATTTCAATAACCTCGCCAATGCGTGGGCTGACAAAATCTAGATCTTCTTGTAGCCCTTTCAGTGGTCGATCATAGGCATCAATGAATTGAACTAATCTGGGATCCAATAACATGGGCATGAACAGAAACAGGAATAATCAAAAACAAAAACCTTTTTGACATGAGAAATGTGAACAGAAAACAAAACAGAAATCCTCTTTAAATTAAAAATTAAATTATTTGACCTTAAAGAAATGAAAACAATCATAAATAAAAATATATATATATACAGTTCGTCAGCATCATACGCATGTATGCACGTCTCTGTGAAGCAGTGAGGTGTGGGCTTTTTAACAAAATCTAGCTAACATAGGCATGTATAAACATCCTATGCAAATGCCTTTTTTTGCAAAGGCTTCACCACCAGTCATTGCACATTTAGTTTTCTTATTAGAGTTTAATACTAAAGTGTCAAGCAGGACATATATAGGTATCAAGTGAGTCAGGCTACCCGGGCAGGCACGAGGCACGGCCTGCCCATACAAGACCTGGGCAAGATCCAAAACCATATCTGGATCATGATCGTACCGGCTCATGGCATAATTCGTGGCGTGCTAGGGCATTTCTGGCCCTTGGCATGGACCACAAACACGATAATGGGGCACAGGTCACAGATCATAGCCTCCCCATTGGTTTTAAAAAAAATCATACATCGACGGTAGCACGAATTTTAATAATATGAACACACATTAACATAATAAAAAATAAAAATTCTAGAGAGATCAAAAAAGAATTAGTGTGTGTATATATATATAATACTGATAATATTGACCACCTTAAAAGATATACCGACCAATATACTAAAAAATATGATATATTAGATCTCAATTAAACTCAATTAAGCGGTAAACTTTTAAAGTTAGATCAACTTCAACTTTATTTAGCCCATTCATTTACTAAAATAACTTTGAAAGAAAATATATGATTAAATTAATTATTATCATAAATTTTTCGATTAAATTTTTATAGGATCCTTAAAAAGTCAATATTATACAAATCTACTATTAACTTATTTATCATAATAATTCTACTAATAGAAATAACATAATAAAATATTATAAATTAAAAAATAATTAATAATTAATAAATTTTAAAAATATAATTGAGTTGTGTCCATAATTTTTGACATATGAATAAGTTACGATAATGCATCATTCACATGCATCACCACTCACTATGTAGATGCTAAGTAAAAACTTAATAAAAAAATTTTAAGATTTTTTAAGATCCACAATTCTCATGATGATTCTATCATATATGAGTGTATAATAAAAATCTTTAGGGAATATCACATTCAAACTATAATTTTTAGTACCATACTCAATAATACTTTGAATAATAATATCATCATTCATATATTTGTCAGAATCATTAGAAATAGTTTATCAGGTAAAATTTTTCACGTTATGTGTATGCGTTATGCAGTCAACCTAATAGAATAAAAAAAATAAAATACTTTTTTCCACATTAAAAAATATAAAAAATTCACTAAAATATCTTTAGATACCTAGTTAACAACAAGAATATAACATTCTATATTTGTCAGTGGTACTAAAAAAGAAAATTTTAAATAGATGTGAAATATTATTTGGATTCCAATTTACCGAACATTATAATATATTTTAATGTTGAAAATAATCTATATATATGAAAATGAGACGAATGTATGTTGATTGCACAAATTTTATTATTTCAGAAAACTTGGATGTAGAGGTGTCAAACGGGCCGGGCCGGCCCGGCCCGGCACGAGGCACGGCACGGTTCGGCCGTGCCTGGGCCGGCCCGGCACGATAAAAAAACGTGCCCGGGCCCGGCCGAACAAACCACGTGCCGGGCCGTGCCCGGCACGACTCGTGCCTTGGCACGGCACGTCGGCCCGCGTGCCTGAGTCGTGACTCGTGAGTCGCGACTCACGAGTCACGACTCACGGTCACGACTCACTGAGTCGTGACTCGTGACCCAACCGGGCCCGCCCCCGGTAAAAAGACCGCGGGTCGGGTCCAAACAGACCCGACCCGTTGGATGAATATATGTGAAATCAACAAATTTTTAGAAATATTTATTTTTGATGTTTATTTTTGACCAAAACTCTATTTAAATGATTAGTGACAAAATGTTATACAATATAATTTTTCTTTCATTAGCAAAATTTTTTTACTGTGACATATTATTAATGGTTATGATATTATCATGGAGTCACGGTGATACATTACTCATAAAATTTAAACGACAAATATTAATTCTTCATCACAATAATCAAGTACCTCACTAATACTCAAGATCACGACTAATTTCATAGAATCACAACTTTATATTTATATAACTCAATTCTCTTAAGTCTCTGATGTGACTTTTCTATAAAATCATAGCTTTTAAACTACAAAAATTTAAATAGTCATGAATACCAAGACAAAAGTCATGGTAATTATTCAAAATCATAACTTTTAAATTATTAAATATTATAAAAAATATTATTCAAGTACGACCATTTCAAAAGTCACAACTCGTATTCTTAAAAGAAGACATAGTCAAAACTTATACAGGGAAGTTAATTGCAAGCATCACAATTATTTCCCAGCATCATGGTTACATAAATATCAAGAAAGACAAATTATCAATGTTGGGGCCCCGACACATCATAGCTACATAACAATGTTGAAAATCATCTCCACTTTGTGGCCGCTTCATAGAACCAGTGCACCACGATCATCTGTGGACTAAAAATAATAATGGCATGAATCTACAACTATTTCACAGCATCACGATGTTGTATTATAAAAATATTAAGCCTGAGTCATAGTCATTATCAGTGTCATGATATTGTGTTGCAGAAAAATCAAAATATCGAATAAAATCATGATTATTTTTTATTGTCATGACCTCAAACTAAAGAGATAAAAGTCAAAATAATAACTTACATTTGAAAGTCATGACTTCCAACTTAGAGAAATATAAAGCCACCAAGTATGAAATTAGAAATTATTTATTTTCAAGGAGTTCTTATTTTTCTCCTTCTCCCTCATGAAACAAGCAAAAATCACAGTAACTATGAACCTTATGGATGATATTTGCACTCCCTAGGAGTTCTACAAGCAAATAAGAAATACACGAAATATGTAAATTCCTAGAGTTGGAAAGCACAACACTCAAACCCCCTCTAGAAAATAATTTAGAAATTATATGAAATTACCAAGTCCAGAGATTGCATTATTGGGATTAGGTGATATAATTTGTTTGGATAATTGATGCATTTATGATTTAATTATATTTTATATTATGAATATTAATTGATGGTGACTAAATAAAATTTAAATTAAAATTTAGACAAATTAAGTATTTATATGAGATTATTATGGTGAATGGTAATAGATAAATCACAAAACTCACTTATATATACGATA
This sequence comes from Sapria himalayana, assembly GCA_029783825.1. Taxonomy (NCBI): domain Eukaryota; kingdom Viridiplantae; phylum Streptophyta; class Magnoliopsida; order Malpighiales; family Rafflesiaceae; genus Sapria; species Sapria himalayana. The sequence goes on from JAREIK010001928.1 coordinate 998,695, forward strand.
GGAAATAATGACAATTCTTTCAATTGTGTTCCATGAGATAAAACTATAGGTCGAACCTCAAAGTTTAGGAAAATTAATTATCACAAATATAATACTTATGAAACTAAAAATACGAATATTTTTACAAGTCAATTCATTATACATATCTTAGAAGAATTGATTTTAAATTGAAAATAAATATTATATAAAATATTCTCCCAAAAAGTTCACTTTAGTATGTGAGTTTCATCATTGCCGAAAAGAAATGTGACAGGCAATCTTCGAGATATATGCGAATGTATGATGACTAATAAAATAATAATAGCCCTTATAAGTTATTTTTACTCATATAGTTTAAAATGATGAAACTCTAAGGAAACATGTGTTAATTATACTAATATAACACTTATGCAGTCAAAAATCCAAATACTTATAAATTATATTAATCATTGATCTTTAAGATAATGGAGCCCAATGAATAAAAGTATACATGTAAAATAACCATCAAGGATAATTAATAAAGTTATCTAAAACATACGAGATTATGAATGACCATTAAATAGAAATATAGATATCAACCAGACTGGTTAGCCCGGGCATGACCCACGGCATAGTCTAATTCAGTCATACTTGGCACAGCACGACACGGTCCAAAACCATGCCTAGTTCTAGTCATGCCGCCCCATGGAACAGTTCGTGCCATGTTGGGCCGACACTAACCATGCCTCATGTTGGGCTAGGCATGACCCGCGTACTTAGCCCAGTGGCACGATCCCATAACCTGACCACACGAGGACCCGAGACTGACTAAGATTCAAAAATCATATCTCATCATTGAGAGTCAGATGGGGCGATCTATTATTTTAAAAAAAACTAGCCATGTAAGCCAGCCACTTGTTGCGTTTTCAAGTAATTGGTTCTACTGGGAATGTCCGGCATGGTCCAACATGTCCCTGCACTCGATCGTGCCACCGTGTCATGCTGGATTAACCATATTATTCCCGTGTCATGTTGGGCTTACCATAATTTTCCCGCGTCGTGCTTGGCATGGCACAAAAATTATACTATATAGTATATGGCATGACATGGTGACAAGAGGTGTCAAACAAGTCGGACAACCCAAGCATGGCCGAGGGCCCGACATAGTTTAGTCGCGCCAGGCCCGGCACGACACTGTTTGGAACTATGTCATGGGCCAGGCCAAGCCAACCTTTAGCACGATTCATGCCATGCCAAGCCGGCACAATTCGTGCTGAGCTAGGCACGACCCGTGTGTCTAGCCCGACGACACGATAAACTGGTCCGGGGTTCTACCTAGTTTTTTCTTTAATCTAGCTAGAAAAACTAGTAAGAACCAGCCCAACCTGACAAGTCCAAGCACGACCTGGCACAACCCGAGTATGCACCAGGCTAGTAGGCCGTGCCAGGCCAACACTTCTCAAGTAGTGTCATGCCCAACATGGCATAGTTACTGCATTGGGTCGTGCCGGGCACAACACGATGGCCCGACTGACCCACCAAAAAATGGGATGGGTCAGGCCGACCCATTTGACACCTCTAATGATAACTTGGTCATGCCTAGCAAAAATGAGTCATACCAACACAACATGACTCATTTGATACCTCTATGTAGAAATAAATTATTATCTTAGTGATTACGTACCAAAAAAATAACTATAATAAAAATACCATTAAGAAGAGCTCTAATAACAATCAATTTGTACACCATTAGAGGCAATGAGTTATTGCATAATATTTCAACATTCATTATGTGTCTAGCATAATATATATCAAATTAAATTAATAGCATCACATAAATTAGATAAATGAACCCTACACAAAAAATTATTTAGCAGTATGAGTATTCATTATATTAAAAATGGAATGTCTCTTATTAAATAACAGAACTACCAATATAATCTCTATGGAATCGATATCTAAACAAATATTCAATATACTACTTGTATGACTCTTATACTTGTTGAGCTCAGTTGATAAGATATTCTCATTTATAAGCTTTATGAATGTTGTCTAACTGAATAAATTAAATAAAATAACAAAGTCATAATAAATATCGTTAAAAATATACATATCTTATGTTAGTGTCACATGTTAGCTATTAACATGTAATATCTAATTATGTCAATAATATGAGTGACAGACTTATTATTAAGAATTCAGACTATAATACAGAAATTTTTTAATGAATTTCTTGAAGATATTTTAAGATACAAGAAAAATGTATTCATCTGTATACATTCTCACCACTTGTATTATACTTGGGTACATATACAATATTAATATCATGTTTAGCAAGTATGGAGGACACTTGCATTTAGTAGCATAGTTATTGAAATAAAAAAATATTAAAAATACTAATCCTTCATTCCAACTTTATATTGTTTGGCTACATGTATGAATCATAGAGTTAAGATAAAAAAGATAGAAAATATATCAACATACACACCCACTTACATGAACCAAGCGACAAACTTGAAGTGAGCATCTGAGTATAAACATAGACATCATTTTCGTAAATGATGACTTTTTTATTAAATTAGGTAGATGCAAACTATTGAGTGATTTATAAAAAGGAGCGATATATCTCAATACTTAGATATTGATTACTATTTTATCTTATCACAATTATAGTAACAAAAATTTTACATTTTGAGTTAATAAAAATTATACAAATCCATTTATCTCGTATTATTTAAGATGGTATGTGATTTACTAACCCCTCCAATATATAGTATAGCATTGGATACTATTTTTTTTGTTGTTATAAATGTTAATTAAGATAAGAGATCAAAACTACGAAAGAATGGGAAGATTCAAAAATGAATATATTATAGAAGTATTTATATACTTGAAGGAATAAAAAATTCAAAAATAAATATTTAGGATAAAATCAAAAAATTACTAACAAATGATAACTTATAGGACATCAAGAATATTGAGGACACTGCTATCATTACCCTCATAATCATACATGATGATGATAATCTACATTTGTACTACCAGACTATAAATGCATATTGATGATTTATGCGATGACAAAACTTTTTTTTATTTCAACTTCAGCTTATATCATGTATCATATTTATGATTGTATGCTCATTACTTATTAGTTTTTATTAAATTTGTCATTCAGTATTTTAAATTATTTTTTTTTTTCATAAATATTGAATTTAGCCGAATATTAAAATATTTATTTTAAATATTAATTTAATTCATTTAAATTTATAATATATTATACTTTTTAATTTTAATATTTTGATATTTAATATTTCTAATACATATAAAATTAAAATGTCAAGAAAATTTATTTGGGTCTTTAGGCCACCCATAACGGATAAGACCCAGCATGACCCAGCATGATCCAGCATGGAAGTGCCAAGTTGCAAGTCAATCAAGTTGTGTAGGGTTGAGTCATAATGATTCCAAGCTGGCATAGCATGGCACGAGAACTAATTTCATGTCATGTTAGGGGCACGATGGCCTGATCGAGCCACAAAATTTTAAGTCGTATCGGCAAGGCACAACCCATTCAACACCTCTAAAAGCTTGTTGGGCCAACACAATGCAATATTTTTCAAGGTAACATTGGGCCATCATGTAGGGTATGCCGAGTCAAGACAAGACTTGATTAGTGTCATGGATCATCCCCAATGTCATGTATGGACACATAACAATGGCTAGCCAAGCCCGAGCATGGCCCAAGCACGTACCCATGGATTACCTGGGTAGGAGCACATCACAATCTAGTGTCCCTTCGCATCATGAGACCCAACTCATGACAGAACAGCTTGGCTACACTGGCCACAAGCATGAACACGATTCGAGAATGTGCCCATGCACAACACGTACCCATGCACAACACGTACCCATGCACAACACGTGCCCAAGCCCATCCATGTGAGCCCATGATTCGTGCATGGGTTTGTGCTTGAGTTCATTTCTAGGAATGAGGTAACATCTAGCATTGTAGTCTAGTAGTACTAATTATGACACATATCTGACTAGCTCGAGCCTAGGCTCGTGATAGAACTAGAAATATAAAATATTTAAAAATTTAAAAAAAAAAGAAAATTATATTAACATTGTACAATATTTAATATGATAAAATTTTTTGAAAACTAAAAACTATTTGCAATGAATATAAATATGAAATAAATTAAAATAAAAATGCAACATAAAAAATTTAATTTCCTAAATTTATTTAGTATCTAACAAGTATACTTTTGAATCACAACCATTATTTAATTAGTCTTTGTCATAAATAATTAAGTTCTCAAATTATTTATAAAATTTATCAATTAGAACTTAAAGATTATTTGTGTATATTCCCAATTCATCAAATACATAAATGCTTCAAGAATATCAGATATCAAATATGTGCTCATCTTTGTAATTACATTCACAATAATAATAAAAAACTTATATATTATAACAAATACTAGAGAAGTTAGTAAATATCACTTTAGATATCATAAAAAAAATTGTAAGAATTTAATAAACTACATATATCAATTTTTAAAATTATTTTGAGATATATAATAATAATTAATATTCAAATATTTTAAAACTGACAGCAATTAAATAATGTACGTCATCATTTTCTTTTATCTATTTGAATAAAGAACGTAATATCTATGGAAACGATTTCAATAATAATATTTGGAGGCGTATTATCATTTTATTTTTATAATATTTATAAAAATTACATATATGTTCATGTATTTTACCCGCTAGTTTTTATTAATAGTCCATGTAATTGGCTGTAAATCTTAAAACATTTTCTCACTTATAGCTCTCTTATATATATAAGCAATTAAGCAATAAAATAATAAAATAATCAACCAATATTTTGAATATTTTTTTTATCTCGACAACTGTCACTAAATATGAGTATTTTCTATATTACTAAAATATATGATTAATATTACATATATATCTAAGAATTATACAAAATACATGAGTACATACAAATAAACACAAAATTATCATATCTTATAAAATCTTCAACAATTTAAAAAATAAAAATTTATCTTTAAATTATACTTATTAAAACATCATCAATTTTACTATTTATAATATTGAATAAAATATTTTAGTAGCCAACGTAATATTTTAATATTATATGAACCATAGTGACTAAGTTATATGAATGATAATATTTTAATATTTTAGTAGCCAACATAATATTTTATATGAAAATTTATCTCTGAAACATTAATTTTCATATATATGAGTCGCGACTCACGAGTCACGACTCAGGCACGCGGGCCGGCGTGCCGTGCCAAGGCACGAGCCGTGCCGGGCCAGGCACGCGGGCCGGCGTGCCGTGCCAAGGCACGAGCCGTGCCGGGCCAGGCACGCGGGCCGGCGTGCCGTGCCAAGGCACGAGCCGTGCCGGGCCAGGCACGCGGGCCGGCGTGCCGTGCCAAGGCACGAGCCGTGCCGGGCCAGGCACGCGGGCCGGCGTGCCGGGCCAGGCACGCGGGCCGGCGTGCCGTGCCAAGGCACGAGCCGTGCCGGGCCAGGCACGCGGGCCGGCGTGCCGTGCCAAGGCACGAGCCGTGCCGGGCCAGGCACGGCTAGGCTCGTGCCGGGCACGGCCCGGCACGTGGTTTGTTCGGCCGGGCCCGGCACGGGCCCGGGCACGTTTTTTTATCGTGCCGGGCCGGGCCGGCCCGGCCCGTTTGACACCTCTAATATGAACCATTAAATAAGATTCTAATTATAAAATTTTTATGATTTTATAATTTATTCAATCTTATGTTGGACATCAAGTTAAAATTTTTGTAAGCATAGTGATGAACATAATTTATAAAATTTTTATGTTTTATTAGACGTATACACAAATTTTATAAAAACCTAAATATCCTCTCATTAAAGCAAAACTAATTTTAATTTGGTTTGTACTATTAAATTTATAATATGACATATATCAAATATGAAAATTTTTAATTATAAAATATCCTCTAATTTTAAAAAAGTTACGTCATTATTTATATCTTCATTAAAGATCATAAATATTTTATTTTAAATTTTATATTTCATAAAAATAATAATCAAAGTTATATATATATATATATATATATATATATATATATATATATCAAAGTTATCATAAGGATGAAATATCTGATAATCTATATTTTTTGATATCTAGTTAAATTAACAAAGTAAACTATAACATATGTAAAATATATGATATTTTAGATAGTCTATAATTTTGATATCTCCTACACCATACCGTAAAGATTTCTAAAATTTTAAATTATTAACTTTTTGTCAAATTTGAAATAGTTGATAATATCATTTTGATAAATCAACCTAAGAAACCAATGATATATGAGTTGGAAATATTTTTGTATAAAATATATTAACTAAAAACTTTCATAATTTTTAGTAGGCATGACAATTTGCCCCAACACCAACTGGATCAGGGATTCACCTCATAATCTTGCTCGCAGAGCAATGACGAAGCAAAAAAATTTGTCATGTGGCCCATTTATGTATTTATAATTTCTATTATATAAAAAAGCATTATTTATTTAAATATTTATATATTTTATTATAAATATAAATGTAATAAAAACTATAAAATTAGGAGGGATGAGGAATTCAGGAATCACCAAATTGACCATCAAGATTTGGTAAGGTTTCACCGTTTCGACCTCCAAGAAGGGGAATCCAAATTCCACAAATCCACATTTCCACTACACATTTCAATTTCCACTCTTCAGACTCAACACTCCAAAGACCAAACTCAAGACTTCAAGTCTAGTCTAGTTCAGACACCAGACCAAACGATAATAAATCCACAATTGGAAGTTCCAATTTTAGTGACCATGTTATTGGAATTTGAACATCCATCTTCTAGTTCTAGAGACTTGAATCGACAATTGAGAATCTAATTTCTAGATCCAAAAAAGTATCCTCCACTTCATATCCTATTTCTAGTCCTACCACATGCATGACACCCTCAATCCTCAATTCTCAAAATGACAAGTTAGGACTTATATTTTGTACTTAAGTTTGGATTTGTTATTATTATTCAAATTTTTGATGAAAATGTAACTAGAATTATATAATTATAAGTGTACAAGTACAAAATATACAAAAAATAAATATATGTCTGAATTTTGATATCTAATAGTATTTATTTTATTTTTTTTTTATCAGTAAAAAGCAGAATATGTATTAATAGCGAGCAAAAAGCTCCCAAAAAGTACACAAGAGGAGTACAAAAGGGAAAAAACGCCCCCACTCTCACCTATACCCCAGCCACGTTAAAAAATCTACCATAGAACTCAAGTTATCCACACTATACAACTTAGCCCAGGACCATAAAGTGAACAAAAAAGAAGATTTCATCCTGAAAGCGGATGAGATCTCATTGTCAAAAGCCGCCCTATTCCTTTCATTCCACAACGTCCAAAATAAACAGAGAGGAGCCGCCACCCAAATTTTTTTCCGCTTCTTTCCAATGCTAACACTTTGCCAAGCCAAGAGAACTTGGCGAACCGTCGAGGGGGACACCCAATTATAATCCATTATGGCCAAGAGAATGCTCCATAACATCCTTGCTTTCGAACAATGAATAAGCAGATGATCGATTGTTTCCTCCTCCTCTTCACACAAAAAACATCTGTTTGCAAGGTTGAAACCTCTTCTCTTTAATTGTTCTAGAGTAAGCACCTTACCCCAGGAGGCTTCCCAAGCAAAGAAGCCCATCTTGGGGGGAACGATTGGGCTCCAAATGGAATACCAAGGGATATCTAATAGTATTTATTTTATGTTGTGATTTCATAGAATTTTGGTTTATCAATTTATATTTTTTATGTTTTTATTATTTTTTTTCTAATTATTGTTTATTTTATGAATTGATGGTCATAAATATGATTTAATAGTTTAATAAATACTGGGATGAAATTTATAATATATTGAGAATTACAATGATGTTGGACCCAAGATTCATGATATAGTTGGTTGAATTTTTTTTTGAAAATTTTTTAGAAATGAAAATTCAATGTATGAAATTGGAAAATTTTAATAAATTTATAATGAATTAGTTGACAAATATAAATAAAAGTAACATTCAAACATGAATGTTAGCTAACCTTTAACTTTATCTTTTCAAATTTGAGATGACTACTAGTGCTGAAAAAAAATTAGGAGCTAAAGATCATTTAACAAATTTTGATACATTTGTTTGAAATACTACTAATATTGATGCCAGTAGATCAAAGATTCTTACTTATTTAGATGAGCTTGTATTGCCTACATCAAGTAACTTTGATATGTTATCTTGACATTAAACAAATTTGAGCAAATATCCAATTTTATAAACAATAGTAAGGTATTTTAGTTATTCTGATATCTATAATAGTATCGCACTCTACATTCAATACTAATGAAAGATTTATTAGTTCAAATAAAAATATACTTTATACAAAAACTTTGGAGGCAATGATTGTGCTCAAGGTTGGTTATAGGCTGATATACACAATATAAAAAATCTATTTACTTATGTATCAAATTTGTTAATTTTTCTAATTTATTTTTTGTGTTAACTATTTTGATTTTATTGACATATTCAAATTCATCTTCTTTAGCTTCATCATATAAGAGATATATAAAATTTGTTGAGAATAATGATTATAATGATGATGATGACAATGATATACAATATTTATCTTTATTTTTTGTTTCATGAAAAAATGTGCAGTATATAATAATATTGAATGATGTACAACATTGTTTTTTGCTTATGAAGACAATTTTACTATGTATTATTCCATGAAAAATGATTTAGAATAATAGTAATGATGTTGAATATATGTAAAAGTTATTATATTTTTTTATTTTAATTAGGAATAATATTATTATATATTGATATCTATTTTTTATAATTATAATTTATTAACAATATTGTATAATTATGTAATATAATATTTATTAATTATTGTAGTACTAATGTTGATGCCAAGAAATCAGATATTATTATTTATTTAGAAAAACTTGTATTGCATAGATCAAGTGACTTTAATATATTATCTTGGCATAAAACAAATTCAAACAAATATTCAATTTTGTAAACAATAATATGAAATATTTTAGTCATTCCAATATCTACAGCAGCATCGGACTATGCATTCAGTACTAATGATAGACTTATTAGTTCAGATAGAAGTATACTTCATCCAAAGACTTTGAAGACAATGATGTGTGCTCAAGGTTAATTGTAGGCTAAAATAAATAGTATAAAAAATATATTTAGTTATGTATCAAATTGGTTAAACTTTCTAATTTATTTTGAGTTAACTATTTTTATTTTGTTGACATGTTAAGATTTTTCTTCTTTAGCTTCACCATATAAGAAATATATAATATTTTTTGAGAATAATGAGTATGATGATAACGATGATTATGTTGTACAACATTTATCTTAATTTTTGTTTCATGAAAAGATGTGAAATATATAATAATATTGGATGCTGTGCAACTTTCATTTTTACTTACGATGACAATTTTACTATGTATTATTCCAAGAATATTTATTAGAAATAATACTAATTATATTGGATATATGTAATATTTATTATATTTTTTTAGGAATAATATTATTATATATTGATATTTATTTTTTTTTAATTAGATTTATTAATAATATTATATAATTATGTAATATGGTATTTATCAATTATTATAATATCACTAATGTTGATGCCAAGAGATCAGAGATTGTTACTTATTTAGAAGAGATTGTATTTCCTAGATCAAGTGACTTTGATATATTATCTTGACACTAAACAAATTCGAACAAATATTTAATTTTGTGAACAACAATAAGAGATATTTTAATCATTTCAATATCTATAGTAGCATCAACCTTTACATTCAGTACTAATAATAGACTTATCAGTTCAGATAGAGGTATACTTCATCCAAAGATTTTGGAAGTAATGATGTGTGCTCAATGTTGATTGCAGACTGATTACTGAAATACATAATATAAAAAATCTATTTAGTTATATATCAAATTTATTAATTTTTCTAATTTATTTTTTGTATTAACTATTTTTATTTTGTTGACATAGTCAAATTCATCTTCTTTGGGTTCATCATACAAGAAATGTACAATATTTGTTGAGAATGATGATAGTGATAATAATAATAATAATGTATAACATTTATCTTATTTTTTGTTTTATGAAAAGATATGCAATATATAATAATATTGGATGATATGCAACTTTATTTTTTTAATGATTTAGAACAATATTAATGATGTTGAATAAATGTGATATTTATTATATATTTTTTTAATTAGGAACAATATAATTATTATATTAAGATTTATATTGTCTTATAAAATTTATTAACAATATTGTATAATTATGAAATATGATATTTATTATTTATTGTAGTACCACTAATGTTGATGCCAAGAGATCAAAAATTATTACTTATTTATGAAGAGCTTGTATTGACTGGATCAAGTGACTTTGATATATTATCTTGACATCAAATAAATTCGAACAAATATTCAATTTTGTAAACAATAATAAGAGATATTTTAGTCATTTTAATATCAATAGTAGCATCGGACTTTGTATTCAGTACTTATGATAGACTTATCAATTCAGATAGAAGAATACTTCATCCAAAGACTTAGGAGGCAATGTTGTGTGCTCAATGTTGATTGTAGACTGATTACATAATATAAAATATGTATTTAGTTATATATCAAATTTGTTAATTTTTCTAATTTATTTTTTGTGTTAACTATTTTCATTTTGTTGACATTTATATTCATCATCTTTAGCTTCACCATAGAAAAAATATAATATTTGTTAAAAATAATGAAAATGATGACGATAACAATAATGTATAACATTTATCTTAATTTTTATTTCATTAAAAGATGTGCAATATATAATAATATTTGATGATGTGCAACTTTATTTTTTACTTACGATGACACTTTTCCTATGTATGATTTCGGGAATATTGATTAGGAACAATATTAATGATGTTGGATATATGTAATATTTATTTTTTTTTTAATAAGGAACAATATTATTATGTTTTGGTATTTGCTTGTTCTAATTAAATTTATTAATAATATTGTATAATTATATAAAATGATATTTATTAGTTATTATAGTACTATTAATGTTGATGCCAAGAGATCTGAGGTTATTACTTATTTAGAAGAATTTGTAATGCCTAAATCAAGTGACTTTAATATATTATCTCGGCATATAATAAATTAGAACAAATATTCAATTTTGTAAATAATAGTAAGAAATATTTTAGTCATTCCAAAATCTACAGTAGCATCAAACTCTATATTCAGTACTAATGATAGTCTTATTAGTTCACATAAAAGTAGACTTTATCCAATAACTTTGGAGGCAAAGATGTGTGCTCAAGGTTGGTTATAAGCTGAAATACACAGTATATAAAATTTATTTACTTATGTATCAAATTTGTTAATTTTTCTAATTTATTTTTTATATTAATTATTTTCATTTTGTTGACATATTCAAATTTATCTTCTTTAGTTTTACCATACAAGAGATATATAATATTTGTTGAGAATGATGTAATGATGACGATAATAATAATGTACAATATTTATCTTAATTTTTGTTTCATGAAAATATGTGAAATATATAATAATATTGAATGATGTGCAACTCTATTTTTTGCTTACGATGACAATCTTATTATGTATGATTCCAGTAATATTGATTAGGAACAATATTAATGATGTTGGATACATGTAATATTTATCATATTGTTTTATTTTAATTAGGAACAATATTATTACATATTGGTATTTATTTTTTCTAATTAAATTAAATAATAATATTGTATAATTATGTAATATGATATTTATTAGTTATTGAAATATATATGTTATAAATATATGTTGTAAATATGTATATATTAAAATTAAAAAATAAACATAAACAAGACAATAGGATGGTATTGCAATGCACTACACTGCCCCATGAAAAAAATTCCCTGCCTCGCCCCACCTCCCGATAAACGGAGTGTGAGGTGGGGCAAGGGGTAGAAAATCCCTAATGGAGCAGAGCATAAGGAGAGTCACCATGGCCCCACTTCCCCCGTTATCATGCCTGATTTTTAATAAAAACTCATACTAATAATCAACATAATCATCACTTATCTTACAAAATCAATATTATACATGAAATAGATCAATGAAATTATAGTAAATTAAATATCAATGATACTAAGTATGTATATAATCTAATATATCATATTTTTTAGTATATTATATTAATATATCTTTTTATGTATTATCTCACTATTAGTTTTACGGTTATATATTTTTTACAATATATTTATTGTATTAAATATTTTTCTTGTCTCATTTTTATTTTTTATTATATTAAAATAAATTCATACAATACAAATTCATATATTAAAATTATTTTTTAATCAAATAAATTCAAATAAAATTAGAATTTCTAAATTTAAATCCTCAAAAATATTAAATTAAATTTTATTAATTTCACTAATATTCATTTTAGATGTGAAACAAAAATTATTAATATTAATCTAATTTTTTTAATTTTACTAAGAAAAAATGAAGAATATCCTAATTCAACAAATAAAAATAAAAAATACTTTAACTTTACATATAATATGATCCACAATCCACTTAATCTGCCCATCTGACCCGACCCTAACCCATGGTGTTTTTCCTAATTTTGCATGTGAAGCCATGTGCTATGCTCGAGTCATAGGTTCATGGTGTCACACCCACCACCAGTCATAGTAGGGGACTCGGACCAAATTCAGCCCGGGCAAGCAAGCACGTCGAGTCATGCCGTGACATGGGCCGCATGGTGCTGCCCCTCCATACCCAGCAAAGCCCAAGCCTTTGAAATGTGCCGGCTCACACCAACTTCAGAGTGGCCGCGTTGTGGCAGGCCCACATTTCATGGGCCAAGATGCATGTTGAGCTGGGCTTCCGGGCTCATTTTCCACATCTAGTTACATAGCAATAATTTAACTTTTCCATCAATAATAATACTTCATTATGCATTACAACAAACTCATGATATGCAAAATATCAAGACAGGTTGTCATTAAATATCCCTATTAATCAGCACCCCATACCGATGATATAAGTTACAATCTCTGTCATTACTTAAAATAGCATGTAGAAGGTTATAGACTTGCAATATCATTTTCCTCGGTATCTGTAACATAGCGTTAAAAACATGCATCAGCTAAATAAAAAAGGTACTTGTATGTATTTAAACATAGGATATAACATGTACAGAATAATAAAATAATCGAGAATGATATAATGGAGGCGTTACCTTCTGAGACAACAGATTAACACGAACAAATGAGCAAAAAAGATCCATGAAGGCATGAAGAATGATAGAGTTCTGACGTGGCTGGAACACATCACATGAAAAAAAAAACATTCATATCATTCTTTGATTCTGCATGGTGAAGGGAAACAACTATAGGAGTCTTTCAATCAGTAGAGCATTTATATTCTAACTTAACTCACCGACAAGGTAATAAGAGTGGTAGCAAGGTCCAGAATGAGATGAAGAGTTTGTTCTCGAAATGCCATCAAATCATGAAGCAGCTGGCTTAGGAAAAAAATTAGCTGGCTAAAAAATACAAAAAAAAAAGGAAGTTCTCAATCATAAAGAGCTCCAACAAAAACCATCGTCCAACCAAAGGCATAAAAGTGAGAGTCTACTCAGTGCACAATGCTCCCGCTTAGCATGGAGTCTAAGAGAAGTTAATATCTCGAAAGTCATATCTCCAAAAAAATTGAGAGGTTGTATCTGATGAGTCTCGACTCTAAAATATACCACTATTGAACAAAGTCACTTGTCATTGTGCCAAGGCATGACTTCTAAAAATATAAATAACAAATAAATTTGTCTCACGCTATTTATAAACACGATTATCATATGTGGGATGAATTGACATGGTACTACATGCATACCTCATCCAATTTGTTCCTTTTTTTTGTTGAAACAATTCGTGAATATAATTATTAGAAGAAAAAGAAAATCCACATATAGCAACAGTATTTTCCTTTTTAACTGGTTCCAATTTGTTGGAGGAACAACCATCCAATATAGTTTCTCAATTTAATTAAACCAAATAATGTATTTGAAAATTCTCTCCTTCCAACAGAGTTACTTATGGAGAGATATGGTAGTAGTATATACCTTAAGGACAAGAGGTGAAGATCCACCAATTTCCATCCAATGACCACGTCCATGTTTTAATGTGATGGCAAAAATAAATTGTAATATTTTTCGTGTTTTAAAAAAATTATGAAAAAAATACTTCTTGAATGTTCATGCACAAAATGTGTCTATGAAATTTATTAAAGGCAATAATGAGAAAACATATGAATTATTTCAACTAAATATTTGTTTTTTCAATTTGCTAAATGAGTAATGCACCATTTTATAAGTTATCACATACACAAACTATAAATTTTAATAGATACATTTTCAACTTGTTTCTAGATTGTACTTTCAGTTCAAAATATTTGTTTTTTCAATTTGCTAAATAATTAATGTAGCTTTCATAAGTTATCACATACACACAAACTATGAATGATAAATTATATTGAGATTTCATATTTTTCAGTTCTAATATAAACATTTTCAGATTGTTTCTAGATTGTACTTTCATTTAACATTTGGTGTGTTCCATATACATAGAAAGAAGGCATCGCATAAGAGTGCGTCAAGTGATTATGAATAAATTTTTTTTTGTATTTAGATAAATGAATGACTATGTGATATTTACTACTACTATAGCACTAGTACAGTTCCAGCATTAAAATCTAATTATTTAGTGCTAAAAGAGAATCCTTAGGATTTTTCTGATTGTCAGAGAGATGGAGAAAAGAAGAGAGATAAGAGAGAGAAAAATAAGAAAAAAAAACATGTATTTTTTTATTAATTAAAAAACTAGAAATCACAAAATATAAACTCATATTAGGGCAACCTACTTGTCGAGTACTTTCATACTAACCAAAATAGATAAAGAACAAAATAAACTAAACTAAATCTCAACATCATCATTTAAGCAGATGCATACATTTCACAAATAATTAGCTTTCAAGATTAACATCCTATAAACAACTTTATGAAAATATCTACAATTTTCTTATGGTAGGCACATAGACTATAGTTATCGAATTATCATAATTATTCTCATATGTGAAATGATAATCAATCTAAATATAAATTATCTGCTCCTAAACACCAAATTTTCAGCAATGGAACAAGGTGTATGGTAATCACAATAAGACATCTCATATCTCTGAATTGATAGGCTCAAGACCTTCAAGAAATGATTAATCCACTAAATCTCACATATAACCAACAGCATACCTCTATATATTATCAATGCACTCGATGTTAAAACAAATGCATATTACTTATTTTATAAGAAAATAAAATTATCAAAAAAAATACAAAACTTGATAAAAAATCTATTTCTATGATTATTAAAGCTCACCTAAAAATTGAGTAAGCCTTTAGCTGACTATACTCATAATTTCTAAATAAAATAAAGACTAAGCTCATTTGATATACCTATGAATTCGAAGATTCATATCCATATAAATCTATGTAAAAATCTTAAAGATAACCAATTATTTTAATAGCATAAGTAATATCTTATATGATTAACATTAAATAATTTAATTTTTATACAATTCTACTATATCTAAAAAAATCAATTAAAGAGTTGGTATTGGTTGACAAATCTATATTCAAATACAGTGATTGATCGATCTGTGTTTGTCTCATCATATCAAGATTTAATAAACTATTAAGAATATATTTGTCTAACAAAGATAAATTATATTTCATGAATATTCAACATCAATACCTAAAAAATAAATAAGAGATCTCATATCTTTTCTCTAAAACTTGATATGTAAAAACAACTTCAATTAAGATATACTTAACTAATCAACTAAATGTGTCAATTGATCGGATGTAAAGGTATCAAATAGGCCGTGTCGGCCCAGCACGGCCTATTTTTGTCAGTCCCATACGAGCCAGCATGTTGTGCCTAGCACGGCACAGTTCACTGGAGGGTAAGCCTGGCATGACCCGCCACCCAAAATCAACCTGATTCGGGCCAGTACATGTCTGGAACCCATACATATGGCTAATATAATTTTTAATCTAGAATTAAGATAGTGTGTCGTCGCCATGTCCCTCGTCGCCCAGTCACACCTTCGGTCATGTCGTGCCCACGTGCCAAGCACCCAAATCATGTCGTGAGTGAGCGCGGCATGAGCCCGGGCATGGTCCTAGACTGTGCCAAGTCTAGCCGAGCAAGGCTGAACCGGGTTGAGCTTTGGGTCAGGCCCGAGTCACTTGGCCCAGTTAACACCTCTAATCAGGTAACATGAACCTGAGCCCAAACCCAAGGCAAGGCACAAAAATGTCATGCATGGATGTACCTCATGTAAAGGCAAACCAGGCCTCATGCAAAGGCAACTCGGGCCTCGTGTAAAGGCAAGCCAGGCCTCATGCGGGGGCAACCCAGGCCTCATGCAAAGGCAACCCAGGCCTCATGCAAAGGCAACCCAGGCCTCATGCAAAGGCAACCCAGGCCTCATGCAAAGGCAACCCAGGCCTCATGCAAAGGCAACCCAGGCCTCATGCAAAGGCAACCCAGGCCTCATGCAAAGTCAACCCGGGCCTCATGCAAAGGCAACCCGGGCCTCATGCAAAGGCAACCCGGGCCTCATGCAAAGGCAACCCGGGCCTCATGCAAAGGCAACCCGGGCCTCATGCAAAGGCAACCCGGGCCTCATGCAAAGGCAACCCGGGCCTCATGCAAAGGCAACCCGGGCCTCATGCAAAGGCAACCCGGGCCTCATGCAAAGGCAACCCGGGCCTCATGCAAAGGCAACCCGGGCCTCATGCAAAGGCAACCCGGGCCTCATGCAAAGGCAACCCGGGCCTCATGCAAAGGCAACCCGGGCCTCATGCAAAGGCAACCCGGGCCTCATGCAAAGGCAACCCGGGCCTCATGCAAAGGCAACCCGGGCCTCATGCAAAGGCAACCCGGGCCTCATGCAAAGGCAACCCGGGCCTCATGCAAAGGCAACCCGGGCCTCATGCAAAGGCAACCCGGGCCTCATGCAAAGGCAACCCGGGCCTCATGTAAAGGCAACTCGGGCCTCATGTAAAGGCAACTCGACCTCATGTAAAGGCAACTCGACCTCATGTAAAGGCAACACGGGCCTCATGCAAAGGCAACACAGGCCTCATGCAAAGGCAACCCGGGCATCATGCAAAGGCAACCCGGGCCTCATGTAAAGGCAACCAGGGCCTCATGTAAAGGCAACCCGGGCCTCATGTGAAGGCAACCCGGGCCTCATGTAAAGGCAACCCGGGCCTCATGTGAAGGCAACCCGGGCCTCATGTGAAGGCAACCCGAGCCTCATGTAAAGGCAACCCGGGCCTCATGTAAAGGCAACCCGGGCCTCATGTAAAGGCAACCCGGGCCTCATGTAAAGGCAACCCGGGCCTCATGTAAAGGCAACCCGGGCCTCATGTAAAGGCAACCCGGGCCTCATGTAAAGGCAACCCGGGCCTCATGTAAAGGCAACCCGGGCCTCATGTAAAGGCAACCCGGGCCTCATGTAAAGGCAACTCGGGCCTCATGTAAAGGCAACTCGGGCGTCATGTAAAGGCAACACGGCCTCGTGCCATGCCAAAAACAGCCACATGCCTAACACGGCAAGCATAAAATGTGGTAAGGGCATGTGGCCCATGCCACATTTAAAAAAATTTATCCATTATTAAATAGCTAAATTCCTTCATTGTCGATAAGATAGAGATATCTCATTGTCTTGTCGTTGTCAATAACAATTAATAAATAAATAATAAAATACACTAAACTTTTCAGCCATTGGATTTCTTCCAATAGTTATAAGCAAAAATTAAAATATCAGTTTCTACAAATATATCGGTACTTTGATTTTATGGATATATCGGATATATAGATGATATATCGGTGTGTATTTATATATAAGAACCAATCAATAATAGATATATCGGTCTTAATGAATATATCGATACTTAGAACTTATGAATATATCGGAAATATATCGATGAATATATCAATAATTTTTATTATTGGTTATACGGCAAAAAATCAAACAACTATTGAATCTATACCCTTAAAATAACTAAAAAAATTAAAAATATTTTTTAATGTAACAAATTTTTCATAAATACTATGTTAACATTTTAAAATTTTCACATCATAATTGTAAATTTTTTTCTTTTTTCTCTAATCTCTCAATATATCAAAAGTCAACTTATTATTTAGTTAAATTATTTTTCATTTATTTCTACAATTTAAAAGTATTAAATTATAAATTATTATATTAGCAAGTAAGCATTTTTTCTATTTGACATGAGGTGATTGTGTATTACAATTTGCAAACTTGCTACTTGCTAAGCATATTGGTTCAAGGTACACATTACATATTTTAGTTTTTTTTTTGTTATTTTTTTAATTATTGAAATTATAATTAAATTAAAAAAATATTTCTCTCATACTCAAAATTTTTTAAATAATTAATTAAAAAATAAATATGAAAAATAATGAATATTATAAAAATGAAATAAACTTAGACATAAATAATATTAACAATCTGACCGAAAGATCCAAAATTGGACTATCTCTCGTTTATAGAATAGTTTTGACCATTACATCCAAAATTGGAGTATCTCTAACTTTAAGATAATTAAAAATAAAAATTATAAGAAAATAAAAAAAAATTTGCTCTATATATATATATATGTAGAATTATTTGTAACATTGTACACCTTAGAAATCATGTCGAATAATACATCATACAATATGGTGCATTAAATCACAATTTAACTTAATTAAATGACAAGATTTTTGAATTTTGATTAACTTTAATTTTAATAATCTCATTCATTTACCATCAAGAGTAAACAAAGGAAGGCATGGTAAAATTTATCGCTAGCATAGGTCTTTTGATTATAATACTTTATTTTATGCACAAACACATTTATCCCGCTTATGGTAGGATCCTTAGTCTACTAATAAAAATAAGATAAAAAAATATAAAAAAAATAATTAATAATTAATTAACTTATTATACAAAATAGAGTAATGTCGATAACATCAGATATTTGAATTAATCACGATATCAATATATTTGTAAGCATCACTACTCATTTTATTGATTCTAAATAAAAACTAAATAAAAAAAAATTAAGATACCATAAAATGCTCAATTCTCATGATTGCCTCACAAATTGTGATTATCTCTCAAGAATGCTTAAAAATATAAGATTCAAAGAAAAAATTTAGCATAATATTTTATAATACTTCAATTAATGATGTGACACTATATGATTATGAGAATTATTAGATATGAGCTCATAGATAAGATTTTTCATATTTAATTTGATATGTGTCATATAATATAATAGTGCAAGTTTGAAGAAATATAATTTTTCTCACATTAAAACATATATGAAATTTACTAAAATACATATAGATATCTTGTCGACTACAAGAGTTTCACACTCAATGTGAATCAACAGACCTAAAAAATAAAAAATTACAATTAAATATCAGTTATCATTAAAATTATATATATTTAATATTAGATTCATGTGTTGGTTATCAATATGTAAAATCCAACTATAATAATAACAAAAATAAAAAAAAATTGATTAATCAAACTATGAGTTAGAAATTTTATTTATGAGATTTCTTTGAAATTTTTTATGATACACAGAACATGTATTCATCTATATCCACTCATACCATATGCATTGAACTTCGATGCATAGGCAACGATAATAATCTATTAAGCAAATATAGAATATATTCAAATTTTAATATCATGATTATTGAGATAAAAATAATAATAATAAATATATTAATCATTCATTCAATCCTTTTATTGTTTAGCTAACAATATAAATCTTTGGGTTAAAGTGAAAATAAAGAAAAACATTATCTACAATATTAACAAACCACAAAAATTAAATAAAAAAATTTATAAATAATTAGATAATATATTTAAATAATATGATAATAAGTATTATAATTTTAGCAAGCATCCAAATATAGATATTAATATTATATTCATTCATATCCATCTTTATGCTCTCGCTTCCATTTTGGATCTCTAGGATTGTTTTTCCCACTCATCCAGCATGCTCCTGGCAACTGCTACCATTTTCTTCACCGTACACCCATTGTGATATTCCCAAGAAACAAAAAATAACTAATGAACAATAAAAAAAACATATTTATTGATTTGTTTATTTAGAGGAATAATTATCAATAAGGATAAGCTTATCTATTTTATTTTTTCCACCCTTTAGAGTAATCATTTTTATCTCTATCCTTTTGAGTCAATTTTATATCCCTATCCTTCTGATTAATTATTTTATATCCCTATCCTTTTGAGTAATTGTCAATGCAAACTGGCCATTATTAATAACTTTGCCTAAGTACAATTGGAACTTTATATTGCCTCTCTATAAAACTCTTGAGCTTCTTAAAGATGCATAATACTTTTTACTTATATTTGATAAAAAATATTTACATCATTCTTATAAGTCACTCACAAACAACACAAAACATGCGATTTTCACATGAAGGTATTGATGATAAACCACGAGTCCATATGAATTAGTTTCTTTATATCTTAAGCCCTCTAAGCAACTCATTTGATAAAGGATCGTCTATTGTTATTGCCAAGAGCATACCCTTCATATGCATTTTTCTTTTCTTCAATATTATTAGGCAACATGTGTATCATCTACTTCAAACTCAGAGATTTCAAACTATTGAAATTTAGATATCCATCATACAAAGAATAATTAAAAATAATAAGTATAATAAGAATAATAAAAATAATAATAAGAATAAGAAAAATAATAAGAATAAAAATTTAAAAAAATAAAAAAAAACAATTAAAAAAATGAAAAAATAAAAAAATAAAAAAAAATAAAACAATTAAAATAAGAAGAAAAAATAAAAAAATAAAAAAAAATAATAAGAACTAAAAGAATAAAAAAATAATAAGAATAAAAAAAATAAAAAAATAATAATAATAATAATATTTTTCAGTATGTTATTGTATTGAGAATGAGCAGAAAATTTTGATTATTCTTCATTTTAATCTTTTTCAGTATGTTATTGTGTCGTCTATCATAGACAATGCACATATTTCCTTCAAACACCAATACATAATTATTCAAGATCAATTATCTTACACTCAATAAATTCTTCTCCCAGGCAATGACCAAGAGAATTTCTTTGATAAATTTTATTCTAATATCAATTTGAACTTGAATGATTCTTTTTTCATCAATGTTCACTAGCTCACTATTTCTCATCTTGACTTAAGAGCTAATTAAAGTGTTCAAGTTAATGAACATGACTTTATATCCAGTCATATGATTCATATACCCACATTCAAGGAACTATTTATTAGAGGATTGTTCAATTGTACTTAGGGAAGCATAGAACCTTTCAATTTATTTTTCTTCAATACAACTAACTTGTTAATTCGGTTTGTGTCTACAATCTTTGTAAACATACTCAAACTTCTTATTGTTGTAGCACTAAGATTTTAACTTAAACTAGTAATTCTTCTCAACATGATAATTGCTTTTACAAATATTACATTTATAAATGAAATACCCCTCTTCATTTGAGAAATTTTTACCACCAATAATCTTCACTCTACTTCTCTTTCTCACTCTTCTATTTCTTGTGCTTCTAAAAGAACTCCAACTATTTTGTTTGATAGTATTCATATTGTGATTACTCCTTGTGTTGAAGCTCAATTTTAATTGAAAGACATATTCCAATGAACTTTTAGAATTTCAAAAATTATGCATGTCTTCAATGAGCTTAAGAACTCGTGTATATTGAATTGAGACAATTTTTTTATTTCTTCAATTGCAATTATAATCAAGTTAAACTTATCTAGAAGTCTAACCATAAACTTCTCAAAAATTTTATTATTTGTAATCTCTTTACCATGCATTTTTATTTAATTTATCAACTCCAGAATTTTTGAAGAAAACTCATTTAGAGTTTTTATTTTGTTCATCTTCATGTTAACCAATTCTCTCATGAAAGATTGTAACTGTATTGCTCATATCCTTTTTGCTATAAATATAATTTATTTTTTGATAATCTATTTGTATAACCAAATATTTTTATTTTAATATTTTTATATAAATACAGAAAAAAAAATATTAAAAGACCGAGAATACAACAGTAACACAATAACGATGATCCCAAATTTTTTGAAGCAGAGCCTGACCCATCTGATGATCAGACCCACTCCGATTTAATAAACCGAGAAAATTTTTTATTTTAAATATTTTTGTATTTTTATTTTCAGGTTACTATTTTTCGGATCCGGAACTATTCATCATCTTCTCTCTCTCTCCGTGATTTATCGTGATTATCTCTACGTTGCACATATTATAAGATAATTTTAGTTTAATCTGTAATGCATAAGTATTTTCTGGTAGATGTAGCTAGTCGCACTGAGCGACTAGCAAACCACGTTATTTTGATTTTCTATTTTCTTATTTTTTGATTCTGCCGTGATTAGATAGTGGATTGAATATATATTATTTGTTGTTCTGTTATTTTTATTACCTTCTGTATCTTAAAATCATAACTATGAGAGCACAATTGTCCAATACTTTTATCACCTTGAAATTCCTTTTCAAAAAGATCATGTACTTCCTTTACTTTCATTGCACTCATAATCCTTAAAAATATGTTGTTGTGAACTCCTTGCTAGCTAAATACCAAGGTCTTGGCATCCAACTTCCTTAGTTTATTTAGGTGAATTTTTTCAATTGAAACTAGGATTGAGGTGTCTTCTAATTCATTGAACTCAATATTAACCATATCTCACACATCTTACGACTTAAAAGAGAATTTGTATCTTTATTATCAATAATCAAATTTTATCCTAACTATTTAAATTCAATTGTAGTGATCATGTTTTTCCAATCAAATTTAATATAAACTTTATCATTTTTAATTTTTTAGTTGTTAAATATTTTTTATAATTTGTATCTAATTCATCCTAAATCTACCTCTAATTTTTCTCTTCACACAAATAATCTCACAATTCATCATTGAACACTAGAAAGTATGCATTGGAATTGATGATTCTTTCTTATTTTATCATTCCTAGTTTTACTGAATATACATCTTACTATCAACATTTTTGCTATCCTCATCCTTTTAATATATTGCTTCTTGATTTCCCTATATTTACTTCCATATAGGATGGCTGATTGTATAGTTGTTCAATAATTTTTTTTATTTAATCTATTTGATGCTCATTATCATAGAATTCTTGATGTAGCTTTTTATTTGGTCTATCAAACCTTAATCATATACAATACATTCGGATCAATCATCTATTCTTTACTTAACATAAAGCATTGATACTTAAATTACTTAATATAAAGCATTTTCATCTTCACATATAAAAAATCATAATTATCACCAACAAACAATAATATGAAGAGGTACATTGAAGAATAGCGTTAGTAAAATTAGCACTCAACATCAATTTAAACTTCAAATCTAAAGCTTAAATTTTAAAACTCTAGGAATCTATAGTATGATTAACTTAAAAGCTATAATCATCTTTAATAAGATTATATTTGATAAATCTTAAACCTCAACTTATCATCTTTTGACAATGATAAATGTTATCACACTAATATATGAACTTTAAAATATGCATGCTATACCAAAATTTGAATGATGAGACCTAATGTGTTAGTGTTTGTGTAGTGTAATATATTTGCCCAATTTCTAAAATAGTAAAAAAACACTACAAACAAAAGGGAATATCATGTTAGCAAAATAAAGATTCAATAGTATAAGAAGCTCCAAATGCACCTGCATCCATGGCTCCAAACTCAGCACATGATCTGCAGCTCCATTATTCAAAGCATCCAACGAAACTTTATCAACCTGCACTAATTCCTCCAATCGCATAAAACTAACCAGTTCCACGAAATGGAAACCTTTGTCAACACAACAAGCACACTTACTCTTTCAAGTTGCAACTTGCTAAAATGCTCAGGAAACTTCTTCGACAGCAAGAGACAAATCCTAGGAAGATTTGGGAACACGCCTGCTTTCCAGAACCCTTCGGAAAATGCCTGAGCCATTGGATCTGGGTGATCTAAAATCTGAATTAGGCTATACATTTTCACCATGAGTCCTTCAGCTACTTGGGCAAGACGAACCACTAACTGTAAGTTGAAGCCTTTATGAGAAGCACTCTTGTTTGTGTTGTAGTTCACAAATTCCATTGGCGAAAGCGCCTCAGAGCCCAAGTATTCTGTCCATCTTGGAAGACCCTCACAAATTCCACTGGGTGATCTAAAAGAAGATGATGGTGAAAACGATGACGACGAATCAAAAACTAGGAAATGTGGTGTGCGGGTGCCCCCCATCAGACTGGAACTTGGAACGCGTTGAAATAGAAATTTTTTTTTGGATTGACTAGAAATAGATTTCGCAGCACAGAGTTTTAAACGTAATAATATTTATGGAATATAAAATACAAAAATTAATTTAGATTTCTGGAAAATGGTCACCATAATACTTTTGGACACATAGGAGACAAAGTAGCATTGAACATTATAGTGAATGACTACATTTAACAAATTTTTAAGCTCAGTAGTGTCGTCCACAACGCCAGCTATTGAATTTAAAATTTTATCAAATGTTAACGTTAAGGATGACAAACATTAAACTAATTGAACTGTTGGAGCATCTCTAACAATGATCTCTATTTTAGCTACTAAAAAATTATTAAAATATTATATTATCTATTTTAACTATTTAATTTTTAAAGTTAACTCCAACAATACTATCTATTTTAGCTATACACCTCAACAAACTATAACTAACTTTTAAAGTTAGTTATTTCAAACATTAATTTTAAACATCGTCACATAATCTCACTCACTTGAACACACATACACAATCACACATACATGCACACACACAAGCACACATACAATTACACACAAAAACACACAAAAAAAAAACATCGACACAATCACACTTATTTCGTGCTGTGAAAACCAAAAACATGAGTTAGTTGTATTTTAAAAACAATTTGTTTTTGTGTATTTTAGAAATAAATGAATTATGGTTTTCGTGTATTTCAAAAGCATCTAGTTTTCGTGCATGCGAAAACCAGATTTCGCTGCACGAAATTTAGTTTTCGTGCAGCGACAAAGTCAATTCACGGCACGAATTAAGGATTTCGTGCCGCGAAATTCTCATATAGCTGCACGAAATTTTGATTTCATGCAGCGAATACCTCAAATCGCTGCACGAATTGAGGTTTTCGTGCATCGAAAACATGTTCTGTAGAATTGTGAAGCGTTAAAAATATGAACAAAACCTATATTTTGGTTTATCTTCAAAAAATATTATCCTCGATTTATGCGTTTGGCAAGGAACAAAGACTCACTATTTCTAGCGAGTGATTTGTGCGATATTCAAAATAGCGAGATGGGTGGCGAGGCTGTTGGAGATAGTTTTAGTAAAAATCCTCGCTAAAATAGCTAAACGGAGGCATTTAGCGAGCCTCTTGGAGATGCTCTTAGATGACGTAGTTCACAATGATGATCATCGTGAAAAATTTAGAGGTGTCATCGCTAAAATCGTCCACATCGCCAGCAACTCCTTAATTTTTTCTTTTCTCATTTTTTTTATCTCATTTTTTTTCTTTTCTCATTTTTTTTCTTTTATTTCCTTAATTTTTCATAAAAGAACACCATAGTCAACATTTCCTTCGACTTTCACATGGGCTTTTTTTAAGGTTTAACTAGCATGAAAATTTTAGAGGTGTCAACCGGGCCGGGTCGGGCAGGCCCGGCACGTTTCGGTGGCCCGTGGCACGGCCAGTCGTCACGAGCACCAGCACCCCACAGACCTAGGCTCCCGGC
This sequence comes from Sapria himalayana, assembly GCA_029783825.1. NCBI lineage: Eukaryota > Viridiplantae > Streptophyta > Magnoliopsida > Malpighiales > Rafflesiaceae > Sapria > Sapria himalayana. The sequence goes on from JAREIK010001928.1 coordinate 1,024,773, forward strand.
TTCTCGCACCCTCATGAGTCACGGCTCACCCTCTTGTGACCCAGTGAGTCAGACCTAGCTTCCCGCACATAAAGACCGCGGGTCGGGTCCAATCAGACCCGACCAGATTCCCAACCTCCCCCCCCCCCCCCCAACGGGCAAAAAAAAAATTTAAATTTTAGCCGTTGGATCTCGCCTCCAACGGCTAGGGGGCAGAATTTGACGGCCCTCATGATTCTGCCTCCTAAAATATTAAAAAAAATTTTAAAAACAAAAAAAATTATTTTCTTTTTAAATTATTTTCTTTTTAAATTATTTTCTTTAATCTATAAAATTCTTCCCACCTCTCTATCACATTTATGTTTTTCATAAACATTTATTCTCTCAAATCTCACAGTTTCACTCTCTCAAAAATCTTGCTCCTCTCTCTTGAGACTCGAGATTTCATCATTTGGCTTAGCTTTTCGGGAATCTCAACTCGAGTTTCGAATTTTGAGCTAGACTGTGGTGCATCGTGCACGTGATCAACCTCACTACTTTACCGGATAATTTATTTTAAGTTTTTTTTTCTCTCTCTCTCAGTCTCTCTTTAGTCTAGTCTCTTTCTCTCTCTAGTCATAAAATAGTTAAATTTAAAATCTATCATCTAGTCTCTACATAAGTATCATGTTTAACAAAAATCCTAAAAATGACAACTACTAATGAAATATATTTAAATTTAGAAAATGAAAATTTTACACAGAGGTTTGAGGCTGCTGAAACTTTGGTTTCTCCAATAGTCTCAACCCAAACTTCTAAAAAACAAAAAACTAGGACGACTTTTATAGTTTGGACTCATTTTAATATAATAAAACAAAAACAATGTTAGTGATGAGGAAGAAGAAATGGCTACCTTGTTCGGAGATGATGATTTTTCCATTCAGCTAGCGAGGGGGGAACGTTGGGGTGGACCATCACATAGGAGCAAGCTTTCTCAGTACTTAGATACCGATTACTACTCAATCCTATCACATTCTGATACTAAAATTCTTGATTAATAACAGTGGTAGAAATCATATGAGTCCACCTTTCCCGTGCTATCTAGGATGACACGAGATCTACTGACTCCTCCGGTGTCGAACGTAGCATCGGAGTCTACTTTTTCTATTGTAGTGAACGTGATTTCAGATAGGAGATTGAGATTACGTCCAGATATTGTTGAGACATTAGCCTGTTTGAAGGATTTGAAGGATTCGAGGTTTAGCATCCATGATTGTGCTGGAGCTGGGATAGAGACTGCATCCGCATCTACTACGAAAGTGGAGGAGTTGATTGCTGATGATGATGATCCATATGATAGTGATCTTGATGTTGCGGCTGATGATGCTCATGATATGCCGATTGATGATTGATGATGATCCACTACTTTTTGATTTCGATGTTTTGTTTTTTATTGATTGTGCGCTTTATTTTTACGTTACATTGAAATTTGAATTTGTTGGTTCAGACCTTCGGTTTCTATTGGATGATTGGTCATTTCTCATTTGGTTTTCTTGCCTTTTTAATTTTTTTAACGAAATTTTCTGTTTAATTTATTTTTTTGTTTCAATTTTTCATTTAAAAATTTTAAACTCTATAATTTAATTCTAATAAATTATAAACTAATTTTATTTTAAATTATTAAAAAAATTTAACTTTGTAATTTAATAAATTTTTAACAATTTTCATTTTATAATTTTAATATATTATACATTATCTATTATTCTATGTATAATAAGATATATATTTTATTTAAACTAAAAAATTAAACTTTAAAAAATTTACAAAAAAATTTAAACCATGCCCGTACGGCCTGGTTTGGCCTGTATGGCTAGGTTTGGCCCGACCAGGTCTGGCCAGGCCCGGCACGGCACGAAAGCACGGCCGTGCTCTAAAAAAACAGGCCAGGTTAGCCCGGCCCAGCCCTTTTGACACTTCTAGAAAAATTACTTTAAAGATCTTATCATATTTTAATCCCAATATGGCTCCTAATACATATACACTTGCATCACACATGATAAAAATTTTTTTTCTCATCATGGCATAGTCAAGATTGGACTTTTGACCAATTTTTATTTTCAATGCTTCAAAGTCATGAATACATTCTTGATCAAACACTCTTAAAAATTTCAATAATACAGACCAAAGTACCGACCATAAAATTTAGTCAGTAATTATTGTCCAAAATATGACTAGTTACTGACCAAAAAAGAGTTTTGGAAAAAAAAATATTTCCGACCATAATGATCGACTAAATGTTTTTGGTCGGGAATTGTTCTGTAGTATTTTTATCGAATATATTGTCGACCATTTAACTATCTATCCTTTTAATTGGTCTGTAATTACTGACCATTTCAAACCAATTTAGAAATCCAAACAAGCGAATAGAAGAAAAATACTTCCGACCAAATTTATGACCAACTACCGACCTAATAAATCGGTCGGGAATATCGTCTGTAATTTAGGATGAAATTTGCGAAAAATATTTCCGAAAGATTGCTGACTATTTAACAACCAAAAATATATAACTATTAAAAATAGTCGGTATAGTGGTTATCCAATATATTTATAAGATCGTAATTTACCGACCAATCCACTTATCGAATATTTAGGTCGGTAATTACTGACCTTTCACGACCTCATTCCAACCATAACTCCCAACCAAAAGTTTTTTGTCGGAAATTAGTTAGTGAATTAGGATGAAAATATCTAATAGAAATTGCCGACTAATTACCGTCCATTTTAATGACTAAAAACCTATTACTATTAAAATTGGTTGGTAAAGTGGACTTCCATCTACTTATAGATTTTTTTATCACCGACTTTTTACCGACCATACTTTTGGCCGGTAATTCATTATTTTAATTTTTTGATTTGAAAATTATTTGCTAAGTCATTTAACCATAATTCCTCGCACCTCCGTCGATTTTTCGAATTTAAGCCGACTATAAGCACGAAAATGCAAAAATTTTGATTTTTCTTCTAAATCTAGGTACATTTTTCTTTGTTCTTCTCCTTCAAATTGCTTATATACATCTCTATCTCTCTGAATTATATATAGATTTTCAGAATTTCATTTTTCAGTATATTCGGGTATTAGGTTTTTTTTTCTCCTCCTAATTTCTTAATTTTTGCTTTGATTTTATTTAACATAACAAGATTTTGACTCGACATAATTAATTAAACTGTAATTTTTTATTTTTTATAATTTGTTCATCTATTGTTTATATTTTTAAGGTTTTAGTGATTTTGATTTTAATTACATTATGTTTGCATTTCGATTAATCTTAATGTTAATGGTTTATATTTATATATTAGTATGACATTATGTATAAATTTATACTTTAATATATATAATGATTAATGTTAAATCAAACTTTTATATAATGTTAATCTTAAATGCCTATAATACTATATATAATCTTTTCACTTGGGTTAAACTTGTTGTATCCATGTATCCATAATTTATTGCATAGTCTCTCTCTTTGCACTGCTTGTTGATAAATAATGGTTTTGTGTTACTATAATTTAATGATCATTAAAATATAATCTGATATTTACACAAATTACTAGTGTTATGGATAATCATTCATGTAAGAGCAATAAATAGTTTTCCATATGGAAACAATAAAGACTTTTTTTTTATAAAAATAATACAATAATTTTATGTGGTGTGAAATTACTCCACATTTTCACTTGATATATTAAGATACCTCAAAATAAAAATATTTAAAAAAAAATCTCACTTTTAAAAAATGTTAATTAAAGCAAACCTCAAAATTAAAAATAATTATGTTTTAGAACTCTTAAGTAATAAAATCTAGAATTGCATCTCCAGTCATTAAAAGAACTCCACCTCTCCCAACCACATCATCATTAAAAAATAAATAAATAAATATTAAAGAATATGTTTGAATAGTTTTTTTTTTAAATAAACATATATATACAGCATACATTATATGTAAAAATACAATATTCAAAATGTAAACGCCCAATATGTTTAGCAAAGAATATATCTTGTATATATATTTTTTGAAAACATATACAATATTATGTGTCATATAATTTTCAAAAAACATATATACATAGCATCCATTTTCTACTTATATATATTTTTTCAAATATGTGAATACACAAATATGTTTTTAATGAATATATATGGTATATACTTTTTGAAAACATATACAATATGTTATATGTATACATTAAAAAAAAATATATATACACAATATCCTTTTTCTATGTGTAATTATTTTTTTCAAAAACATATATATACATATAATACGTTTTCAAAAAAACATATAAAGTATATATATATATATTTGAAAACCTATAAAATATTATATGTATACACATATATATATATATATATATATATATATATATATTACATTTACATTTTCTATGTAGGTATATATACACAAAATACTATATTAATTATATATTTTTTTTCAAAAACATATATTAATATAATTGTCATATATGTTTTTCAAAAAACATATATATAGTTTATGTATACTCAATACTTATCAAAAATAGTAGTTTTTCTTTGTTTTTTTAATGATGATTACAAACATTTTTGAAAAAAAAAACATATATACACAATATTCACTTTCTTTGTATATGTTTTTTAGAAAATGTATATACACATAATATATGCATAATTATAACAGTTTTATGCATAATTATATATAAATATTAAATTTACAGCTTATATTTAATATATACTTATATATAGTAGTATATAAAATAGTTTTTATATATCTATACCCATACATTATAATTAATGAACAACACACATATATAAATGTATGAAATTAATGAAATATTATAAAATATTTTATATATGTATAAATATATAAAATTAATGAACAAATATATATACCTACATGTATAAATATACGTTTAACTATATGTAAAACCACATGTAACATTATTTTTAATTACTTGTATAACAACACACAAATTTATGTTAAACTATATGTGTATAACTATATAAAAATATTTGTATAACTAAGCAAATGTCTATATAATTATATATAGCTATATTTGTAACAATATATACATATATTTATTCATATAATTAAATCAAAAAATTTGTTTCTTTTTTTAGCTAATTATGGAAGATGATCGTGAATGGATGTACAAGGGTCAAATAGTAAATGGAATGTTTTCTAATGAATGAAGGGATAAAGTTGATGAATTTATTGAGTTTGCTCTGAGACATCCTGAGTGTGTGAATGGTAGCACGGATATAAGGTGTCCTTGCACTTTAGTTAAATCTCAGAATAAAAAATTTTTGAATTTTGAAACTATGAAGATGCATTTGTATAGAAATGGTTTTATGGCAGATTACTATGTTTGGATATACCATGGTGAAAAGCAAGTCCACCAGAGGTGTTCAAGTTCAGTATGAGTGTCAATAAGTGAAACTAATCAGATGGTCTCAGATAATATTAATCACATTGCATACCATAAAATGGTTTTTGATGCTATGGGTCCTGAATTCAACATGAATGAGGAACCCAATGTCGAGGCAAAGAATTTCAATGACATGATTCGAGCTAGAGACAAACTTGTATATGAGGGAAATTCTAATACTCAACTTTTTACAACCATGTGGATGTTAGAAATAAAGTGTAGACACAGGTGTTTGCAGGCATGGTTTGATGATATGTCTAAATTCATTCAAGAATTGTTGTCAAAAGATAATCTGATGCCAATGGATGTTTATAGCACTAAGAAGTTAGTTAGAGGCATGAGATTACTTGTACATGTCATTTATTGTAGTGTGAACAACTGTATGATATACTGGGGTGATGACAATGACCTTAACAGTTGTAATAAATGTGGGCATGCTCGGTACAAGTAAAAGGTTAGGGGTTCTGGAAATAAATTATATATACATAAGGTGAAGGTGCAGTATAAGAAGATGTATTATTTTCCAATAACACCTAGGTTGTAGAGATTGTATGCATCAACCGTAACTACTAATGAAATGAGGTGACATTCAGAGCATCATATGGAGGATGGTAAGCCGTGTCACCCTTCTGATGCCCCTGCTTGGAAACATTTTGATTGGGTATTTTTCTGATTTTTCTTCTTAAGTTTGAAATGTTATGCTGAGTTTATTTGTTGATGGTTTTCAGCTATTTGGCCAATCTGGATAGTAATATTCTTTGTGCCTTGTGGTGGTGACCTCGTATAATTTGCCTCCAGACTTATATATGAAGGAGAAATTTATGTTTATGATGCTTTTATATTAATTAATAGTAAAAAATAGTCGTGGTTCGACAACCATCAGACATTTTTGCCCATTAATCATCCGTATCAACGTAACTATTGGGAAATTTTGCTTTCACGGTAGTGATATTAAGATACAGAAGACAACACGAACAAAAGAAAAAACAAGCAATATATATCCAATCCAGCAATCCAACCACGGCAGAATCTAAATTGAGAAATAAAACACCAGAAATAACGTAGTTCGCTAGTCGCTCAGTACGACTAGCTACATCCACCAGAAAATGCTTATGCATTACAGATTAAACCAACAAAAATTGTCTTATAGTATGTAGCGTAGAGCAGTCACGATAAATTGCGTAGAGAGAGAGAGAGAGAAGATGATGAACAGTTCCCATGTCCAAAAACAGCAACTCAAAAATAAAATACAAAAACATTAATTAAAAAAAACTTTTGGTTCTATTAACCGGAGCGGGTCGAATCATCAAATGGGTCAAGCTCTGCTCCAAAAATTTCATCCCACTGACCGATCAGCGGGACCTCCATTATTGTGCTACTGCTGCTTCCCCGACCTCTTAATATTTCCTTTCCTGCACTTACATGAAAATAATAAAATAGAAAAATTTGGTTATACAAACAGATTATCAAAAAATAAATTACATATACAATAGTAACACCAAAGATTTCATTAAGAATATAAAGGTTACTAAACAATTCCTGGTGATTTGATTTGGGGATGATATTCTATAGGAATTAAATAACAGAGGCTTGAGAAAGGTGATAGATGTTGACGCCGAGGTTATGAATGCAGCTATGTCTAAGACCTGTAGGTGGAATAAAAGAAGTATTTTCTGGGATTTGCCATACTAGCATGAACACTTGCTCAGGCACAATCTTGATGTCATGCATATCGAGAAGAATGTATTTGACATTATTTTCAATACAATGTTTAATATTCTAGGAAAAACTAAGGTTACTTTCAAGTCAAGAGATGAGTTGAATAAATATTGTCGTCATCCTCAATTTGCAAAAAGTCTTGTCACTAATAAATACCATGATGTGCCATTTGTTCTGAATAAGTCATGGAAGAATGTTGTATTGGAGTGGGTAAAAAAACTAAGATTTCTAGATGGGTATGCTTCTAATTTGGGGAGATGTGTGGATGCAAAAAAACTTAAGATGTTTGACATGAAAAGTCATGATTGTCATGTATTCATGCAAAGGTTGTTACCAATAGCTCTTTGAGAATTCCTGCCTAAGAGAATATGGGAGCCGATAACTGAGATTTTTTTATTCTTTAAGCAACTGACTTCATCTTCATTGACTAATGAGGAGTTGAGGAATCTGGAGGAACAAATTCCTGTTAACTTATGTAATCTTGAGAAAATATTTCCTCCTAGTTTTTTTGACTCAATGGAACATCTTCCAATGCACTTGGCTTAAGAAGCTAGGATTGCTGGTCCTGTCCATTATCGATGGAAGTATCATCCAGAAAAGTAATATTAATTTACTCAACCAATTCTTTTCCTATATATATATATTTATATATACACAAAAATGACTTGTAATTTTTAATAATTTTTTTGTAGATACTTGAGGAAAATAAAGCATATAATAATGAATAAGGCTCGGGTGGAGGGTTCTATATCAATAGGCTATATTATGGATGAGGCTACAAAATTCGTATCATTCTATTTCAAAGAAGGAGATCCAACTCTTCCACTTATGGAAAAGTAGAATGAGATTTATCTTTATGACAATGTGGATAATGATATGTTTGAAAGGTAAAGTAATTGGTGCTGAAGGGAAAAGGTATCTAGTAGACTATGAATATACTACTTCTTATCTATATATCCTAATGAATTGTCTAGAGGTTCAACCATTTATTGAGTAAGTATTTCCTAATAGTCAAATGACATCTATTAAGCATTATAATTTAGTATTTTCTATCAATTTATCAATAATTTTTAATTTTTTTTAGTGATTTTGTTATAGATAAACATAAAGAGTTTCCAAATATGGATGAAGAAGCTATCAATGCCATGATGAAGCAAGAATTTCCATCATTTTTTGAAAAAAATGTATGTTTACTTTAAATAAAAATCATAAAACAATTGTATTGTTCTAATAAAAATTTATAATTATAATCTAAACAATCTACTTAATTTTGATTACAGGTTCATAATTGTGTAAATAAAATTTCCAATCATTATCTTCGAAGTATAGCCGAGGTCTCCTAAGAGAGGTTAAAACGTACAATGGTTATTGTGTGGATGGTTTTAAAAATCACACTAAATTGTATGGTAGCTACCGGGCAATAGACAATACGGGGGTATGCATTAAAGGATGTGTATACAATGAAACCAAATATGACTATTACGGGACTCTGGTCGAAGTGATCGAGTTAGAATTTGGAGCCCTCCCGGTAAAAAAATTATTTTATTCAAATGTGAATGGTTCGACCCAATACCAAATGTTGGTATTGTTGTACATCCTCGATATAAAATTATCGATGTGCACAATAAAAAATGATTCAACAAGTATGAACCTTTTGTCTTAGCAGTACAGGTATCACAAGTTTATTATTGTGAATATCCGAGTCAGACTGGTTCTAGAAAGGATTGGAAAGCTATATTCAAGATAAAAGCAAGGGCTCAAATTGACATCTCCGCATCACAAAGTATAGATTTGATAGAACCAGCTTTTCAAAATGATGACAATGATGTTATAATAGAAGCTATGGTGGGGGACGAAGACGCCCTTTTAGTCGCATCTTCTGAGATGGATACAAGTGGGGATGTAGATTAGTAGATGTTGTTAAAAATTTATTTGATAATGAGGAAGAAACGAGTGATAAATAGAAGTTTGAAAATGATGTTACTACATTTGAAGAAGAAGATGAACCAGATTTTGATGATTCTGATTTAAATGAGTAGATTGTGAGTTTTATATTATTTTAATTGTTAATCATTTTTGTTTATTTTCATTGCCTTATGTATCTTTTACAGAAATGACATGTGGACGAGAGGCAGTACATTGCAAGGTCATACAAGCTATGGTATAGGCAGCATGGCCTCATGCATGCTCGAAACTAGTAGAGGGTCATTGGTGGATGAGATGCCACAACAGTCAGTGATGGTTGTGAAAATACCATAGCAGCAGCATCAACTGACTGATAAACATAATGATCCTGAGATTTTGATAAATAATCAAGAAACGTGGGAGGGAGAGGAGAGTGAGGATGAAGATGTTGGAGAGTCTTCCTCAGAGCACTCTACAGACAAGAGTCTCCCTATTGCTCAATTTGATCCGACAATTGATAATTCGTAAGATATAAAACTTAACAAAGGATTTATCAATTTATTTTTTTATTTCTTACTTGCTAATAAATTTTTGGTTATAGTGTGAAGTTAGAGCAGTCTGGTTCCATTTCTAGGATTTTGAGAATAATTTTTAGGAAGTCCTTTAAACCTAATGGACATAATTGGAAGTCACTCACACATAGAGACTAATTGATGATTTGGAGAGAATTTAAGGTAAAAATTACTACCTAAAAATTTTTACATCTTTTATGTATTCATTTGTCCACTGATTAAAAAATTATTTCTTTATAATTATAGAAAGTTTACAGGTGGACATGACCAAAGGAGGCGGTCAAAAGTATGTTCTATAAACATGCTACTAGTCGGTATAAAGATACCATGTACAAGATCAAAGATAAATTGCTGAAGAATAAAGAAAAAGATTCGAGTATCTTGGATCATGTTTTCAAGGAGTGACGGAGCAGATGGGAAGATCCGGATTATAGGAAGAGGTATGATAAATAGAGCGGCAATCATTGCCCAAAGTGGGCTGGGGAGGGCAGTGGCATGTCTACACACACTTGTGGATCTCGCTCAATGTGTGAGCACGAATGAGCATTGGTATTATTCCTACTTTATACTTTTAATCTTTATTACTTTGTGAAATATGTTCAATTATGCCTAAATTTCATTGATCATGAAAGTTTTTTTTTCAATTTAAGTAACATATGTATTGTGTGTAATTATAGACACGCAAAGAGGGTAAGAAGCCCAATGCTCCTCACTTATTCAAATACATGCACGTGAAGGCTCATGATGATCAGACTTTCGTTGATCATAGATCTCGTGCAGCAAATGTAAGTTTAAATAAAAAAAATTAACTTTTCTTTTTTTTTGTATATAAATTGAAATACTTTTCATACATTTTTATTAGGCGAGATATGAAGAAATGTTAGCTGATGCGACTCAAGAATATTTCCAGTCTACTTCAGGTTAATGTGATGATGCAACAGGTAGTTCTTATTCTACAGCTCCACCAGTTGATATGAATCATATATGGTATGCGGTTGTTGATGGCAAGGAGAAGATGCCCGTCTATGGTGTTGGTTCTTTGACATCATCATTCTACTCGCAAAGATGACCAGACTATGAAGCTGAATTTTCAAGACCAGTTTCAAATTTGTTCTCAAAGATGAAGGAATTTTAGGATGTGATGTGAAATTCGATACAATTTTAGGATGAGTTACATCTGCATTTTGACTAGCTTATAAAAAAGTTTCAGGAAGGAGGACAACAGTTCAACCCTGATGATCTACCTCAAATTGTTCGGCGTAATGCTCAAACTACAGCATCTACTTCATCACCTACAGCAGCACCTACAACAACTACATCAAGACTAGCAGCAGCAGACAGCTCTACCCCAGTACCTGATATCTCACCGTGTGGACCAGAAATGTTGCAGCATAATAATTATGAAACTAGGTTGGATGATTGAGTGTATTACACATTTTTTTTCAATGTCTTTAACTTTGATTTTGGATTTAATTGTTTTATTTTCTCTTGATGTTATTAGTATATATATGCAGTATATATAGTTGTTTGTGGAGTTAATTAGATTTTTTTGTGGTGTTATTTATAAATGTTTTTACAGCATCTGCATCAAAACTGAAAGTTAATTGGATATTTTTTTGTGGTATGTGCTATAGTTTCTATAGAGACTACAGAAAAGTTACTAAAAAAATTCGATCGGTAATTACCGATCGAATTGAGACCAAACTGACCAAAATTTTTTAATATAAATAATTGGTAAAAGGTCACCAAATGGTCGATACTACTATTGGAGATCAATTGCCGGTCAATGATTTTAAAAGATTTTGGTCGGTTTTTTTATCGCAATTCTTTAGGTTATTACCGACCATTTTGTGATCATTTACTAACCTAATATTTTTGGTCTGAAAATGATTGGAATTTAGTCAATAATTTTTTGTCGGTGGATGGTCTGCAAATGGTCGTTAATTACTGACCATTTAGAGACCATGTACCAACCTAATGCTTTTGGTTGAGAAATGATCGGAATATAGTTGATATTGTTTGTCGGTAGATGATCGATAAATGATCGGTAATTTATTGTCCGACTATTTTTTGTCAGTAAAAAAATTAGCAACCAGCAAAATATGACCAATTATTTTGGTCGATGTATGGTCGCAAATTGGTATACCGACCAAAAAACACTGAATTAGTGACCAAATAATTGGTTGGAAATTCGGTATATTTTAGTAGTAAAAATAAAACACTTTCATTCTCTAAGAATTTGCATAGTGGTTTTTCCATTTTCAAGAAGTTATTGATATATCTCCATTAAAATCCTACATGCCCAAATATACTTTTCACCCCTTTGACTATGATGGGGTGTAGAAGGGTTTTGATCACCAACAATTTTGCATCTTCTTCCTTCAATCCTCTAGTTGATATTGCATGTCTAACTATGATCCATTTGTTAACCATAAAGTTACATTTTCTCAAATGATGATGACATTTTTCTTCTTATATCACTTTAATATATCCTCTAGGTTATGCATGCATCCTTCAAAAGAATTTTTATATATAAAGAAAATATCTCCAAATATCCCTATAATTGTTTCATTATGGTTAGTAAAATTAATATTCATGCCCCTTTGAAACGTGACTAAAGCATTATAAAGTCTAAATGGGATTCTCCTAAATACAAAAGTCTTATATAGACAAGTGAATGTCATTTTTTCTTGATATGTCTGGTTAATGAAAATCTTATTGTATCTCAAATATCCATCCAGAAAATATTATAATGAATAGAATGAGATTCTATCTGAATTTGGGTCCATAAATGGAATAAAATAATGATCATTTCTTATCCACATGTTCAATTTTTAATAATCAATACATAATTTTCATCCAATTATTGCACATGTAGTAATATCTTCATCAGTTGTGGTTTTGACTACCATCAATTCTCCCTTCTTTGGTACAAGATGAATGGAACTCGCCTATGGACTATTAGATATTACATAAATGATTTCCAGCCTTAGTCATTTCATGATGGCTTTCTTTACCATAATTTTTATTATGAGTTTTAGCCTCTATTTTTACTCAATTATAGGCTTCACATTATCCTCAAGAAGAATCATATTGATGTACTCATTCCATTGATATCTTTGAGTGGCCATGCAATAGTATCCACATATTTTTTTATGAGATTCACCACTTTTGTGCCCATTTCCTACATTAAGCATGTTAATATTATAATCAATTTTGTCTTGTCTTCCTCTAAAAAAGCATATTGAAGATGATTTGATAGCTTCTTCTGAGATGTTCTCTTTATTAGCCATGGATTTCTCATAAGTCACGATGCTGTCAATAACAATGTCCCTCATGATTGTCATGGCTTCGAGACTAGTCATGAATTTCTTCTCCAGAGCTGTGAGTTTTTTTAGGTGCCATAATATTAATATTTCTCTCCTAGAACTCAAAAGTCATGAAAATGTCTGAGACCACCAATAAAGTCATGATATTTTTCAATTAATCTTATTGTCTTTTAATTTCCATCTTTTCATTATTGTATATTGAGATTTTAATTGATTCCTTTAAATTCTTCTCATTCATCTTCATTTTTTGATTTTACCAATTCCTCATACATTCTTTTGCTATGCCGATATTCCATGTCATTACTTTATTTGGTCTCCATAAGTAATGTACAACTAATATACTAAAACCCTAGAATGGATTTATACTATACGCCATTTTGGCAAGTCATCTCTTAATGTGTCTAAAATTTTAGATCTCCATAAGTGATGATAACCAAGTTGGGTCACCATGGGGCATTTTAGATAGTAATCATTCTTTGATCAAAAATAGGTTTCATCATATTGATACATTGGGTTGTGTATGTTCTTATTCTACCCTTGAAGTTCTTTTATTTTGATTTTTTTATGGGTCTCACGGTATTAGCTCAGTCCCAAAGATTTGCTATCTTAATTGGTGGCTAAAAAAGTAAAACACTAACAAAAATTTAGATGAGTAATGCAAGTTAAGTAATGCAAATCAAGATGCAAAATTAAAATATTGATATCCAAACTACTAAAAACAAAACTAGCATTTCTTAAGGATAATTACATTAACTAAAGTTGACTAACTAAACTAAGCAATCCTTAGAAAGTATAATTGATGTGGTTGTAAAAGTGTTTAAACTTTTAATTTTGTGAGTATCATACTTGCACAATTAACACATACTTTTCTTTGAATCTTATATGTGGTACTCGTACAATATAAAGTATCTCTCATGACTATTACCACCATATAAGTCACCTTTACTCATTTATATCTCATAGTTTACATATCATCATCCATCATGACAACACACAACTCCCACACTAAAGGTGATACCCTTTGAAAAATGTTTTAAAAAATATTGACACCAATTAATGGTTAGTTCTTCTCAGACATCAATAATAGATTGGCTTATAAATGTATTTATACTTTTTGCTTTGTATGTTCTATACTTGTATGAATAGCATACATCAACATTGGGTTTTAACGTATATGGTAGTCTTGCACATTAAGATTACAAAGACTATACTTCATTTCTATCATTATGCACTAGTGTGCATAGTGACTTACTTATATTTGTCTACACTGATAGCACACACAAACCCATATATAGCAAAACTCTAATTTCAGTTTTACATAATTACCATATTCATTAATATCCAAACCATAATAAAATCTACACAAAAACTTTATTCATAAAGTATTCATCACACATAATAAAATATAGCAATCCTATATTTCAATTCAGCCTCATATTGGAGAGAAATTCATACAAGTTAATTGAAGAAATATCTTATGGAATTTCATGTTCCATATGAAAGCTCTCAAAAGTATATAGGAACTAAAACTCTAAATCAACCTAAGTGTTTATGTTTGTATCTTGAATTGCCTCTTTGCTCCTAAATATTCTCTAAGGTTGGAAAAAAAATTTGATCAAAAAAGCTTAGTTTTCATCTTTTTTTTCATTCCATAGAATTCTCTTTGAAATTCTAGTTTTTCTCCTTTTATACTCTAGCAGTTGAGTGTGAACCTTAAGTTGAAAGTCGTGGATGTATATTTCATCCCTAAAACACAAAGTAATAATGTTATGAATGAGTAATAGTTTTGGTCTCTCTCTTGAATCAAATAATCATGACGCTGGGAATGACCATGTCTACTCATTTCATCCTTATAACACAAAGTCATGGTACTAGAATAGGGCCATAACTTTGGTCTTTCTCTTGTATTAGATGGTCTTGATGCTGAGAATGATCATAATTACATATCTTATCTCTATAACCCCAAAGTCATGATATTGAGAATAAGTCATTTCTTTGGTCTCTCTCTTGTATTATATGCACATAGTATTAAGAATAGACCATGGCTTTGGTCATTTTTCTAGAGCAAAACTCATGGCCTTATAAATAGCTAAGGCTCAATTATTGCTCTTTAGAACTTTATATAACTAAAAGTCATGCTGTTTAGAAAAGAACTATGGCTTTTGCCTTGTACTTATTGGCTCTGTAATAAAAAAGTCATGATATTAATAGTTTTTTATGACTTAGAGAACTAGTGAGATACTTGATTACTATGACGAGAAATTAATGTCATAACTATAAAAAATATTATGAGCAAGTGTGGTTGCTACTCAAAGAAAGTTCATTATTGAAAAGAATTTATTACATAGAGAAATAATTATGTTAATGAGATAGAAGAGTTATGGTGTATAAAGATTATCATGGTTATTTGTACAAAATTTTGACTCTCTTCCTTCTCAACAATCCACCACGGCTCCATATCACACGTAAACAATCTGATTTAATTATTATTCCTCATGTTCCATCAAAAACTAAAATTTAGTAAAATTATTTTTAAAAAGCTCTTCTATATAAAACATCATGAATATTCACCAAATAACTAGTTTTATTCGGTATTTGGCATACCGAATAATTATCTCATTCTATGCATGAATACAAACACAAGATATCGAGTGAACCATCCAATACTTCTCAAAGAAATAAGAAAATTAATGAAAAGTAACTTTAAAATATTATTATTTCTCAATATTCTAATATCACAACTAAATTATAATTTTATCATTTGATAAAATTTCACAAGAATAAATAAAATTTGTGATTATTCTTTAAAATATATAGTCATATATATCCAACATTATCATCAAGAAATATGTCAGAATATCTTAGATCATTATGTGTAGTTATTTTACAAGATCCCAAAATATTTGAATAAATCGAATGGAATAATTTTCTAACATCCTTCTAACATATCAGATATTAAGCTTTATTTTATTTCCTAACTAACAAACCTTATAATAAATAAAAGATATCCTTTTGATGCTTGACTATAAAATCATTATTTTATCCAATGATGGATGCCCAACCTACAAGTCTATAATCAGTAGATCAATGGTAGTCAATCACATAAAGAGACTCCTATGGGTGGAGAAAAACTAACAAATTCTATCTTGCTCTATCCCTAGTAAATTAATTTACTTCTTTTATTAATCCTACTTAGAAATATGTAAAGAAAAAAAAATAATATACTTAGTTGCTTAGTAAATAAATTGACTAGAAATAAATTATGATAAAACTTGAGACAAAGAGAATGTTTGTTAAAAGAAAAGACTCAATATTAATATTGATATGCCTCTAACCCATATAATGGTGTCATTGGGCATACTAATATCAAAAATTTTACACTCCACAAAAGAATTAAAAATAGTGTGATTACTTGTAACATGAGTATTGACTTTAAGATTTATGACCAAAAGTTCAAAGTGAGGCAGTGAGAAAAGAATCATAAAAGTATGAGCATCTTAACCGGAGCTAGCACGACCCAAATATAATTCTAAAATATTTCTCATGAGTAAACATAACAAGACAATTGCTATTCTCATAGAAGATCTAGGCTGAGTGGACCCTATAGCCTAATGTAAGTACCTCTAAACCTTAAAACATTTATGTAAGTCTTAATTCAACATCAAACACCTCTCCTAAATGTGTCACAACCTTTCACAAAAAGAATAGGTCATTACTAGCTTACTCCCTCTCAGAGCATTCCTACTAGCTTTATCATTATCACCAATTGGAGAGGTCAATGTAGTAGCATGATTGACCATCCTAACTCTACTTGATCTAGGTGTAGTTATAGTTTCATGAGTCACCTTGTTGAAAATATTTAAGAAAACTTGAATTTTTCTCTCTAAGGATATGAGTCAACAAAATGGTGTACTAATCCTCAATGAATCCAAGTTAAAAAATTATAAATTTGATCACCCAATCTATGCAACATATAGTCAGATTTATCAACATAGATATCAACTTATCAATCTTCTCACACAAGTATCTTCAACTAATATTGTCAAAGCACCAAATTTTCAAATAAAAATTTTGAAAAATACATCACACACAAAATAGGCACCACAATTTTTTTGCAATTATTTATTCAGTACTAGCAATACTAAATAAACCACCATTGAAATCATTGTTAGAACTACCACAATCTCATTAAATCATCTCAAACCCATCTTCACACATTCACTAGTCACTTTCCATGCTACCAAATATTGAAAATTTGTGATATAGGTGTGGCATAACTCAAAATAACCATGTCTTGCTCAACATGACATGATCCAAAATCATGCCTGGACTGTAATCATGCCAGCCTGTGGGCTTGACATGAGTCATGCTATGGGCTGGGACCAATTATACTTCGTGTCGGCTAAGCATGACACACTTTGCTTCGCCCATTGGCATAATCCACAAGCATGGATTATGCCAATGGGCGAAGCAAAGTGTGTCATGCTTAGCCGACACGAAGTATAATTGGTCCCAGCCCATAGCATGACTCATGTCAAGCCCACAGGCTGGCATGATTACAGTCCAGGCATGATTCTAAATTTAGGCATGGATCACAAGTCATGAGTCACAATCTCATGGGTTTTTTTAAAAACAACCATGGTAGTTGTCCATTATATTTATGTAACGGGTCTCAACAATAAAAGCCACAAGCTATGTTTATCATGTTTGTTGTCTATAAATTTAGAATATAATTTTTTTAATATTCATCAAAAAAACCTTCAACTATATCATACTTTAACATAATAACAAATAAAAATAATATAAGCCACCCCAAGAGACATGTTTATCAATGCACCAAAAAAATAATACATCAGATTTTAGGCAAACCCAACTAAGCAATAGGTCTTTAAAGTTAAATCAACTTAAGCTTCATTGATCCCAATCATTTACCATAATGACTTTAGGAGGGAAGAAATGACCAAATTGATTACTATCATGAATATTCTAAATTAGAGTTGTGAAGGATTATAGTATAGTCAGTATTATGTAGACTTACTTTCATCCTACTCATTATAGAATTACTAGATCTACTAGTAGGAATGACTTAACAAAATATTATGAATCTCACGGAAAATTCTCATGAGATTTTCCATCCACAATATTAATTAATTAATGATTTATAAACTAGTCACGATGATATAATATTCACATACTTGACCACCTATTATATAGATTCTAAGTGGAAACTTAATAAAAAAATTTAAGATTTTTTAAGATTTTTTAAGATTTTCAATTTTCATGATGGCCTTGCCATATTTGAATGTATGATGAAAAATTTTTAAAAAATATGATATTCAAAATAAAATTATTTTTATTATATTTGATAATATAATGAATAATAGTATTTCCATTAATATGTTTGTTAGAACTAATATAGAAAGGTTAAAAGATGAAATTTATCATGTCAGGTGAATGTGTTATGTAATTAACCTAATAGTGCAAGCAGAAATAAAAGTTATTTTTTATGCTTTAGACAAAATAAAAAAGTAACTAAAATAACATAATATACATAGCATACAACAAGAGTTTAATAGTCTATATTTGTTAGTGAGCCTAAAAAAGATAAAAATTCAAATGGATGTAAGACACTATTAAAATTTTACCTATCTTATGTTTGAATCATATGTTAGCTATCAACATGTGACATCTAATTATATTAATAGTAAAAGGATAAACTTATCATTGATGATTCAGGCTGTAATACATAAATTTCTTTTATGAAATTCTTGAAGATTTTTAATGATATGAAGAACATGTATTTGTCAATATATACACTCTCACCTTTGCATTGCACTTGAGTGTGTGTACAACATTAATAGTATGTTTAGAAAGTATATATGACACTTTGTATTTTATATCATGGCTATTGAGATGGAAACTAAATATTTAAAATACTAGTCCTCCATTCCAACATTGTATTACTTGTTCGTCTATATAGATCCTAAGGTTAAGGTGGAAGTAGTAGAAAATATAATAAGATACATATTCATATGCATGAACTAAGCAACCAGACCTAAAGGTTTGATTAATAAAAAATTAACTAACTTGTTTATATTTTAAAACACTCAATATTATAGTTATAGTAGGCTTTGAGTATGAACCTAGACATATATATGGAGATGACTTTTCCTTTTTATTTAGCTAAGGGAAAATGATGGAGTGATTCATCAAATATGAATGAGCTATTTAAGTAATTAGGTATTGACTACTACTCCAACTTATCACATGATAATAATTATAATTTGGATATTTTGAGTTGATATAAATCATACAAGTCCACTTATCTTATACTACTTAATATGACACATGATCTATATACCCCTCCGATGTCTAGCATAGTGTTAGAGCATATTTTTTTATGACTACTAATGTTATTTTAGTTAAATGATCAAGATTACCACTAGATATCATAGAAGTACTTACTTACTTAAAAAATTAGGAAGATTCAAGGTTAGATATTCAGAATATGTGAAAGAATTGCTGGTGAATAATAACTTATGGAATATTGAGGATGTTGAGTTTATCATTAGTTTTACCTTCAAAATCATACATGATAATGATGATTTGGATCTACAATACCATACCATAGACACATAATTATGACTCATCTGATGGAGATATATTTTTTTATTTTTGCTTTAACTTATGTTATATATCATATTTATGATTATATGTGTATGAGTTATTTTGATAATGCATATTTTAAGTTTGTGATCCATCATTTTAGATTATATGATATCTTGATTTGAGCTGAATGTAAAATATTTATTTTATTTATTAATTTCATTCATTTAAATTAAAAATGTATTGCACTTTTTATTTTTTTTTATTTTTGATATTTAATATTTCTAATAAATATAAAATTAAAATTTCAAAAAGTTTAATTGAGTGTTTAGGCTGTGCATAACTAAAACAACCTTGAATTGATTTGGCATGGAAGTGACAAGTTGTAGGAAAATTATGCCATGCTAGGCTGAGTCATATTGATTCCATCCTAACATAGCATGGCATGAGAACCCATCTTGTGTAATTTAAGGCATGATATTGTGGCTCGACTAGGTCACAAAAATTTTGTGGCTATTACACCATAATGCTTTACCAAACTAATATTCAAGCAATCCTTCTTTCTTACTTCTTGGAACTCCTAAATTCACTTTGAAATTATGGATCATATTCCATCATAATATATCCCATTTTGCGAAGTTGCCAAATTTGATTATGGATTTAAAAATCTCAAAACTTTATTGGATGATTGTTTCTCATCTAATATAGCTCCACAAGCATATAGGTCATATAAGTAGTAAAATATACATAAGCCCAGATATTGATCACATATGAATTGAGTTAGTAGTTTGAGTAATCAATAATTAATCAATAATTACTCTAGTTGAATTGATAAACTTATATTTTTAGTAAGATACTTAGACTCAAGGGTTGAACCACTTTCTTGTGTGTGAGCATATTTTTTTAATATTTGGTTAGTATCATATTTCATTATTGAATAAAAAGTAGATTAGTATGAAAATATTCAAGTACCCTTTTAGAATATAAGGTTCATATCACCCTTCAACTATCACTACCAAGGATGATCTCCTCATAGTTATCCCATTAGTATTTCACCATTAAAGCAATTCATTATTGAATTCATGGGTCATTCATACATTTAATTCTTTTAAGAAAATCTTCAAGTACCCTTGATAATTATTTCAAATATGTACTCATATTCTCTAACTTCTAATTTCTTAAATTGTGAGATAACATGGCAATAAATGTGTCAGTGCTTTTAGTTTTGTAAGCACCATACTCAAATAACTAACATATCTCTTCATATAAATTTCATATATGAAAATCAAGCTTGAACATTTGACACGCAAGGTTGTCACCATCATATGGGTCACCTCTTAATACATGTGCCCTATGACTTACATGTCACCATCTATCATGACCGACACATGACTCCCACACTATCTTAAAACTCCTAGGTTAAATATTCTACTTAAATCCAATATTACTCAAGGTCAGTTCTTCTAGAATATGCATAATAAATTGATCATAAATGTATTCTTACTTTTGATTTCATGAGCAACATACTTATAATGATTAAAATTATCTTAATATTTGCTTTTTTCACATAGATTTATTCCATGCATTAAGGTTAGAAGGAATATCACATCTTTCTTATTGTACCTCATGGGTGTGTCTCATGGCATATTTATCTTTGTTCCATACAATTTACATACATAAAACTATGATATAGTGAAAATTCTAAATCTCAGTTCTATAATAAATCCATATCCATCAATATTTCAAATCATTAATACAAATATCAATAACATAAAAGTGACATATCAACAACATTTAAGTATATAATCCAACCCTAGATATTAATTTAGTTTAAAATTGGGAAAGATTTCATTCAAGATATATTGAAAGGTAACTCATCTGAATTAAGGGTTCATAATACAAGCCTAAACATGAATCTAAGTGTCAAAATCCAAACTCAATCAAGTGTTATTAGTGTTCTTTTTGAAAATGCCATTAATTGAGGGTTATAATCATTCCGCCTAGGATTTGAAGTGACTTTTGACTCAAAATTCAATTTCCCTCTTCTATTTTTTTCTACTAAATATTGCATAAATACATCATGAAAATTTGTAATATTTTTAGTTGGAAGTCATGATGTTGACTGGAGGTCATGATTTTTATATGTCATTAGATCTTTTATAGAGTACCAAAGTCATGGTGCAAATTAATAATATAAATCATGTACATTTCCTCTTGAATACAATATCATGTCTTTGTGAAGGGCTGTGATTGAAATACTTTTTTTGTAGAACAAAATCTCATGTCACCGGGAATGGTCACGATCGATAATTTCTCTTTGTAATAAAATACTATGGTATTGGGAATGACCATGACCAATAGTTTCTCTCTATAATAAAATGTCATCATACTTAGAATGACCACAACTAATATATTTACTCTCTATAATCCAATGTCATGGTGATGTGAATGATCATAGCTTTGGTGATTTCTCTCCAGAACACAAGGTCATTTGTCATAATGCTGAAAAGACCACAATCTAAGTATATTCTTTTTGAAATAAAATGTCATAGTGAATAATAATGCCATGTTTTTGCTTTGTAATGAATATGTTTCCATGCTGGAATTTTCTGAGTCAACTTGTACTAGTAGGATACTTGGCTGCCCCAAAATCAAAATTATATTATAGCTATTAAATATTTTAGATATAGCATGTTACTGACTATAGATATTGTCATAGCTATAAAGACTATGTTGTACAATGAAAATATTTATATCAACTTAGTGGTAAAGCCATATCACACAATGATTATCATGATTGCTTTTATAGAGTTATATCTAAGAAATAATATCATTTCAGTAAGATAGTGAAAGGTAAACTCATGTCATATCATAGGAAATGTTATAATGCTCCATTGCTTCTCTCTCCCTTCCAAGCCTTCACTCTAGTAAGTCTATCAATTTCCACCCAAATAGCTATTATTTCACTAACATTCATCAAAATTTATTAAAATATAAAATTAGTAAAATTTCACAAATATATGTACAATTACATGCAAACATACCAATAAATATATTTCAAACCATTCGAAAAATTCAATACATGAAATACCGAATAAACTCACATACTAAAAATATTACTCATTCCTAAGTAATGAATTTATCTTCATTTTCTTCAATACAACATAAACAATATCAAGGTATAACTATAATTGGGTTTGAGTATCATGGTAGACAATTATTTTTTTCAGAAAAAGGGCATTGAGTCTTTGGATTAGTTAATTTGTGTATGAATCAAGTGTATGTACAAGTTTATTCATCAAAATGCATACAAAAATTATTGGGTTGTTTCCCAAGTAATACTTTATTTAATGTATGTAGCTAGACCTTCCTTGGATCTCCAATTCATTCTATGATCTCAGTGATCCATACATGCTTCTTAGTATAATTAATCTTTTCTTCTAGTTTTCCAGATTGTTCCTCAAGCATCCAACAATCTTCTAGGACATCTTCTTTGAAGTAATGAGTGTCATGACTTAGGAAGAAATTATAGTATGTCTCCAATGGGCTGTGATGTGCCAGCTTGACTTAAATTTTGCTGTCCTATTTGGGGCACCATGCCATTGTGGACACAACACAAAATTGGCGTTGTGCCATGTTGTGATGGAGTAGCCACATTGCATGTCATCCTAGAACAGACACAACTCTATCACTTGCCAAACACTCCAGGCTAGTGCGTAGTTGTATTGGGTTCTTGGAAGTAGACAAGGGCCCAAGGTCCACTGACCAATGCCCACTAGGACAGGCTCATTAACACCATCTAGTGGGAGGTGACACTTAGTAGTGTAGGACTACTAGTGTAGCTATAAACTGGTAAATATGTAGTAGGCGATGGGAATGGCTAATTGTGGTATGTGGGGTGTGTGTTGTGGCTGGTTGTAGTAGTGGCTAGCACCAACTTTTTATTTATAAGTTTAAAAATTAAAATATTAAGTAAAATATTAAAATCAAAAGTTAATTACTCAACACTATAATATAAATTAAAATGAATGAAATCTATAAGACATTAAGACCACAACTCAATAAAAAATATATGTGTTTTCTTTTTGAACATCATAATATCATATGAATAATAATAATAAAATAAAAATTGAAAGAGATAAAAAGTTAAAAAATTAGTACATTAGCAAAATAAACACAATGCATTGCATGACCAATTTGTATTAGTATTTAGTAGTCTAGTTTGGATCATTAGGTCAAATTCTGATGCTAGCATTAGTCTTAATAGTCTTGGTGTCATCATATGAGTTATCATTCACTTGTAGCTCATTCACTCTATCCTAAATACTCATCTTTGAATCTTTCCAATCCTCTAATCATGAAAGTACTTATATGATATCTAATCACATTCAATATCTTCTATCAAAAATAATCTTTATAGTCATAGAAAAAAAACTTATATATTATGCTAGATGATGAAAGGGTCAATAGATCATATGATAGGATGGAACAGAATTTGATATCTAAGTATTGAGATAACTTGATCCTATTCGATGAAACACCCTATTATTTTCCCCTTGCAAACTAAATTGAAAAGACATCTCTGAATATGGCATCTATGTCCATACATAGAGCATTGCTACAACTATCATACACATCATTGTAATGTGTAAACATATTAACTATTTTCTCATGAATCCCACCATGATGTTCTTCTTCTTGGTTCATGCAAGTGGATATG
The DNA here is from genome assembly GCA_029783825.1 of Sapria himalayana. Taxonomy (NCBI): domain Eukaryota; kingdom Viridiplantae; phylum Streptophyta; class Magnoliopsida; order Malpighiales; family Rafflesiaceae; genus Sapria; species Sapria himalayana. The sequence continues at coordinate 1,049,042 of JAREIK010001928.1, forward strand.
TATCTTAATATATTTTTTATCCATTCTACTTTAAGGCTTAATCCTCGGATCATATAAAAATCCAAGAAATAAATAGATGAAATAAAGAATTAGTAGTTTTTATCTCAATAGCCATGACACTAAAATTAGGATATTTTCTATACATACTAGGCATGCTACTAATATTGTATATGAATCCAAGTGTAAAGAAAGTGGTGGGAGTGTACGCAGATAAAAACATATTCATCATATCATAAAAAAATTTTAAAATTTTTTAAAATGGATTTTTTGTCTTCCAATCTGAATCATCAATAATAAGTTTATCATTCATACTATTGATATAGTTGGATATCATGTGTTGGCAGTTAATACTTGACTCGAATATCAAGTAGGTATAATTCTAATGGAATTTGATATTTATTTAGAATTTTTGTTTTCTTCACTCATTGACAAAAATAGAGTAAACTCATGTTGTTTATTAGGTGACCTAAGGTATTTTATTAATTTCTTATAATTTATAATGTGGGGAAAATAAAGTTCATTTATTACATGCCCTATTAGATTAATTATATACCACATATATCTAACATGAAAAATATTAACTAAGGGTCCATTTATAATAGTTTTAACAAATATATTAATGAAAATACTATTATTTAAAGTATTATTAATTATAATATAAAAAATTTTATTTTATATATTCTATTTCTTAAAGATCTTCGTTAGATACTTTTATATGGTGGAACCATGATGAAGAGGTATGATCTTATGAAATGGCAAAGTTTTTTTATTTTGTGTTTACTTAGAATCAACATATTGGGTAATAAGACATTTGAATGATATCCATCACACATAATCTAGATGTTTGATGTTATGAACACCACTTAACTATGATTCCTAGGTTCATTAATTATTAATTATTTTTCTAATTTAAAATATTTTATTATGTCATCTCTACTAGTATTAACTTAGAAATTCCATGATAAGCAAACTAAAAATAAGTATGCATCACATTGATTATCCTATTATCCTTTAAAATTTTAAATAAAAGATTAATTATTGTAATCAATTTCATCATAATTTCTCTCTTAAGGTGGCTAGTGTCAGAAATACTTTTATATGTATATATTTTATATAATATATACATTATGTCAATTTTTATTTTAATTATGATAAAGTGTGCCCAAGCCACTAAATTTAATATATTTTTAGGTTTTAGGCAAATGTGTCAATACTATAAGAGAGAACTTAGTTTCGACCGTGGACCTTTTGGTTGGGTTATCATTATTATCTATGTGTAAGTATAATTTATTTTCATGAAATTCACTTATTATCATTTTTAATGTGTAAGTGTGAGATTGAATAGAATAGGAGAGAATGTTTTTAATGTTTTACTTATTTATTTATTTATTAATCAAAGATTCTAAATAAAATAAAATAATTAAATTAATTTTTTTGTATACCTTAATTAGTTATGCACATCAAACACTTAGATATTGGCCCTTGTTTTCTCTCACCCATAAGTTGTTCCTCATCATGACAACTAATAAATTAATGACATTCTACTCCACAAAATTAAAATTACAAATAATTTAAAAAAATTGTCAAAAATATGATATGATATTATTATGAGAGCACTGAGAGGAGAGGAGTGGAGAAAAATTTACAAATAAATTTTGAAGAACAAATATATAAATTAGGTATTCATATATTTTTTTATTAGAAAATATTTTTTAATTGTTTTAATATTAATTAGGGCAAAATTCCAACAAAAGTCAAATTTCTTCTTAAGAGCAATTAGAAGCAATATGGCTGCTCAAAAAAATAGTAAATTTTAATTTTTTTTTTATATTTTTTGACATGTCGATGACATATGCTATCCTTTCACTTTCAATGTTAGGCCTCATTGGCTAAATGACCAAAAAATATTCCATTGATGGACCACTCTATTTTTTTTGACACAACTAATTTTTTAAAAATAAGCCATGTCATGTGCCAGGCATGTGAGTCATGCTTGGCATGACACGAGGCATGCTATTTGATCGCCTAGCATGGCATGAACCATAGGTAAATATGACCATTGTCCAGGCATAATTCTAGACCATGTAATGTCGAGCATGACATGACTAATTCAAGTTGTATCTCATGCCATGTCAAGGCTTCCTAACCCAGTTGACATTTATAAGTTGCAAAAACATTTTTTATTATTTTATTTGGCAGCACCATGACTAGTTGTAAAGTCAAGACATGCAGAATTACTTTCTGGATTATATCAATCAAAATATTGAAATGAGTTGCACCTTTTTTTTAAGCCCTTGTTCCTCCTTTGTCGTGACTCTGTCTCATGTCAAGACTTTTTTTATTGATCTAGCATATAAAGTTGCAACTTATTCATAAGTAACGACTTCCTTTATTATAGCTACTTTATTTTCATAAGCATTCAGATGTCTCCTCTTAGTCACTTCTATATTATCTTTATCTTTCAATGACCCAACCATTAGCTGTGAAATTCATTATGCTTGTATTTCTTCAAAAATCATAATATTTTCCTTAAGAATTCCATGTTGTTGAATTAATAATTCTGCCAGCTTAGCCTCTTCTTACACATCCTAGGAGTAGTCTAAATTGGATTCTCTAAAAGTCACACCTTTGAAACATATTATAACTTCATATCAGCCTTCTTCTTCCTTGTCAATTCCACCATTTGCTTCAATCTATAGTGCATCTTATTTGTCATCTTCACCATTTTTATCATGCCAATAATCTTTATAAAAGTTTTTCATCTGAATTCCACCTTTTTATCTCATCATTATGCATTGGAAGTAATATATTCTCTAATAATTTTCTTCATCATATTTTGAATTTTTTTTAGTTTGTTGAATACCAAATAAAACTAATTATTATGGTGAATATTCATGATGTGTCATATATAAAAAAGTTTTAATACGGACAATTTCACTAAATTGTAATTTTTGATAGAATAAAATAAATTGTTGTGAAATTGAGAGATTTTTGTGTGAAATAGAGATATAGTAGATTGTTGAGAAGGATGAGAGTAAAAATTAATATAAAGTAATAATATTTTTTGTGTTATGAGTTTGTTGCACTTTATTGAGCTATATGATAGTTTCAACATCTATTCTTGGCTAAAACACTATACAAATAGGCATGACAATCTTCATATCTAATGATTCTACCACCTTGCTAACATAATCATTTCGCTATTCAATATATTATTTTTAACTATACAAATTTTTTGTAGTTATAGTTGCACTAGCTCATAACAATATTTATAACTATGATATTGGTTTTACATCCCAAGTAAAATCCACATTGATATTCCCAATATTATGACTTTTAACTATTAAAAGATTTAGGGAGCAATACTCAAGTTGTGGCTATTTCTAGAGATATGATTTTTGCTCTAGAAAAATGATCAAAGCCATGACCTATTCTTACTGCCACGACTTTGAGTTAAAAAAATCAAAATATACAAGCCACAACTATTCCCAACACTACGTCTAAGTGTTATAAAGATAAAATGTGTAGTCATAATCATTCTCAATGTCATGGTCATCTAATGCAAAAGAGAGACTAAAATCATAACCCATTACCAATAATATAACTTTGTATTACAAAGATGAAAGAGCAGCCATGGCCATTCCAAATAGCCATGGCCATTCCAAGTAGCCATGGCCATTCCAAGTAGCCATGACCATCTAATGCAAGAGAGAAATTAAATCCATGATCCATTCCTAGTGGCATGACTTTTTGTTCTAGAAATGAAATATATCATTGTGACTATTCCTAATATCATACCATTCTAACATTAGAAAGAGACCAAAACTATGATTTTTTTTAAATAGTGACTTTAAAATTGAGGATCACACCTCGCCACTCAAATATAAAATAGAAATTTGAGAATTTTAAGATAGGAGTTCTAGGAATGAGAAAGAGATGAAGGCTATGATTTTGGAAGCTAAATTTTTCTTAACCCTAGGGAGGATTCACCAGAAAATGAGTGATGCAAGGCATAAGCATAAACTCTAAGGAGTGAGTAAACTTTTAACTCTTTATAGGGTTAAATCATAGGCACAAAACCAAGCATTGTGGATTTATGGATTGGTTCCTGGATACTTTTGATGACACTCTTTGGGAACCCAAATTTATATGAGTTGTTTCTCCAGATATCTTGTGTGATTTTCTTTATAATGTCATATAAAATTAAGGTATAAGGTTGTTTAATTTAATTATATGTTGTATACTTTATGAATGAAATTTATGTTTGATTTTGTTATAACTTGGATATTGATGGATGTGGGTAATTATGTAGAATTAAAATTATGATTTTGCTATTGGTGGGTTTGTGTGTGCTATAATGATTGATGATGACATATAAGCCAGGAAGCACACTCATGCATAATGATATGAAGGAAATAATAGTTATTGTGTTCATTATATGTGAGACAAACCTATATATTAAAATCCAATATTAAGGTATATTAATCATCCAAGTAGGAAAACTATGAAATTGAAAGCATGATTGCTTTTCTAAGCCATTCAATTGTGCATGTTTTAGAAAAACCACTCTTAATTAGTATGAGCTTTTATAGAATATTTTCTTAAGGGTTTTACCTTTAGTGTGTGATTCATTTTTTATTATGATTGATGGTGATAGGTAATTCATAAGATATACATGAGTGGATGTGAGTTAGAAGGTGATAATAGTCTTACAAGTTACTTTCTATCATATGACTACCACCAATAAGATACAAAACAAAACATATATTAATTGTGTGATTATGACACTCACAAAGTTGAAATTATAAATATTTTACTATCTCATCAATTTATATCTATATGAAACATATGAGTAGAGAATAAGAATGCATATACAAAATAACCATCAAGGGTAGTTGATGAGTTAATTAAAATGTATGGACTTGTGGATGATTTTTAAGTAGAGATTATTTATTGTTTTGATAATAATATATAGAGAAGATAATTACAAGGGGACAATCATTGTTTTGATAATAATATAATGTAGTTAATAACTACCTTATATGCCAATATGACATTAAAACATTTCACAATAATTCTATATTTATTCTATAACCAAGCAAAGTCATATTTACACTATTTAGATAAGCCATCACACATAATAAAATGTACTAACCCTAAAATTTACACTATTTATTCTATAACCAAGCAAAGTCTTATTCTCCCAACTAGAGTAGTAGTTGACTGATAGTTGGTCGATTGAACTACCTACACAATCCATGTAGGATTGATGTCTGGATACAAATTTAAATTTATTACTTGTATGACCAATATACTTGTGAGACTAGGTGGACAAGAGATCATCACCAAATGAGATTTTGTGACTTTTCTTAATACTAAAAATCGAGCATTATAACAAAGTCACAGTAATGACATATATACTTGTTTAATTATGTTGTATGTTCACATACATCCAAAGAGCTTTTGGTATAACATCAAGAACAAATTGAGTTTTTGTTATCATAGCAAATTCAGAAATAAGTACTACACAATGAGGCTCAAAGAGTAGGCCTATTATATGCATAATTTATGTCTCTTTGAAAAATATGTGATCTAAGATAATGCAAAAAATAGAATGTGTCGAATTTGACCTCTATTTCCATAGAATTAAAGAATAAGTAATAAAGAGTGGGTCATGGTGTGTAAAAGCATAGAAAAGATATAAAAACTTTCATACCAAGTGGTATTGCTAATAGGGTAATTAGTTGTGGAAGTACCTTTTTACTTCAAATACCCTTGAGTTTGAGTGAAATTCATATGGTGGGGCATATGAGAATATTGTGATTATGTAAAAAAAAAGTAAAATATATTGATAGGTAAGTTTTAAATAAGTAGTACTTAGAATATTCTAATTACTTGTAAGTTTATGATATAGGGATAATTACTTGTGGAAGTGTATTTTTACTTCCAATACCATTAGACTCAGAATGAAATTTACATTAAGGTGGGGCATATGATAATCTTGTTTTCAAGTAAAAAAAAAGTGAAAAAAACTAACACGTGAAGTTTTTAAAATAACTAGTACTTAAAGCATTCAAATTGCTCATAAGAATATCATATAGAGATGAGATGAGGTAACTAGTTGTGGAAAACATCTTTTTACGTTGAATATCCTTAACTTTGAGTGAAATTCATATAAAGGTGGGGTATATGAGAATGTTGTGATGAAGTAAAAAAATAAAAAAGAAAAAAAGTGATGGGTAAAATTTAAAATAAGTAGCATTTAGGGCATTCCAATGGCTTGTAAGAATATGGTATAGAGATAAGATGAAGTGAGAAGAAAGAATGAGTGTGGAAAGGTATAGAAAATAGAGGTGGGCATGTGAGAGTTTATGTTAGATTATTAGGAAGCAGTTCATTTTTAAATGCTTGATAAAGATCATCCAAATATGAACCAACATGGTTAGGAATTGTGAAAATGGGTTGAGTCTAGATGATTGAGGAATAGCAAGTAAGATCTAGGAATTTGTGATGTGGAGAGTGTGATAGGGGTAGAAGAAGGTTGGGAAGTCCTATACTTGGAAACCCATATTTTTAAGAAATAATTGCTTTTGGTTGGTAAGGTGGAGAAAAAAAATTAGATAGTCTTGGGTTAGGATATCCAAGTTTAGTTTTTAAATTAGTCTATGAATGATTGCAATAAGTATGGGCAAGAAAGTGAGATCAAAAGAATTTGAATGGATAAAATTTCTAGAATTCAAATAACAAATTTTTAAATAGTTTGGGTAATATTGAGTTTGGATATAGAATGAAGATTAAGTTATTGTAAGAATGCCCCTTTGCCCTAACAACATACAAGATGGTTACACCATTTAGCACATCCCAATGATGGTCCCCTCATAGCTATCCCATTGATATTTTATCACTAAGACAATAAATCTCTTCTACTTGAGAATCATTCATATATTCATACCTTTTAGGCAACTAATTAACTGATATTGATGGTTGTTTAGTATATGTGCATTTTTATTCTCTAGCATCAGGTATCTTAAAGACTTTGAACTACTGTGGTCTTAAGTATTTGTACTTTTAGCTTCATAAGTACCATATGCACATAATTAATATATATTGTCTCTCAAATCTCACTTGTAGAACTATATTAGTAAAAACAATTTAAAGTGCTATTATCACTTTGTAAGTCACAACCACTCACTCATGTACTATAGATTACCTATCACCATCTTTCATGGTGATGATATGACTCTCACACTAAAAAGAAATCCTTAAAATAATATTCTATCAAATACCTATATCAAATGAGAATTAGTTCTTCTAAGATAGAGGTGTCAAATGGGCTGACTTGGGCCCATCATGATTCAACCATGCATGGGCCGGGATGACACGCTATAGTGTCGTTCCTAGCCTATGTTGGGCACACCCTCAGAACCGGTCATGCCATGCTGGGCCGAGAAATTGGCCCATCATGCCGTGCCAGGCACGACATTAGTACCTGGCAAGTGAGCACGACACACATGACCATGCATCGAGCGTGGTCACGATGAGCAAGGCTCACTAAGCCCCGAAAGGGTGAAGACGTGCGGCAGCATGGCGGCACACAACTGAAACCCTAATTTTTTTTCAAAATTAGGGTTTTGGCCCAGCCCATTTGACACCTATATTCTAATACATGTATAATTGATTGACATGTAAAATATTCATACTTTTGGCTTCTTGAGCCTCATACTCACAATGATTAACATATCATAATTTTAAATTTTGCATATAGATTTGTCTCACACCATGTGGTTGGAAGAGTTATCATTTCTTTTTTACCATATGCATGAGTAAACCTTATAATTTACTTATCACTGTCAACCCATGACAACATACACAAACCCATTGATAATAAAACTCTACTTATAGTATTATTTAATTACAAATTTTATTAATATCTATTTTACAACATAAATAAATCATCACAATTAAAATTCAAAGCATCCAAACATGACATAAATCAAAATAAACAAACCATTGATCTCAAATTAGCTTGATATTGGGAAGAGATTCATATGAGATAATAGAGAAGATATCTCATGAATCTCAGGTTCTTAATGATAGTTCTCATTAAAATATAGGATTCAAAACCTTATTCTCATAATATTTCAATTAAATGCCAACAATATATATGGGGGGGGGGGGGGGGGGAGATGTTGGGGTTAGACTTAGTCTTGGATCCTTTTCTTGCTCATGGATCTCCTAGAAAGTGCAAAAATCACCCCTAGGATTTTTGTTGGGTTTGGTTCAAGGTGAAGAAGAAGGAAAGTTAATTGGGATATCCTTTTCTCACTCCTTTTGCTATGTCTTTTTATACTTCATGAATCCTAAGCATTTTCCAAATAGAAAGTGAATACTTTGGAATGATGTAATTGTCATTACATTGGCCTTTGGTCTCTTGAACTCGAGGTCATGATAATGTGAAGTGTTTGTGACTTTGGAATGCTTATTAAACTTTTTATAACTTAAAATTCATGGCATTAGGCAGTAGTCTTAGCATTTGTAATTAGCCTCCATATCAAATTCATGGAAAATGGATATGGTCGCAACTTTGCCTTCTCTTGAGTAAAAAAAGTCATGATATTGGAAATAACTATGATTTGAGTATTATCCTCTATAACTCTTTATAGCCAAAAGTCACAATCTTGAGAAATGATTATAGCTTAGATTTATAAATATTAACCTTTGGTAAAGATAAAGTCGTTGTTTTAAAAAATGACCATGAATTTTAGCACCAATATGATACTTGGCAACTATGAAATAAAATTAATTTTATAGCCAAAAAAAATATGTTGTATAGTAAAAGGATGTTGTTAATGAGATGGTTGAGTCATGACATATAAAGATTACCAATGACTAACAATGTAGAGTTTTAGCAAAGAAAGACTCTAAAACAAAATGATTTAACTATTATTCATCACAATAAATGAAAACTCCAATCTTGTGAAATTTTTCCAAGTATTACACATTTTCATATTCATTTTGTGAAAATTTAGTATTTAACATACCGAAAAAATAATTTTGGCGAGCTTCTTCATATAATATTTGAATTTCTTTCTCCTTGTATTCTTTCTATCATTCAATGATGCTGAATTGAAGATGTCAATCATTCCTTTCTTTACTTGGTCAAAATCTTTTCAAATTATCTATCCCAAAAATAGGTAATCTATTATCTTCTTTTATCTTGGTTGAATGGCTTCTAATGTTGTAGTTTTTTTAATATTACAACATTATTTTGTTCTATATCTTATAATGGGATTGCAAACATATATATTATCATGACTTATTCTTCCTTTGTAGTTCTTTCTCTACATGGGCCATGACACCGGAACATGTTTCAACTTCTTCTTTTGTAGTGAGATTGAAATATACTATGACTTCTTCTATTTTTTTCTCTAGTATGTCTATGAAATTAGAAAATGCCATGCCCCCTTCTACCTTTTTATGATAAATATTATGACTCCTTCGACTTCTATCACATATTCATTAATTGTTAATCTAGTCATAATATTTACAAACTTTGTAGAAGTCATGATTTCTTTCAACATTACCCAATGTTTTCAAATCTCATTTCTGTTAGTCTCATTCGAGCTTCTTATGCTTCATTAGCATTCTAATCTCAATAAGTAAAGAAAGATTTCTTTTTTCAAATCATGGCTTAATTATCAGATATAGATCATATTGCTATAGTGGTTGCTTTGAAATCACGTAAAATAAATTTTCATAATTTTTACTATAAGGATGATGATGCATCTGCTTGGTCTTAAATAATATTCATTTCTTTTTAGTGAGTTTATTTCTTTTATTTGACAAATTTGGTTGGAGTAGGTCATGTCTTTAGTCTATCTGAACTTTCTATCATAGTACTACTTTTGTAGCTCTCTCTCTCTCTTCATTTTTGGTGTAGTTGTGTCGAGGTATTAACTCAGTCTCATAATTTTCTACTCAATAAATGTAGTGGCTTCAAAATAAATAAAACTAAATTAAAAATATACAAAATAAACACTAAGCAATAAATATATCTAATCAATTAGAATTATAATTATTCTTTTTCATGTATTGTTATGTCTGTAAGTAACAGTGCTCTAGGCTTATCGTATGGACATAGTATTTTGACTATTTGTGAGAATTAATTATTATTATTATTTTCATTTTTATTATATATAATATCTTTGAATTATATTATCAATTATTCTAAAAGTCTATAATTGGTTATTATTATATGAATAATAATGAATTAAGATTAGTATAAAGTTTGATTGATATTCATGGGAAGAATATGTGTATGAGATACAAATCAAATTTATATCTATTTGTTGAGAACAAATATTGGATAAACTCGTATTGAGATTAATATATGGATCAAAGTCATAAGTTAATCTCTAATAGTTATGTTATTAAATCCTTTGACCAGAGATCGTAGTTCTCAACATAAGAAATATTATGTTTTGATATATTTAAACAATGTCGTTAATCAAATGACAATAAAGGTTATACTTGAACAAAATAAGAATTATGTAGTGAGATATGAGTGATTAAAATAGAATTTGTCCCTCTTATTCAAAGAGAGATATCTCTGCGTCCCCTCGATAATTAAGACTAAGAAATAAATATCCATGCTCAAATGAATTGATGGATATTAATATTATTTGTTTAGTCAATCTAATTGGATTTCGAGTAATTAAAGATAGAATGACATAATGTTGAATTTGTCCATACCTCATATTCTATCAAGATATCATGAGACAAAAAGATTATGTCATTAGCTATATTAAGGTTGTCTCAGATTATGAGCTTTTCATTTAACTTGGGTAGTCATAATGCCTTGCTAGATGTCACTTATGACTTATATGATCAAAATGTGATTTAGGCCTACTGTTAATATTAATTGAACCTATAGGGTCGCATATTAAGAACAAATAATAACAGTTATAGTTTTTCACTCTCTAAAGTAATTAAATATGATGAGATTATTTTTAATTACAAATAACAACTAGTCATTATTTAAATTCAAATTTAATTTTGAGAATGTTTAAATTCATGATTTAAATAAATAAATAATTTGAATTTGAGTTTTAATGAATAAATTCATTTAAAATGGGTTTTAAGAATTTAAATTTAAGTTGTTATAATATAAAAGTGTTTTAAATATATAATAATATTAAATTCATTTATGACAAAAACCCTAGTAGACTTGTATATGTGTGTGTGTGTGTGACATATTTGATGCAAGCCGTCATCTTTTATAAAATAGAGAGAACCCTTTTATTTTGAGAAGATGAATTTTAACTAGCATTCAATAAGATCGTTCATTATTTGTTCGTGTGTTGATACTTGTAGAGGGTGGTCATTTTTTAGAAAGGCAACACATTTGAAGATCCGAAAAACCAAAACACACACTTTGAAGGCTTGACGAATCGATCTACAAGAGGTAAGTTTTGTTTACCCTTCCTCCATGTTTTAATGAAATGTATGTGATCCTTGGTGGGTTAAGAAATAAAAATTATTAATTTCACTACATTTATGTTCCAATTAGATTGGATATTCTGCCCGAAACCTCAATAGTGGTATAGGAGGAACTTGTGTTTTCATAAAAATTGATAATGCCATATTTGATCGTATGTATGTGGTGTATATGATTCTAGCTTGGTTTTTATTTTTGAATATATGTGATATTATGGTTTGTGTGAACAACATAGTTAATAGGTTTTGTTAAGGTATTAATTGATTGAATCCAAAACCTAAAAGGATTCATTAAAATGATTGAGAATCTGAATGAGATATTACCATTAAAGTGTTTAATAGCATTTTATATGATTATGGCTTTGTCTTAATCATATTAATACATGGACTAAATTCATATATCAATTTTTATTTATCAGTAAATATTTATGGTGGTACCAAAATAAGCCCTCTATGTAATGAGATTACATAATATGTTGTTTTAATGTGATTTTAATGACTTTTGGCTCATTCAAAAATTTATTGATAAGATCAATGAAAATTTATTGATAAGATTAATAAAAATTTATTGATGAGATCAATGAAAATTTATTAAAGAGATCAATGAAAATTTATTGATGAGATCAATGAAAATTTATTGATGAGATCAATGAAAATTTATTGACAAGATCAATGAAAATTTATTGATAAGTTCAATGAAAATTTATTGATAAGATCAATGAAAATTTATTGATAAGATCAATGAAAATTTAATGATGAGATCAATGAAAATTTATGATAAGATCAATAGAAATTTAATTTTTTTTTTCTGGGGTGCTGCCCCTGACCCCGCGACTACGGCCCCCCTTTACCTCATCCACTAACCAGCTAGTAGAACTGCCATAATATCTTTACAAAGCATCTTATAAATTTTATTGGTTTTAAATACACACCTATTATAATTCATTTCTTTTAATACAAATTGTTTATGCTATATGATAACATGATAAATTTTGCATGTTGTGTTGCTTCACATGGTACACAGTATAGCCTTTTTAACCAATGTATTTGGTCGATTATTTTTTTTTTCAAGGGTTGTAATTATCAAATATGGTTTGCATGTAATTTTTTGTTTTATTGTAATTTTTTAATTATTATCATAAAATAAGAGAGACAATGCAAGTCATTTGAAGTCATGCAAACAACCATGATGATGGAGGAGCTAAGTGTCTATGTGCAATTTGGTGGTCAAATCAACATCATGAAGCTGCTTATTACTACCTAGAAATGACTATTGATCTTCATATTGGCTTATGGAGATCAATCTAGGTCAAGACCATACTATGACATGTTGATTATATGCATAATTGAGATACTATGTATGATGTTATATGAATATGTGATACTAGATATATGATGAGATCTATTAATTAAAAATTAAAATCAATCAAGATCTCTCACATAAAATTTAAAGTTAACATGTCATCCATATTTAAATACTTGTCAAACATTTTATCATCTTAATGTGGGTTCTACCAAAGCAAAAGTACATTAGGTTACATTAGTGAGACAAGATGAGTAATGGTGCTACCCATATGTTTTAAAATAGTTTAACTTTATTTGGTTATCAAAATAGTTTTGGGCCTAATGCCACTAGAAGGGATTTAAACATGCTGGGACATATGATGTCAAAATCCCATAAATATTTAAGAATTTCATGAGATGAAATTGATAAGAATTACTTATCTAAATAATTTAATTTTTAGGGTCATACCAAAGTTGACTTAAAGTTGATTAAAATATGAATCTTAGCTCACTAGATTAATATAATTATTCTTAAGGGTTATTAATTTAGTGAGAATTTTTTATAATCAAAATAGTTATCGAACTTTGTATTTATTATAGATGGCCAACAATAACAACAATAAGTCTACTACGTCACTATAATCAGTCCTTGAGAAGGATAAACTTACTGAATTTAACTTTCTTGATTAGTTTTGAAATTTGAGAATTGTTCTCAAACAAGAAAGAAAGCTCTATATCCTGGATGAACATCTCCATGAAGAACTAGCTGATAATGCTTCTAGAGCTGTTAAGAATGCTTATGAGAAGCATTATAATGACTCTATTGATGTTGCATGCTTGAAGCTAGCTACCATGAGTTCTGAACTTCAGAAGGATCTAAAAAATATGGAAGCTTATAATATGATCTTCAATCTTAAAAAAAGATTCTAGAAATAAGAAAGGCAAGAAAGGTATGAGACTACCGAGACACTGCATTCTTACAAGATGGATGAGGGTGCTTCAGACTTCAATTAGTGCTCATGTTCTAAAAATAAAAGGCTATATTGAGCACCTTGATAGGCCTGGATTCCATTGAGCCAAGTGTTAGCAACTGATTTAATTATCAAGTTAATTCCTGATAGTTATTGCTAATTTTTCATGAACTATAACATGAATGAAATAGACAAATCTATCTTAAGCTACATACAATGCTTAAAACTGATGAGCAGAATGTTAAATTCAAGCCTGACCATGTTTGATTGGTTCAAAATAGAAAGAGCTTCAAGATCAAGGGAAAGGAAAAGGGCAAGGGCAAGGACAAAGGAAAGTCCAATGCTTAACCCAAACTTGAACCCAAGGCTAAAGCCCTAAAGATGGTTATTTATTTCTTTTGTAATGAACCTAGCCATTAGAAAAGAAACTACAAGCTGTATTAGAGGATCTGAACAAAAAGAAGACTGGTGAGACTAGTTCTTCATGTATTTATATTATATAAATTAAATTTTTTTTAGTTCCTAGGTATTAGATATTGAATGTGGATCACACAATATATAAATGTGCAGGGACTTAAAAGGAGTAGACAACTAAAGAAGGGCAAAGTTAATCTATGAGTAGGTAATGGAGCAATAGTTACTATTTCGGCTATAGAAAATTATGAACTTACTTTTCCCAGTGGACTTTTATTAGTATTGGACAATTACTATTTTATTCCTACAATGTATAGAAAAATTATTTTAGTTTCTTGTTTGGATAATGATGGTTTTTCTTTTATTATTAAGAATAATAATTACTCCATTTTCATAAAGACATGTTCTATGCAAATGCCTATTTTCAGGATGGTCTTTATGTTATGAACCTTCAAAAATCCAACAATTATCATGTCTATAACATAACTACTAAGTAATTTAAATCAAAAGATTTTAATTCAATCTATCTCTAGCATTGTTGCCTTGGTCATATAAATGAGAAACACATCTATAAACTCCATCAAGTTGGGCTTTTGAATTTATTTGATTTTGAATCATATGATCGATGTAAATCTTGTCTATTGGGTAAGATGACAAAGGATCCCTTTACTAGACATGGTGAAATAACTAATGAATTATTGTATCTCATATATGCAGATGTATGTGGACCATTAAGTTCAGATGCTAGAGAAGGTTACAAGTACTTCATTACATTTACTGATGACTTCTGAAAATATGATTATGTCTAATTGATGAGACATAAATCTTAATCATTTGAAATGTTCAAATATTTTCAAAATGAAGTAAAAAACTAACTTGGCAAGACAATCAAGGCACTTTGATTTGATTGAGGTGGCAAATATTTGAGCCAAGAATTTGATGACCATCTTAGAACTTGTAGAATAATTTCACAATTAACTCTTCCTGGAATACCATAATGGAATGGTGTGTCTAAGAGGTGGAATCGAACTTCATTAGATATGGTTTGATCTATAAAGATTCTAATAGATCTTTCATTTACCTTTTAGAGTTATGCACTTGAAATAGTTGTATTCACACTAAATCGAGTTCCAACCAAAGTGGTTGAAAAGACAACATATGAGATGTAGACTGGTAAAAGACTCAGTTTGTTTCTTAAGATTTGTTGTTGTGAGGCTTATATAAAATTTCAAGTTTCAAATAAGCTGGAGCCCAAATCTGATAAATATCTTTTTGTGGGGTATCTTAAAAAAACTAAGAGATACTACTTTTATAATCCCTCAGAGAATAAAGTGTCTGTTGCTCAGAATAGTGTCTTTCTAGAAAGAGAATTAATTTTTAAAGGAACTAGTGGGAGTAAGGTATAACTTGAAAAAGTTTGAGAATCACAAGATAACATTAAACTATGTGTGGATATTCATTGTCAACAAATTATTGCTGACACACCTCCTATAGCACAAAATTCAGTTAGATCTACTAGGATACATCATGATCACAAGAGATATGGATTTCTTGTGACTGATAATAGTGATGTATTGTTAGTGGATCAAAATGAACCCACTACCTATCAAGAGGCTATGTTGGATCTAGGCTTTAAAAAATGGTTAGATGCGATGAAGTCTATAATATAATTCAATAATGATAATCAGGTATGGACCTTGATTGACCCACCTGAATGTACAAAGACCATGCAGTGCAAATGGGTTTTTTTAAAAAAAAGCTGACATGGAAGACAAAATGCATACTTATAAAGCAAGGCTAGTTATAAAAAGTTTTAAAAAAACTCATGGTATAGATAATGATAAAACTTTTTCACCTGTAGCTATGCTTAAGTCTATCATAATTCTTATTACTATTACTGCATATCATGATTATGAGATTTTACAAATGGAACTTAAAACTATGTTTCTTAATGGAAACTTACCTGAGGATGTGTACATGACACAACCAGAGGGTTTTGTACAACCTAAGCATTCTAGTAAAGTATGCAAGCTTCAAAGATCCATTTATGGTTTGAAGCAAGCCTCTCGGAGTTAGAATCTTTATTTTGATGAATCAGTCAAAGTATTTGGATTTTTCAAAAATTAAGATGAGCCTTGTGTTTATAAGAAAATTAGTGGGAGCACAATTATATTTTTGGTCTTATATGTTGATGATATTTTACTCATTGAAAATGATATCCCTACATTGCAGAATGTCAAGTCTTGGTTAGGGAAGTATTTTTCAATGAAAGACTTAGACAAAGCTACATATATCCTAGGGATAAAGATCTATAGAGATAAATATAAGAGGCTAATTGGTCTAAGTCAAAGTACTTACATATACAAAGTACTGAAGCAGTTCAGTATACAAGATTCCAAGAGAGGATACTTTCCCATGTCTCATTGTATTCCTCTTAGCAAATCTCGGTGTCCTAACACTAAAGATTAGTGAGATTTTTTATGCCTCAGCAATAGGATCTATCATGTATCTCATGTTGTGCACTAGACAAGATATATTTTTTTCTTTAAGCATAACAAGTAGATACCAGTCAGATCCCGGTGTCAAAAATATTTTAAAGTTTCTGAGAAGGTCTAAAGATATTTTCTTGGTGTATGGCAGATTGAAAGATGATCTGGTTGTAAATGGTTACATAGATGCAAGCTTCTAATCTAACAAAGATAATTTCTAATCACAGTCAAGATATGTGTTTTGTTTAAATGGTGGTACGTTTAGCTGGAAAAGTTCAAAGCAAAGTACTTTTGTTGAATTTACAACTGAAGCTGAATGGAATGCAGCATCTGATGCATCAAAGGAAGTAGTTAGGATCAAGAAGTTCATTACTGATCTTGAAGTAGTTCCTATGATTACAAATCATGTTGATGTTTATTGTGACAATAATGGTGCTATTGCACAAAAAAAGGAACCAAGATCATATCAGTGATCCAAACACATTCTTAGGCATTATCATCACATTTGAGAAATCATTGAGAGAGGTGACAGATATGCAGTATTCCAACATATGATAATATTGCTAATCCATTGACTTAGCCTCTACCACAAACAAAGCATGCTCATCATGCTAGGTTCATAGGTATTAGATATATTGATGAATCAACCTAGAGCAAGTGGGAGATTGTTAGTAATAGTGCTCTAGGCCTATCGTATAGACATGACATTTGATTATTTGTGAGAATTAATTATTATGATGATTTGCATGTTTATTATATATAATATCCTTGAATAATATTATTAATTATTCTGAATGCCTCTAATCAGTTATTGTTATTAGAATAATAATGAATTAAGATTAGTATAAATATTGATTGATATTTATGGGATGAATATGTGTATGAGATACAAATCAAATTTATATCTATTTGTTGAGGATAAATATTGGATAGACCCATCTTGAGATTAATACATGGAGCAAAGTCATAAGTTAATCTCTAATAGTTATGTTTTTAAATCTTTTGACTTGAGATTGCTATAGTTCTAAACATAAAGAATATTATGATTTGATATAATCAAACATTATCTTTAATCAAATGACTATAAAGGTTATACTTGAATATAATAAGAATTATGTAGTTAGATATAAGCAATTAAGATGAAATTTGTCCATCTTATTATAAGAAAGATATCTCTAGGTCTCCTTGATAATTGAGACTGAGAAATGCATGACCATGCTCAAAATGAATTGATGGAGATCAATATTATTTGTTTAGTCAGTCTAATTGGGTTTCGAGTAATCAAAGATATAACTATATAAGGTTGAATTTATCTGTGCCTTATATGTTATCAAGATATCAGAGACAAAAAGATTATGTCATTAACTATATTAAGGTTATCTTGATTTATAAGCTTTTCATTTAACTTGGGTAGTCATAATGTCTTGCTAGAGGCCACTAATGATTTATAGGATCAAAATATAATGTTGGCCTACTGTCAATGTTAATTGAACCTATAGGGTCACACATTAAGAACAAAAAATAACATTTATGGTTTTTCACTCTCTATAGTAATTTAATATAATAACAATTAGTTATTATTTATATTCAAATTTAATTTTGAGAAAGTTTAAATTCATGATTTAAATAAATAATTAATTTGTTACATTAAACTTAAGTTTTAATGAATAAATTCATTTAAATGGGGTTTTAAGGATTTGAATTTAAGTTATTATTATTTTAAAGAGTTTTAAATATATAATAATATTAAATTCATTTATGACAAAAATCTTAGCAGACTTGTATATATATGTGTGTGAGACATGTTTGATACAAGTCATCGTCTTTTATAAAACAAAGAGAAACCATTTCATCTTAAGAAAATGAATATGAACTAGTATTCAACAAGATCATTCACTATTTCTTTGTGTGTGGATACTTGTAGAGGGTGGTCATTTTTTAGAAAGGCAGCACATTTGAAGATCCAAATAAACCAAGATGCACACTTTGAAGACTTGACGAATCTATCTTCAAGTGGTAAGTTTTGTTTATATTTCTTTTGTGTTTTTATGAAATGCATGTGATCCTTGGTGGCTTAAGGGATAAAAATTATAAATTCTGTTGTATTTATGTTCCAATTAGATAATATATTCTGCCCGAAACCCCAACAATATCAACTTAAGTTGACTAATAAAAACTACAATCAAACTAGCAATCCCTAATATGGTGTCAAAAACTTAGTCCCTAGTAATAACACCAAAATCATGTTGAGTGTCTAGCAACAATACCAAAAACTTATCTAGTGTCCGACAATAGTGCCAAAGACTTGTTGAGTCCCCACAAGTATGTGAGTCATACAGGTAATAAAATGAATGTAAGTATAGATATCCATCTCATAGAAATCTAGTTGATAGTTTAAGAAATTAATAATGAATCAAATATTACTCTAGGGTTAGCTTACTCTAGGGCTGGCTCACTCTTTTGTGTGTGATGATATTTTTTTAGTGTTTGTCTAATATTATGTTTTATTGTTGAGCGAAGTATAAATTAGTGTGAAAATACTTAAGTGCCCTCTTAGTATTCAAGGTGACCATTATTCTTGGACTATCACTACTAAGGATGATTATTTCATAGTTTTTCTCTTAATATTTCATTTCCAAAATAATGTATCATTACATTTATGTGTACGCGTATATTATATTGCCTTGATTTGGTAGAATATTATTTGGGCTATTAGAGGTTAGTTCTCAAAATAATTTTGATAGTTATTTTGAGTATTAATTTATATTTTTGGATAGAAAATACTTATCATGCGTTGTGTAAAATTGAAATTTTCAATTTTAGAGAAGCTAAATTAGGGAATAATTGTTTTTAGATTTTTGGATTTTTAAAATTTTTAAAATGAAGTATAAATTTTAATTTGAAAAAAAATTGAAAATCTATCATGGTTAAAAATTAAATTTTAAATACAAACTTAATTTTAATTTTTAAAAAGGCAAAAATAAATATTTTAGAAAATCAAAAATATTGTGTAGTTTCTATTATGTTCGATAATGGTTCAGTTCAAAGGGATAATTAAAAGATTTAAATGGTAGAAAAAATTATTTTACCTAATTGTGGGCATGAGAATAGTTCTAAAACTAGGTTTGATATTTGGGCTCCATCTTATATATATATATATATTAAAATGTTTTGTTTTATTTGTTAACTTTTATTTACAAGTGGTATGATGATGTGTACATTTTTAAATGTTGTGGTGGATGGAAAAGAAAGATTTTGGGGCTGCTGGATTTTAATACTATGTATATTTTTACATTACCAATAGTATGGTTGTTCAATTGACAAAGGGGCAAGATGTTAAACCTATATTAAAGGTTTGTCACAATTTTCGATTTAGAGTACTAAAACTTAATTTTTGTTATATGTTAAGCCTCTTCAAAGGGTCGACACAATTCATGTGGCCTAAGAAAAATTGATCATCCATCTTCTTTTGTTGCTTTTATCTTTATTTTTTGTAGGAATGGACGATTTTAATGAAGCTTTAGGGGATAAGAGTACATCTAGAATATTTTGATTTCAATTTTGTTAAGTTAATATATGAATAATATAGGTGTTATAGTTTTTATAAATTTGTCATATGAACTTTGCAATGAACTACCTATGCTTGAGAATTCATAAGTCATTTAATTAGTAGAGTTAGTACATGAAGTTATTGTGTAAAATTATTATATTGAATTTTTAATGCACATGGTTGGAAGATGAATATTCATTCATATGAAAGAGTTATCACTATTGGAAAAGATCCTTGATTCTTATTTTCATATGTACATGCACCAATTCATATTTTCATGTGTACATAGTACATACATACATACATACATACAAGCGCGCGCACACACACACACACACACACTAATTTATATTAGTAATAAACATTCTTTGAAGAGTTTTGCAATTAGAATATACCATTAACAATTAGTCACTTATTGATACGAGATTAATCTATTTTTTTTATTTCAAAATTAAATAGGATTAACACAACAGGATGTGGAAATAATTTCCTTTTTCAATCAGGGCTCATTCCAATTAAGAAATAATATTTGTTCGAGAGGCATAACCCTCTTAAGAAGTTGAAATTCAATCCACTTCATTGTAGGAAATAAAATATATAGATAAAAATTTAATAGTGAATATAAATTCAATTTACTTTCAAATTCCGATGGCATTAACAATATCAAAAAATAAATAGTAATGGTTGTACTGTAAGAGAAATAAAATTGAGATGAAATTGTAATAAAAAAATATTTTTATTTTGGAGAATTTTTTGAGAAAGTATCTAGCTTGTTACGTTTTACAAATTCATAAATATTTTTGGGAAACATTTTTTTGTTTGTCTTAGAGATGTAATTAATATAAATCTTGGTGAATTGTAAAAAGATGAAAAAAAATTTTAAAAAATAATAATTTCTATTTTTTTATGGATATTGTAGCATGGTGTGTTTATTCAAAGAAAGGAAAGTTTTCATAATTTAAAAAATGTGAAATCATCATATGATTGCTATAATATTGTAGAATAGGTTGCTCAAATAAAAAAAAAAGGTTTCATATATAAGCATGAGAGAATGAATTTTTTTGTTTGTTACCTTTTACAAACCAAAAAATAGTAATGGTTGTGATGTGAGAGAAATAAAGTTGAATTGAAATTGTAATTATTTTTTTTTTAATTTTGGTGAATTATTTTGGAAAGCATCTAGTTTATTACCTTTTACAAATTCATAAAATATTTTTGTGAAACATTTTTTGGGTTGTCTTATAGAGATCTAATTAATAGAAACCTTGGTGAATTGTAAAAGATAGAGAAAACAAATCTTAAAAAAATAATGTTTTTTATTTTTCTTAATTTTTATGGATACTGTAGCACAATGTGTTTATTTAAAAAAATAAAATTTTAAAAAATTCAAAAAATATGAAATCATCGTATGATTGCTATAACATTGTAGAATAGAGTTACTCAGATAAAAAAAAAAGGGTTGATAAATAAGCATGAGAGAGTGAATTTTTTGTGTCAACTTACCTCATATCATTTTATCCCTTAGCCCATATATATATAAGCCTTGGGGCCCTGGGTCATAGCATGTAAGGCCCCCAACTTAGTAGTATAAGCAGAGCGATAAGCAAACACATCATAGTAAAACATATATATACAATTAATAAAAATCTTGGTGAATTGTAAAAAGGCGAGGAAAAAAATTTCTTAAAAAATAACATTTTCTATTTTTTATATTTTTTATGGATACTGTAGCACGTTGTTTTTATTCAAAGAAATATTTTTTTAAAAATTCAAAAAATGTGAAATCGTCATATATTACTATAATATTGTAGAATATATTTGTTCAGATAAAAAAATTATTTCATATATAAGCATAAGAGAGCGAGACTTGGTGCCTTGGGGTCAGAGCACGTAAGGCCCCCAACTTAGTGGTATAAGTAGAAAATGTTCTGTAATAGAGCCTAATTTGAGCATCCCTAACATCTAGGACAAATGGATCATGCCATTTGATATTAGAGCATCCCTAACATTTGTATTAGAGCGTTGTTCTGTAATAGGGCCTAATTTGATAATTAGATCTAATGTTTATTAGATCTATAGAAAGTTGAATCTAAGAAGAGCAAGGTTTGGTCACATAGTTTAGTTTGGCTATCAGATCTAGGGTTTACTAGATTAATGAAAAGGTGAATATGAGAATGGTTAGCATGGGAATATCTAGGATTGAGATAAAAAAGTTTATAGAGGACTTTGAACTATGAAAAATGAATATGGAGGATTTGCTTGTTGATAGAGATTATTAGTATATAATCAAAGAACCAAAACTAATGATAAGTAATCAAAAATCAAGGATGACTTCAATGGAGAAATTCAATGAACATGAGGCGTGATCTAAATGTGTTTGATAGACAAACTCTTGGTGATTGTATCATGTAGTATAACCACAAAGAATCTTTCAAAAAAGCTAGAATTATTTTGTCAAAGCAACTCATTGGTGAAAAAGTTGTTCCTAAGGAAGAATATACACAATGTGCATGTTTAGGAGGTTGATTATTTCTCATTATATTTGCATGAATTTCACACATTGATCGGCTAATTGTCCTCTAATAGTTGTGATGTCAAAGAAGTTAAAAAAGAAATTACCTACATCTATTTACTACTTGATTCATGTGATAATTTGATTATTATCATTGATAGTGGTATAATAGATATATCCTATGTGAAAATATTTTCAACATAATTTTTTGAGGATGTTAGGAGATAGATTATGTGGAAATACTTGAAAGAGACATTATATGTGAGATGAAGGATTAGAGAAAGATGTGTGTAGTCTAAAAGTAAATCAAATTCAAGAAAAAGATCAAAGAGTATGGATAAGTTGAAGTTGAAGTACTGGATATGCAGTTTAACTAGGCAGTTCAAGAGCAACTACTAAAGATGCCAAAAGATCATGACAAGTAAATATGGGGTCATGAGCAAGTCTTTGCTTGGCAGATTGGAATCATCCACTGGTGGTGAGATTCATTTTGATAAAGTATGTATTGATTATGTTGATTAGAACACTTAGTATATTGACATAGGTGCATCATATAACATGACTCCTCAGTAGAGCCAGTTCGCTCAATATGAATCATTTGATGGAGAATGTGACAATGGAGCATGTCTTGTCTAGTACAAATAATTGGGCATTGAAAGGTGAAAATGAAGATGCATGATAGGATTATTAAATACCTTTTGAAGGTGATGCACATTCCTACACTACAATAAAAACCATAATCAATGACGCGTAAAAAGCGTCATTATATATATATAATGTCGCTTATCGATAGCGTCATCCGCTAGCGTGACATAAAAAGTCTATACATATAATGACGTTTTAATGCAGTGTCGTTGAATCAAACCTTGATGCTAAAATAAAGTGTCATTTTTGTTAACAATGATGCTTTATTTGAGCGTCAAAGTATGATTCAACGACACTGCAAAAAAATGTCATTATATGTTGTAGCTATCGTAAATTTTTTTTAATACTACGACGCTTAGAAAAAGCGTCAAGGAAGATTATGATTTAAATAATTTTAAATTTAATAATTATTGTAAATATATTTAAACCTGTTATTGTAATACTGCATGCACATAAGAACAACATTCTTTATAATCCATACCAAGAATACAGTTTTCAAGTACAATGGGGACCTCAGACTTCTTACAAATCAAAAAAAAAATATAACACAATTTCAACATTCGTTTCTTAAAATCAATTCAAATTTTCTAATATATGCAACCCAATTGTGCCTTAACTTCATAAAACTGGTTCCTGCTAGCCTGACAAAGTTGAGAGTTAATTTCCAAATAAGGTAACCTACATACAAATAGATGAATAATAAATACTTACACTTGTAGAAAAAAATATATTATAGAGAATTAGAAAAAAAAACAGGAATGATAACAAAATATCATAAAAATAAATTATATGACAATTGACATATACGATTAAACAAATTTAACAAAAACAAAAACAAAGTTAGTAGTAATGGATAAAATGTAAAGCAGGAGATTTATCAATTATGGCATAAAAGTTGATAATGTCTTTTAAAATACAAAACAATAATAATCCATTTAAAACCTAAAGGTGTGTAGTGAGTTTAAAGATCTCACAAACAACTTGAAAAAATACTACAAAAACCAATTAAATATCATAAATTTAAAAGTTAAATTACTTGTCATCTTCCCAACACATCAAAAAAAACTCGATAAGATGCTATGTAATGTAATTTCAAGTTCTATTTGATTACATAAATATAGTAATCCAATCAACATATCGTTTTAGATTCATTAATAAAATATTGGTTGCATGAAAAAAAATTTGTGCCTTGAAATAATTATTATGTTTTATAAGGGTGAAAAGGTAATTTACACTGTTGTGGTAAAGTATTGAAACCAAAAGTCAAAATCATAATTTTTTCCATTGTCAATCTACAACAAAATATCTATGGTTGACAACATACAAAAAAGATAGTACGAAAACAAAAAAATTCTAATTACATATTCAAGTTTTGAATATTTAATTGAAAGTAAGAAGTAATAATTATAATCTCATTAAAAAAATACATTTATTATCACAATAGTTCATGGACCATTCCAAAGTAGGAAGATCTCCTAACTATACAAAAAAAAGTTTACGTCTAAACACCTAAGAATCATGCATTCAATATACTAACGTAATTCAAGATATGAAAATTATAGAAATATAATGAATATGTAAGTTAAATACTAAAATGTCTTCAAATGATTATGTCGAATAATTTACCTTCAGTCAAAGTTTGGTTCAAAAGAGATATAAATCACGAACCTCATCAAAAGTTAATGTTGTAAATGCCAAAATTTGTTAATGCTTCAATACAATAAGGTGTTACCAATGCTTTTCAAACCGAGGAAAGTATTAATTGAGTCACCAACATCACCCATTCAGATCGTACTTCATCAAACTCATCTTTGTTGTATGATTCCTTCCCATTAAATCGTTGAAAA
This sequence comes from Sapria himalayana, assembly GCA_029783825.1. Lineage (NCBI taxonomy): Eukaryota > Viridiplantae > Streptophyta > Magnoliopsida > Malpighiales > Rafflesiaceae > Sapria > Sapria himalayana. Next base: position 1,074,250 of record JAREIK010001928.1, read on the forward strand.
GTAAAGTATTATCTTAATCAATAAAATTGGAAAACTAAAAATAACTAATATATTGAGAAACAACAAATCAACACATACCTTTAATGTTAGACATCCTTGATCAAGAATGATATCTCTCGTATATCTCATCACATAGTATCCACATTGAACACTACCTTGTTATCTTGGGCACTGAATGTAAAATAAAATCAATATATATATATATATATATATATATAGAGTTACTTGCAAGTCATATTGTAAAAATTTTAAAATTAAGCAGAAGACACTAAATATTATACTACTCAGTTAATGAGTTATGTACCCCTAGTACAATCCAATTAGGCTCTCTTTTTGATGATGTATGTTTTTTAAAGTGAAGATTTCTTTGAGCCCTGCATTAAGAAAAAAAATGTATGTTGCAACAAAATGTTTCATTCTATAATAAGAAGAAAAAAATTTACATATTAACAATGCCTTTAAGATCATTTGCAGGTTGATGATGTAAGGAATCAAGGTAATAGGCGATCAAAGTCCTTATTTCAAGTACCACCAATACCCAATGACACCTACAAAATTAACATTAGTGCAACAACATATCATTTATAATTTAATATATATGCATACTTATCATTTATAATTTGATATATATGCATACTTATAATCTTACTTATGTTAAATAACTTACCCTGGATTATATGGAATAAAAACAAAATCTGCATTATTTGCATTCATCAACCGATTAGCTATAACCCTTAACTTATTTTTCTTGGTTGCTTCTCCCAATCCAGCTTTGGAAACCAATGTCGGATTTACAAAAATAAATCGCTCTGCCTCTTTAGCATCAACCATATTTTTATGCAAATGCCTGATTTAATTTCACACAATATTTAAAAGTTATAATATTTTAATTTAACTAATATTAAATACAATTTGCATAATGAAAAATTAAAGCATAAATAAGATAGTTAAAATATATGAAAAACAATTAAATTTTTATCGTACCATATATACAACAATAAGCAATTAGATGACACCTCTATTAATGATATAATGATATCCATGTCTTCTTTCATGAGGAAGGTCTTAAATGACTGTCCAAAAACCTCCTCTATGATTTCTACTGCATGTACGATCTCATCCTTTAACAAGCGCCCAACTAATGTAGCAAAGTTCTTGATATCTACAGGATTCTCATCATTTAAACTCAGTGTTCTCTCTCTATTACACTGTTTCTTAAATTTCTTTGAATCCTATCAAACATAAAATATCTTTGTATAAATAAGAATTGTCCTAGATAAACTAGTATTATTATTATTATTAAAAAATATTTTATTTAAATAAAACACATACCTGGATGCGAAGAGAAGTAGGAATGACAAATTGGGTAGACCATAAAATTTGATGCCGAATAGCATCTCCAATAGTGGTAATTCGGCTTGGAATAGGTACAGGAAGTAATACATTTGGATCATAAGAAACATCCACGGCAACAAGGAAGTTATCACCACATTCAAGTATCATAATTCCAGCTTCGACAATATTTTCTGTTGTCAAATAATAATTCAAGAAAAAGAAATAATCATTATAATTAACTACTTGCTTGCATGGGGACATAACCATATAGGTTCTCGTTTCTTGGTGAGCATGAATAATATACAATTAATTTATTTTCAAACACATTAGAAAATCACTTTAAAAAGCTCAATGATTGGAGTTTCTAGTAAAAGTTTACTGTGTTGAATTATAAGTTAGAAAAGGCTAACATGGTAGCTGATGAACTAAGCCATGAGATTGAGCATGATGTAATCAATAACCTTCAATATCTACAAAAATAATATATCAAACAAGACTACTCCAACATTTAATTTCAATTTCATTGATATAATATGTCATTGAAGGAAAGATTCAGAAAGATTATGACATAAGGAGTTTCACCATGTCCAGTGTCACAATAATGTTGATTCTAGAAGATTCTATAAGATTCTAGAATATCCAAGCTAAGCTCAGCAGTATGTTTAGGCCCAAGTTCAATTGATGTTCCATTATTTTTAATGTTTGTTTGTTTTTTACCATATAAGAATATGACATAAGGCAGAATTATCAAAAGTAAAATATATCTATCTGTCATAAGACAGAATTGTCATAAGACAGAATTTTTGATGTTTGTGTACAAGAGAGCACTCGAATTGTCATAAGTAAAATAAATTGGAGAAGAAGTTTGCATTGAATCATAGATAGAAATAAGAATTTTCAAATTACCAATTTCCTCGAGACAGAATCCCAGAAATGACTTGTGCCAAACTAACAAATGGCCTCGACACCATGGATTGGTATTCTTCGGCGAAGGAAAAGGTTTCCAACAAATGCAGTGCTTGTTGTGTCAGTTCAGCCCAACTCTTCTGCTGTTATTTCCGATTGCTCCCGACAAATAGAGCTTATAAATATGCATTTATAATACTGCGTTTTATGCTAAATTACTCGGAACACGTTCAATTTTATAATTAGGTTAACGCTAGCGAAGAGTTGATACATTTATAAAATTAATGGAAAAACTTACAGGATGCTACAAATATGGCGAATGATTTCGTAGACGCGATCTTGCAACTCTTTCTAGCGATAGATTATTCAATATAATTAAGTTAAGTATAATATTAAATTTTTCACATAATAATGACACTTCTAGTAAGTGTCATAAAAACTTAATACATTTTCCAAATAATGATGCTTTTAGAAAAAGCGTCATTAAATGTCTAATTACAAATAGTATAATGATATTTTCTGAAAGCGTCAAGATATAAAGCTTCTTTAATTTGTTGTTTTGTTGTAGTGCTAGTTGAGTAGGAATGTACATTCCTAATTTGATTTTGGTGAGTATGATGATGGATGATGGTGTGAAGTTTTCTTATGATGACAAAAATTGCAAGATAACATGAAGAACAATGGTGCTTGCTTCAGGAAAAAGGTTTGAAACCTTGTACAAGTTGCAATTAACATAATGATGACTCTATGTAGTGAGTCCATGAGTTCTAGTTAGAAGGAAGGCATGGAAAATAGGCAAGGAATGTAGTAGAGCCTCTTCATGGGTAATAAGTTCACATCAAGTTTGGAGTCCTAACCTAAAAAGATGGTGTCAAGAAACATGGAGTCATGACATGTAAATATGGTGTCATGATATGTTCTAGAGTTGCAGCTTGTACAAGGCTTGGGAATATGGAGTCATAATAAGGAAACACAATGTCATGACATGGAACTAGGTAGGAGAATCAGAGAAGTACAAAGTTGGGGAAGTCTCAATGAAGTCAAGACATGGAAATATTGTGTCATGACATGGTTTGGAGTCTATACATATAAATGATAGCAATACAAACTAGCCTATTGGCATGGTTCACAAGCATGGAGAGTCGGTGACTAGGTACAAGTCATGGGTCATGGGTTCATGACCATTTTAAAAAAACTCATCCCAATATTTGTGTGGCAGATGCATGCCTTCTACCTATTACGTTTATGTATTGGGTCCCAACATTGAAAGCCATATGGGATTGGTTTTAAAAAAATATTTTTACTAGCCATTAGATTTCATTCCAGTTGGCATTTCAGAAAATCGATGAGAACTATATTTTTTGCTCGTCTTAATTAAAAAAATAAAAAAATTTAAAAACAAAAAATATATATTATTTTAATATAAAAAGTTTCTATAAATATATGAGTATAAATTTCTTGATATTCATTAAACTCATTTTCTCTCATCTCCTCTCCTCTTTTAGCTCTTCTATGCCATTCTTTATTGTTTGTTATAGCCAATGGGCTAGCTAGTTTTGAAAAAAAAAGTGAACTATGACTGCTAATCAAATAAAGTTACAATGTTATGGTACACATTTATTTTTGTATATTAATTTGTGTTATAATTAATATTTTTTGAAAATTTAAAATAATTAAAAATTTTAAATTTAGAAATATAAATAAAATAAAAAATGAAAAATAATAATTTTAATAATAATGAATTTGACCTAAATATATACAATAACAATAATCAGACTGAAAAGTCTGAGGCCAAAACTAGGTTCTCTCTAAAATTCTTGACCTATTTACAAAAAAACCTAAAGCTATGTGAACATTAGTAGTATGGACTTACTTTAACATACTAAAAAATAAAAATTTTATGAGTATTATAGAAAAATTAGCACACTATATATATTGTAAAATTAATATATATGTAGAAGTATAGGTAACATTGGACACCTTAAGAGGTATGTCATCAATATACTAAAAAATATAGTATATTAGATCTCCGACAAACTCAATTAAGCGGCATGACATTTAAAATTGGATCAACTTCAACTTCATTGACTCCATTCGTTTTTACAATGACTTTGAGAGAGAAGATATGACCAAATTGATTAATATCATGAGTTTTTCGATTAGATTTTAGAGATTTCTAGGATAGTTCGTATTATGCAGACCAACTTTCAATCTGCTTATCATAGAATTTCTAAGTCCACTTATGTGTATGACATACTAAAATATTATAAGTTAGAAAATAATTAATAATTAATAAATTTAGGAAATATAGTGAAGTGGTGCCCATGATATCCAACATATGAAATGGTTTGCTGATGTATCATTTGTATGTTTCGCTGCCCACTATGTTGATTTTTAAGTAAAAACTTAATAAAATAAATTTAGGATTTTCTGATATCATCAATCTTCATGATAGCCATGCCATATACGAGTACATGATATGGATCTTTAGAAAATATGATATTTAGAATAAAATTATTAGTATTAAATACTATAATACTTCAAATAAGAGAATCATCATCAATAGTTTTGTCATGATCATCAGAGATAAGTTGTTAGGTCAGACTTTTCATGTTAGGCATATGTATCATGTAATTAACCTAGCATACAAGTAGTAATAAAATTTATTTACCAACATTAAAAAATAAAAAACACACAAAAATAACTTTGGATGCCTAGCATACAACAAGAGTTTAATAGTCTGTTTGTTAGTAGACCTAATAAAAAAAATTCAAACAGATGTGAGATATTGTTGGAATTATACATACTTGATGTTAGAGTTATATTTTGGCTACTAATACATGATATTTAACTATATCAATAATAAGAGTGATGAAGTTATTATTGATGATTCAAACTAAGATATATAAATGTTTTTTATAAAATTCTTAAAGATTTTTTATGATACGATGAATATATATTCTTCTATATACATTACCACCACTTGCATTACACTTGAGTTCATGTACAATATTAGTAACATGTTTAGTAAGCATAGAGGATAATTTCATTTACTATTATGGTTGTTGAGATGGAAACCAAGTATTTAAAATATAGGTCATCCATTCTAACACTGTATTTCTTGGCAATATGTATGAAATCTATGATTAATAAATAAAAGGTATAAAATATATTAAGATTCATATCAACTTGCATTAACCAAGAAGACAAACTTAAAGTTTTATCCATGAAAATTTAACAAACATATTTACATATTATGATACTAGGTATGATAGTTTTAGTAAGACTCCTAGTATGGACATGGATACCCTATTTGAAATGATGAATTTTATATTCAATTAAAAAGGAGCAAATGATTGAGTGGTCCATCAAATAGGAGAAAGCTATCTTACCAGTAGAAATCATATAAATGTACTTGATTCATATTATCTAAGATGACATATGATCTACTTACCTCTTCAATATCTAACATAACAAGAAAGTGTACTTTTCGCTAGCTACCAAATATTTCAAATAGGAGATCTAAACTATGAATAGATATCATAGAGATCCTTGCATGCTTGAAAGACTAAGAATATTAATGGATGAGTATTCATAATAAAGCAAAATAGTTATTAATAGATGAGGACTCATGGGACATTGAGGATATTGAAGCTACAGTAGCACTAACTCTGGAATCATACATAATGATGATGATCTATATTCACACTACCATACAATTGATACGAACTAATGACTCGTGTGATGATAATGTGTATTTTATTTATTTTTGTTTCAGCTTATATTAATTATTATGTATCATATTTTAGATTTTAATTTTTTCATGTGATATTTTGAATTGAGTTGAATGTAAAAAAATTATTTTTATTATTAATTTAATTTTGATTCATTAGATTTATAATGCATTGTACTTTTTAATTATATATTTATAATAAAAAAAATCACAATTTCAAAAAATTTTAAGTGGGCAATTACGCTTCTCAAAACTAGCATGACCTAGAATTGACTTGGCATGACTTGGAATCAACTAGACATAACTTGACATGTAGGTGCCTGGCTATGAGCCAATAGGGTCATGCTAGGATGAGTCATTATGATTCTGTGCAATATTAGGCATGACATTATGGCTTGATTAAGCCACAAAAAATTGAGCCATGTGGTACAACATGGTCTATTTGAAACCTTAAGTATTTTGTAATTAAAGTAGAATTATGGATGCCTTGCTAATAGAGTAAGTAAGGTTTTGGTGATAAATTACTAAGATACAATTACAATGAGATTTTCTTTAGTAGTGATAGTCCAAGGTTGATAATCACCTTATATGCCAAGAGGGCGAAATAAAAATCTATTTCATCTTACTCGTCTTCTAATAATCAAGCATAACATTGTCTCAATATTCAAAAAAATCATCATACACAAGGAAGTAACCAAACCTAGAGTCTAAGTATCTACATGAGAATCAAGTTGGTGTTCTCAACTTGAATTACAATTAATTTATTATTATTTGGTCAAACTATTCATATAATGTTTATAGTATTGATATCTAGAGATATTTGGACTTCATTACTTATACGGCATATAAACTTGTGTTATTTCATTGGGCCTATTCAATTATCCAACAACATTTAGTGATGTGTTTCAAACATTAAGTATTGGTACTATAACAAAGTTGTAATATTTATATCAGAGAAAAGTTATGCCAGGAACCTTAGATTCCTCCTTATATTTGAGAAAGACACACAGTGGTGTGATTCACCCTTTGAGTTGTAAAACTTGGTATGAAAGCCAAGTGTGATTTTTATGGGATCCTTCAAATATGTTGGATGTTAGATCCTAATATTTGGCATCATAACATACCCAACAATATATATATGCACAAATACACACACAAACATATATAAATAAATAAATACACACACACACACATACACATATACATATACATAGTTATATATAACTGATGCCAACAACTTAGAGCAAAGTGAACTAGTATTTGTAGAAGTAAATGACATTTTGAATAGTTCTACACCAAAGAAAACTATAACATGCCCCAAGTACATAAATTATATGTTGCTGAATAATGGTGGAGAACTAAAATGCTATAATAAGGCATGTTAGATAGAAAATTAGGACAAGTGGAAACATTCCATGAAAGAGAAAGAAGAAGAAGAAGCGGAGGAGGAGGAGGAAGAAGAAGAAAATGAGGAAGAATAAAAAGAAAAAAAAAAGAAAAGAAGAGGAAGAAGAAGAAAAAGAAAAGTAAGAAGAATAAGAAGAAGAAGAAGAAGAAGAAGCAGAGGATGAGGAAGAAGAAGAATATGAAGAAGAATAAGAAGAAGAAAAAAAATAAGAAGAAAAAAAAAGAAAAAGATAATGAGGAAGAAAAGAAAAAGATAACGAGGAAGAAGAAGAAGTGGAAGACAAAGAGGAAGATAAAGTGAAAGAAGAAGAAGAAGAATAATAATAATAATAATAATAATAAGAGGGAGAAAATGAATAAAAGGAAGAAGAAATAGATTGAGAGGAAGAGGAAGAAGAGGAAGAAGAAATAGATTAAGAAGAAGAAAAAGAAAATGAAGAAACATAAGAAGAAGAATAAGAAGAGGAAGAGGAGGAGGAGGAGGAAGAAGCTTAAGAAGAAGAAGAAAAGGAAGAAAATGAATAAAAGGAGGAAGAAGAAGAATAAAGTTGAAGAAGAATAAGAATATGAAGAAGAAAAAGAAGAGGAAGAGGAGGAGGAGGAGAAAAAAGAATAATAATAATAATAATAATAAGAGAAAGAAAAAGAAGGAAAGGAGGAAGAAGATGAGGATGAAGAATAACAAGATGAGGAAGAAAAAGAAGATGAGGAGGAGGAGGAAGAACAAGAAGTAGTAGAAAAAAAAAAGAAGATGAAGTGGAAGAAGAAGAACGAGAAGAAGAAGAAGAGGATGGAGATGTTAACCGGGCCGGGTCGGCCCGGACCAGCACGAGGCACGGCATGATTCGGCCATGCTTGGGCCAGCTCGGCATGGGAATTTTTTATGCTCGGGCTCGTGTCGTGCCCGACCACTGCACCAATCGTGTCGTGCCATGCCGAGGCCAACCGGGCCTTGTGCCATGCCTGGCCCAGCATTGTACCATGGCCCATTGGTACTGTACCTCGGTACGAGCTGAGAAACCTATTTTTTAAAAAAAATTAGGGTTTCATGCGGTGCGGCAGTGGGACGATGCATGCCAAAACCCTAATTTTTTTTAAATTAGGGTTTCAGTGGTGAGGGGGCTCGTCGGCGTGCACCAAAACCCTAATTTTTTTAAAATAGGGGTTTGGCATGCGGTGGCACGATGTCATGCAGCCGAACCCGGCAGATTAGTGTCGCGGGCCCATGCCGAGCTGACCTCCATAGAACCGTGCCATGCCAAGCACGAAAGCACAGCCAGGCCGGCTATAAATGGGTCGGAGCTGGCTGGCACGTCTCGTTTGAAAAAACTAGAAGAGGAAGAAGAAGTAGAGGAAGAAGAAGTAAAGGAAGAAAAAGATGAAGAAAGGAAGAAAAAGAAGAAGGAGAATTAGAGAAAGAAGAGAAAAAAAAAGAAGAAGAGGAGGAGGAGGAGGAGGAGAAAAACAAAAAATAATAAGAGGATGAAGAAAAAGAATAGGAGGAAGATGAAGAACAACAAGAAGAGTACAAAAATAAAAAGTAGAAGAAAAATAAAATTTAAGTCAAAGAAGAAGAAATGGAAGAAAAACAAGAAAAATAAAAAGAAGTATAAAAATAAGAAGAAAAAAAAGAAGAAGAGGAACAAAAAGAAGAAGAAAAAGAAGAAGAGGATGAGGAAGAAGAAGAAGAAGAAGAAGAAGAAGAAGAATAGGAGGAGGAAAAAAAAGAAGAAGAATAAAAGAAGGAAGGAGGAGAAGAAGAATAGGAGAAGGAAGGAGAAGAAGAAGAATAGGAGAGGAAGAAGAAGAAGAATAGAAGAGGAAGAAGAAGAAGAAGAAGAATAAGAAGAATAAGAATAATAAAAAAAAGAAGAACAAGTAGAAGAAGAAGAAGAAGAAGAAGGGGGGAGAAGAAGAGGAAGAAGAATAAAAAAAAGAGTAGAAAAAAGAAGAGGAATACAAAGAAGAATAAAAATAAAAAGAGAAGGAAGAAGAAGAACAATAAGAAGAAGAAAAAAGAAAAAGATGAATAAAAATAAGAAGAAAAATAAGAAAAAGAATAAGAAGAAAAATAAGAAAAAGAAATAAGAGAAAAAAAAAAAAATAATAATAAATAAGAAAATACTAATAAAAAATAAGAAAAAGAAAAAGAATAAAAAAAAAGAGAAAGCATATGATAAGAAGAAGAATAAGAAGACGGATAGAAAAAGAAAAAAATGAGAAAAATAAGAAGATGAAGAAGAATAAATAGAAGAAGAAAAAAGAATAAGAAGTAGATGAAGAATAAGAAGAAGAGGAGGAGGAGGAGGAATAAGAAGAACATGAAAAGGAAGAATAAAAAGTAGAGGAAGAAAAAGAATAAGAAGAAGAAGAAGAGGAAGAAAAAGAAGAACAATAAGAAAAAGAAGAATAACAAGAGGAAGGAGAACAAGTCACATATGAAAAAGAATAGAAAGAAGTAGAAGATGTAGAAGAAGAAGAAAAAAAAAGGAAAAGAAGAGGAAGCAGAGAAATAAAAATAAGTAGAATAATAATAATTAGAAGAATAAAAAGATGAAGAAGAGGAAGAAGAAAAAGTGTAGTAGATGTATGAAGAAAAAGAAGAGAAGAAGAGTAAGAAAAAGAAAAAGAAAAGAAAGTAGAAGTAGAAGAGGAAGAAAAAGAGTAATAATAAGAAGAGGTAGCAGAAGAAGAAGAAGAAGAATAATAATAATATTATTAAGTGGAAAAATAAAAAAAAGAAGAAGGTGAAGCAAAATAAGAAGAGGAAAAAGAAGTGAAAGAAGAATTGAAAGAAGAAGAAGAAGAAGAGAAAGAAGTAAAGAAAATAGAAGAAGAAAAAGAGGAAGAAGTAAAGAAAATAGAAGAAGAAAAAGAGAAAGAAGCAAAGAAAGAATAAGAAGAAGAAGAAGAAGAGGAAAAAGAGTAAGAAAAAACAAAAAAAAGAAGAAGAAAAAGAAGAGGAATAAGAGTAAGAAAAAAAAAAGAATTAGAAGAGGAAGAAGAAGAAGAAGAAGAAGAGGAAAAGGAAGAAGAAGAAGAATAAGAAGAGGAAAAGGAATAAGAAGAAGATGAAGAGGAACAAGAAGTTGAAGAAGACAAAAAGGAAGAAAAAAATAAATAAGAGGAAGTGCAAGAAGAAAAAGTTAAATGAGTAGTAAATGAATAAAAAGTTAAAGCAGTAGTAAATGAAAAAAAGGATATAAAAGAAGAATATGAAGTAGAAGAAGAATAGAAAGAATATGAAAAAAATGATTAAGAAGAAGAGTAAGAAGATGAACTAAATGAGGAAGAAGAAGAGAAAGAATGAGAAGAAGAATAGGAATAAAAAGAAAAAGAACATGAAAAAGAAAAAAAAAGAAGATGAAAAATAAAAATTAAAAGAAGAAAAAGAATAAGAGGAATAAAAAATAAATAATGAGAAGATGAAGAATAAGAAGAACAAGAGGAGGAGGAAGAAGAAGAAGAGGATGGAGAAGAAGAAGAGAAAAATGAAGAAAATAAAAATGTAGAAAAAAAGAGTAGAAAGAACATAAGAGAAGAAAGAAGAGAAATAATAGTTAGAAAGAATAAAAAAAATAAGAAAAAGAAGAGTAAGAGGAAGTGGAAGAGGAAGAATAAAAAAAATAAGAGTAAGAATAAGAAGAAGAGGAATAATAAAAAAAGAGAAATAAAAAGATGGAAAGAAGTAAAAAGAGTAATAAAAAGAATATCTGGAAAAATAAGCGGATGAAGAAAAAGAAGTGGAAGAATAAGTAAAATAAGAAGAAGAAGATGATGAGGAAGAAAAAGAGGGGCAAGAAGGATAAGAAGAAGAAAAAGAAGAATAAGAAGAAGAGGAAGAATAAGAAGATGAATGTAAAGAATTTGAAAAAGAAAAAGAATAGAAAGATGGAGTTTAAGAAGAGGAAAAATAATAGAAAGAAGAAAAAGAAGAAAAGAAGGAAGATGAGGATGTAGAACGATAAAAAGATGAATAAGATGAAAATGTAGAAATAAAAGAAGAAGAAGAAGAGAAAGAGTATGAAGAAGAAGACAAGGAAGTGTAATAAGAAGAAGAAGAAATATAATAATAATAATATGAAGAATATGAATGAGGAAAAGTGGAAGAGGAAGAAATCTATAAAGAAAAAGATGAAGATGAATAAGAAGTTGAAGAAGAGGACGAAGATGATGAAAAAGAAGAATAAGAAGATAAAGAAGAATAAGAAGAGAAAGTGTAGAATAAAAAATAAAAGGAATAAAAGGAAGAAGATGACAAAGAAAAAGAAATTGAAGAAGAAAAGAGGAAGAAGAGAAAAAATAATAAATAGAGCAAAAAAAGAAAAATAAAAAGAAGAAGAAAAATAATAAGATAAATAATAAGATAAATAATAAGAAAAATAAAAATAAGAAGAGAATGAAAAATAAGAAGAGGAAGATAAAGAAGAAGAATAGATCAAAAAGAGGAATAAAAAAAAAATTAAGGAGCAGTTGGATAAGAAGAAGAACAAGTGGAAGTAAATAAAAATAAGAAGTTGAAGTTAAAGATGAAAAAAAAAATATTGAAGAAGAAGAAGAAGAGCAACAAGAAGAAAATGAATAAGAAGAAGATGAATATAAAGAGGAAGAATAAAATGAAGAAGAAGAATAGGAAGAAAAAGAAAAATAATAGAAGAAAAGAGGAGTAGGAGTAATATGAAGAAGAAGTGAATAAAGACGAAGAATAGGAAGATGAAGTAAACGAAAAAAATGAAGAAGTAGAAGAAGAAAAAGGAAAAGAGGAAGAAGAAAAAGAAGAAAGGGAAGAAGATAAAAAAAGTAGAAGAAGAAAAAATGGAGACGAAGAAAATAAAGAAGAAAAGGAAGAACAAGAACTATAAGAGGAAAAACAAGAAAATGAAGAGGAATGAACAAGAAGAAGAAAAAGAAAAAAATAAGAAAAAAAGAAGGAAAACAAGAAGAAGAAGAAGAAGAAGAAGAAAAATAGAATAAAAAAGAGGAATAAGAAGTATAAATGGAACTAGAAATGGATGAAGAAAAAGAAGAGGAAGAATAAGTGAAAGAATAAAAAGTAGAACAAGAAGAAGAAGTAAAGAAAGTAGAAGAAGTGGAAGTAGAAGAAGAAGAGAAAGAATAAGAAGATGAATATAAAGAAGTAAAAAGCAGAATATAAAGATGAAGTTGAAGAATAGCTAGAATTAGAGGAAGACAAAAAAAAGGAAGATGAAGATGAAGATGAAGAAAGGGAGAATGAAAAATAAGAAGAAAAATGTAAAAAGAAGAAAAATAAGAGAAAGAAGATTTAGAAGAAGAAAAAGTGTTTGAAGAAGAATAAGAAGAAGAATAGGAAGAAGAAGAAAAAGAAGAAGAAGTAGTAGAAGAAGAAGAGAAAGAAGAAGAATAATAAAATGTAGCAGTAGAGGAAGAAAAATAAGAATAAGAAGAAGAAGAATAAGGGGAAGAAGAAGAAGAAGAAGAAGAAGAAGAAGAAAAGGAAGAAGAAGAAGAAGTAGTTGAAGAAGAAGAGGAAGAAGAAGAAGTAGTAGTAGTAGAGGAAGAAAAATAAGAAGACGAAGTAGTAGTAGTAGTAGGAGGAAGAGGAGGAGGAGAAGGAGAAGGAGGGGGGGGGGGGGAGGAGAAAAAGAAGAAGAAGAAGATAAAAAAATTAGGAGGAGGAGGATTATAAAAAGAAAAAAGAAGATAATAAAGGAGAGAATGATGGTGATGATGAAAAAGGGGGTAGGGGGTAGAAGAAGAAGATAAGAAAAAAAATAAGAATAAGAATAAGAATTCAATGAAGGAGATCAAAAAGAAGATCAAGAATTAAAAAAAGAAAATAAAGAAGTAGGAATAGAAACAAGATTAAAATTTGAAGAAAAAGAACAATAAGAAAAACTATAAATTGAAAAGAAGAATAATAAGAAAAACAAAAAAAAAGTAAAAAAGAAGCATAAGAAAATGTGAAGAAGAAAAAGAGGAAAAATAAGAAGAAAAATATAAAGAAAATATAAAGAAGAAGAAGAGCAAGATAAAGAAGAATAGGAAGAATAAGTGAAAGATTAAGAGGAGGAAGAAAAAGAATATGATGATGATAAATATGAAGAAAAAGTAGTAGATGATTAAAATGAAAAACAAAAAAAAATTAAGAAATAGAATGAGGAAAAATAAGGATATAAAGAAGAAGATGATGATGATAATGATGATGATGATGGAAAAGATGATGATGATGATGGAGAAGAATAAGATAAAGAATAATAATAAATTTAATAAAAAGAAGATGAATAAGAATAAAAAGAATAAAAAGATAAAAAAGAAGAAGAAAAATAAGAACAACATGATAAATAATAAGAAGAAGAAGAATAAGAACAATAATAAGAAGATGAAGAGAGAGGAGAAGAAGAAAAATAATAGTAAAAATAAGAAAATAAGAAATAGAAGTAGACTATTTCTTCATCTTCTTCCTTTTCTTCTACTTTTGTGTTTTTATTCTTCATTTTATTCGTTGTCTTCTATTTATTATTTTTTTCTTATTCTTCACCTTCTTCTTCTTCTTCTTCTTCTTCTACTTGTTCATCTTTTTATTATATTTATTATTATTCTTCTTATTACTTTTCTTATTTTTCTTCTTCTACTTCTTCTTTTAGTTCATATTTTTTTATTCTTCTCCTTCTCCTTCTAATATTATTATTCCTTCTCTTTCATCATTACGTTATACTAGTTATTATTCTTTCTTCTTCTTCTACTTCTATTTAATCTTCTCTTTCTTATTTTGCTCTTTTTTTTTCTTTTTCTTCTTTTTCTTAAAATTCTTCCTATTTTTCCTTTTTTTTCCTTCTGCTATTTCTTCTACTACTACTTCTTCTATTTACTTTCTACTTTTTTTAGTCTTATTTTTATTAATTATTTTATTTTTTATTCTTATTCTTCTACTTTTTCTTCTTATTTTTCTAATTTTTTTTTCTTATTCCTCTTCATTTTTATTCTTCTACTACTTTTACTTTTTTTTTCTTCTACTATTTCTTTCTAATCTTTTTTTTCTTCTTCCTTTTTATTCTTCTTATTCCAATTCTTCTTTATATACTTCTTTTTATTTTTTTTTCATGCGCTACTTTTTTTTTTCTTCTACTTATTATTATTATTATTATTATTATTATTATTCCTCTACTTATGGTTTTTATTTTTTTTTTCTTTTCTTTAATTCTTTCTTTTTAATAATAATCATCATTTTCATAATCATTAACATTAACTTCTTTTTTTTTTTCTTCATCATCATCATTAGGTGTTTTCTTCTTCTTCTTCTTTTATTCTTCATTTTCTTTTTTTTTTCTATTTATTTTTCTACTACTTCTTCTTTTTATTAATATTATTATTATTATTATTATTATTCATTCTTTTCTTAGTCTTCTTCTTAGTCTTCTTCTTATTATACTTCATGATCTACTACTTCTTCTTTTTCTTCTTCATTTTTTTCATCTTTTTCGTGTTCCTTATCTTCTTGTACTTATTCTTCTTATTCCTCTTCATTTTCATCATTTTTTTTCTTCTTTTTCTTTCTCTTCTTCATTTTATTCTTTTTATTTCTCTTCCCCTTCTTCCTCTTCTTCTTATTCTTCGAAATATTTTTATACTTTTTCTTTCTATTATTTTTCTTATTCATCATTTTCTTCTTCTTCCTCTCTGTGTTCTTATTCTTCTTTGTCTTTTTCCTTTTCTTATTTTTATTCTTCCTCTAATTCTTCTTCTAATTATTTTTCTAATTCTTCTACTACTACTATTTCTTCTTCTTCTTCTTCCTCTTCTACTACTATTTCTTCTTCTTCCCTCCTCTTCTACTACTATTTCTTCTTATTCTTCCTCTTCTACTATTATTTATTCTTCTTCTTCCTTGTCTTCTTCTTCTAATTTTTCTAGTTCTTTTCCTTCTTTTTCTTCTTCTTCTACTACTCCTGCTTCTGCCCCTGCTCTCCTTCTTCTTATTAGTATTTTCCTTTTTCTTTTTCTTTTTCTTTTTCTTTTTCTTCTTCAACTTATTTTTCTTCTTCTTCTTTCTCCTATTATTATTATTCTTCTTCTACTATTACTTCTTCTTATACTTTTTCTATTTCAATTTTTACTTTTTCTTCCTTTTCTTTTTTATTCTTTTTATTCTTTTTATTCTTCATCTCTTTCTTTTTCTCCATCCTATTTTCCATCTCCTTCTCCTTCTACTTTTCCTACTCCTACTTTTCCTACTCCTCCTTCTTTTTCTTCTTCATTTTCTTCTTCCACTTCTACTACTTCTTCTCCTTTATCTTCATCTTCATCTTCTTCTCCTTATCCTTCTCCTTCCCCTTCACTTTCTCATCCTCATACTTTTTTTCTTTGTCCTTCTCCATCTTATTCTCTTTCTCCTCCTACTTCTCCTTTTCTTCTCGTTCTATTTCTACTCATTCTATATCTGCTCATTCTTCTTCTCTTAATTCTTCTACTTTTTTCTACTCCTTTTCTCCTCCTTTTCTCCTCCTTTTTCTCATCCTTTTTCTCCTTCTCATTCTTCTTCACATTTTCCATCTATTTCTCCTTATCTTTTTCCTTCTCCTTCTACTTCAAATTCTACTTTTGTAGTTACTCTTACTCCTACTTCATCTTATTTTTTTATACTTCTTCTTTATATTCTTACTCCTCTTCTTCTTTTTCTTTTTCCTTATTATCATCTTCTTTTTCTACCAATTTGTCTTATTCTTCTTCTTCTACTACTACTACTTTTACTTTTTATTTTTAAACTTCTTTTTTTTATTCTTCTTCTTATTATTTATTTTTTCACCATTATCCTATTCTTCTTTTTCTTCTTCTTCCTCTATTTCTTCTTCTTCTTCTTCTTCATCATCTTTTTCTTCCTCTTCCTCTTACTCTTCTTTTTATTCTTCTACTTCTTCCTATTTTTCTTCTTCTTCTTTTTCGTTACCATCATCATCATTATCTTCTTCTTCTTTTTCTTCATCTTCTTTTTCTTATTCTTCTTTATCTTCCCCCTCCTATGCTTCTTCTTAATTTTATTCTGCTTATTCTTCATTTTTTTTCTTCTTATTCCTCTTGTTCTGCTTCTTTTTTTTCTTCATCCTATTCTTTTTCCTCTTCTTTTTTTTTCTTCCTATTTTTCTTCTTCTTCCTCCTCTTTTTCTACTTCTTTTTCTACTACTACAACTACTAATTCTTCTTTTTCATCATCATCATCATCATCTTTTTCATCTTTTTAATTTTATTCTTCTTCATTATCATAATAATCTTCTTCTTCTTCTTCTTATTTTCCTTTGTATTCTTCTTCTCCTTCTTCTTCTTTTCATTATAATCATCATCTTCTTCTTTTTCTCATTCTTTATTTTCATCTTCATCATCATCTCTATCGCTTCTTATTCTTTTTCTTCTTTTATATATTATTATTATTCTTCTTCTTCTTCTTCTTCTTCTTCTCTTTCTTCTTTTTTCTCTTTTATTTCTCCTTATTCTTCTACTTCTTATTTATGTTCTTCATATTTTTTTCCACTTATTCTATAAAATATTTTTCTTCTTATTATTCTTCTTCATTTTCTTCTTCTTCTTTTACTTTTTCTTTTTCTTTAACTTCTTCTTATTATTATACTTTTTCTTCTTCTTCTTATTCTGCTTCCTCTTGTTTTGCTTCTTCCTATTCTTTATTTTCTTTTTCTTTTTCTTGTTCTTGTTATTCTTCCTCTTCCTATTCTTCTTTTTCTTCCCATTTTCTTCTTTTTCTTCCTCTTCTTCTTGCACTTCTTTCTCTTTTTCCTATTGTTCTTCTTTTTCTAGTTATTCTTCTTCTACTTCTTATTTTACTTCTTCTTTTTATTCTTCTTCCTAATCCTTCTCATCTTCTTATTCTTCTACTTGTTCTTGTTTCATATCTTCTTCTTCTTCTTCTTCTTCTACATCTTTTTCTTTTTCAACTTCTTTTTTCTTCTTCTTCTTTTTCTTATTCTACTTCTATTACTTCTTCTATTTCATCTGTTTATTCTATTTTACCTTCTTTTTTTTCTCTTTCTTCATTTTATTTTAATTTTTGTTCATCTTATTCTACTTCTTCTTATACTTCTTCTTCTTTTACTTAATTTACTTATTCTTCTTATTCATTTTGTTCTTCTTTTTCTTTTTCTTTCTTTTTTTTTCTTCTTCTTCTAATTATTCTTTTTTTCTTCGTCCTCTTCATTTTTTTTCAAAAAGGTTGTATATTTTTTAAAATTAAACTCTCACTTTTTGGTGGAGGAAAACCTTTACAAAACCATTGTTCAAAATTATAATTTCTTGCAACTTAAAAAAATAGGACAAATTCTATGGCACAAATATAATTAAATAGAGACATCTTATCCACCACATTATAGGCCTTTAATAAGGCTAACTTTATCACAAAAAGTAGCTGATGATTTACTTTCTTTGTGAGCTTTGATCTGACTTTTAGCCCATGAGCAGTGAGGATGATCATTGAAGAGGTAGTGTCATGTTAGGAGGCTGATGAATGGAAGTCAGCACATGTCACAACATCAAATATAATGTATGGTAAGCATGAAATTTTGCCTTTGATAGGGTTTTATATCCGAAAATATGGTAGCAAAAAGATGAGGCAGAACCCCATGTACTGCTCATGTTTTAGGTAGTATAGTTACTAAAAATAGGAGGCATCTGACATGAAGCTTTTTTCTTTTGTCCCTTGTTAGCATGTGTTGTGGCTTGTTCTATCTTTAACTGATTTCTTTAGCTCACAATTTAATGTTACTCTTGAAGCTTTTGCAGATCTTACTCCAGCTTTAACTAACTACAATAGTAGCTCCTTCAAACTCTTTCAAAGCTTTAACTAACTGCTCGTAGCTTCTCTTACATTTTTCCATGTGGCTGCATACACTTCCTCTCTAAACAATAGCCTGCAAGAAAATATGCTAGAAACTTCATAGAAATTGCTGGAGTCTGTTGGGCCCCATTATTCCCCTCTCTCTTTGTCAGCATGTTGTGGCAGCTCTGATTTTTAGTAGCTGCAATGGCTGCTTTATCTCTTCAGTTGCCTACAACCTATCATTGAAAACCTGCACCCACAAGCATAAATGCATATTACTTGAGTTTGTAGCTCTGGTTTTTAGCATCTGCAATGGCTACTCTGAGTAGCTGCCTACGACCTATCATTGAGAACTTGCACCCACAAGCATAATACAAGCATTTAAAGCCATTATAACCATTCTATCATTGTAGCAGCTTTGTAGCTACATCTCCACAATCCCATGAGTCTGCACCATTAGCATGCCCCCTCTTTCTGCCCCTTTGCCTTTCTACTACATCTAATGACTACCTGCATCCATAAACAAACATATATCCACAAACAAACAAGCATATACTTACAAGCCCTTATAATGGGGCTATAATTGCCTTTAAGTTGCCTAATTGGCAGTCCCGTTTTGTTGTGCCATGATGCCTCTTTCTGCCCTTTTTTCTACCCTTTTAATCAACCCCTCTATTGCCACTTTCATTAGCCTGCATACAAACAAGTGAGCTAACACAAACATATACATATAATCCTTTATAACCTTTCATTCCACAGGGCTACAACTACCCTCAAGCAGCCCTATTGGCAGCCCCATTTACCTGTCTAGATCTGCCCCATTAGTCTGCCCCCTTTTCCTGCCCCTTTACCTACCACCATTAGCAGCCCCATTGAGCTGTTCCATAATGCTGCCCCATTTACTTGCCTTCTATCCTAGAGGCCTTTTCTCTCTGAAGAAGGCCTCTTCCCTTTTGAATGTATGGGACCCCCTTCTGTCAACCCTTGCCTCACCTATTAATTCTTTAGGTAGGCAAGCATGATAGACTTGAGTGAGTCCCATATCTCTGGCCCTTGCCAAACCATCCGCCAGCATGTTTGCTTCCTTGTAAATGTGGTCTGCCGAGCTGCTCATGATAATCATGAGTTCACTTATTTTATCTATCTCAGCCTGATATCTCTACATCTCAAGATTCTTATTAATCAGGCCTATCAGTAACTTAGAGTCTACCTGTATCTCAATATTTTTATACCCATTCTCTAAGCATAGTTGTAGAACTATCAACAATTCCGAGGAGGCTTCATATGATTCTAAGAGAGATTCCCCCATGTCATTTTTCCCATCGAGGCATTTTATTCATAAAATGCCTCGATGAAAGGATGTATACTATTTATTATTTATTTAGATATAAAAATTCTTATAAATCTTGCTATCTAGGTAGTGTGTCATGCCAAAAAAGATCAAACTATTGATTTATCTTTGGTCCTACAAATAATAGCAATAACTAAAATATAAAGGATACTATTATTCATAGCTAAATGTAAACCATCACTTAAGTTTAAACCAATTAATCTTTAAATAAATCTTTCAAATTGAGAAGAAATCCATTAAATAATCAATAGAATTATTTTATAATGGTTTGTACTAAGTGTATTTGCAAGCCAATTAGTTTGATATAGAAAAGGCACTAAGACTAGCATGCTAACTAACATGTATAATCTTCAAACTACACTACAATAAAACAGCAAATTAATGACACTTTATATATTGACGCTTTTAGAAAATGTCATTATACTATTTGTAATTAGACATTTAATGACACTTTTCTAAAAGCGTCATTATTTGGAAAATGTATTAAGTTTTTATGACACTTACTAGAAGTGTCATTGTTATGTGAAAAAGTTAATATTATACTTAACTTAATTATATTGAATAATCTATCGCTAGAAAGAGTTGCGCCTATTCTTCATCGCGTTCGGCCATTTCCAACAGCTCAGGTTCAAGATCGCGTCTTTGAAATCATTCGCCATATTTGCAGCATCCTGTAAGTTTCTCCATTACTTTTATAAATGTATCAGCTCTTCGCTAGCGTTAACCTAATTATTAAATTGAACGTGTTCCAAGTAATTTAGCATAAAATGTAGTATTATAAACGCATGTTTATAAGCTCTATTTGTCGAGAGCAGTCGGTGATAACAACGGAAGAGTTGGGCTGAACTGACACAACAAGCACTGCATTTGTTGGAAACCTTTTCCTTCGCCGAAGAATACCAATCCACGGTGTCAAGGCCATTTGTTAGTTTGGCACAAGTCATTTCTGGGATTCCGTCTCGAGGAAATTGGTAATTTGAAAATTCTTATTTCTATCTATGATTCAATGCAAACTTCTTCTCCAATTTATTTTACTTATGACAATTCGAGTGCTCTCTTGTACACAAACATCAAAAATTCTGTCTTATGACAATTCTGCCTTATGACAGATAGATATATTTTACTTTTGAAAATTCTGCCTTATGTCATATTCTTATATTGTAAAAAACAAACAAACATTAAAAATAATAGAACATCAATTGAACTTGGGCCTAAACATACTGCTGAGCTTAGCTTGGATATTCTAGAATCTTATAGAATCTTCTAGAATCAACATTATTGTGGCACTGGACATGGTGAAACTCCTTATGTCATAATCTTTCTGAATCTTTCCTTCAATGACATATTATATAAATGAAATAGAAATTAAATGTTGGAGTAGTCTTGTTTGATATGTTATTTTTATAGATATTGAAGGTTATTGATTACATCATGCTCAATCTCATGGCTTAGTTCCTCAACTACCATGTTAGCCTTTTCTAACTTATAATTCAATACAGTAAACTTTTACTAGAAACTCCAATCATTGAGCTTTTTAAAGTGATTTTCTAATGTGTTTGAAAATAAATTAATTGTATATTATTCATGCTCACCAAGAAACGAGAACCTATATGGTTATGTCCCCATGCAAGTAAGTAGTGAATTATAATGATTATTTCTTTTTCTTGAATTATTATTTGACAAAAGAAAATGTTGTCGAAGCTGGAACTATGGTACTTAAATGTGGTGATAACTTCCTTGTTGCCGTGGATGTTTCTTATGATCCAAATGCATTACTTTCTGTACCTATTCCAAGCCGAATTACCACTATTGGAGATGCTATTCGGCATCAAATTTTATGGTCTGCCCAATTTGTCATTCTTACTACTCTTCGCATCCAGGTATGTGTTTTATTTAAATAA